>JARFJB010000301.1:62500-157348 GCA_036346205.1 Vesta saturnalis | reverse complement strand
ATAACCTCTTTATACAGGGGTCGGCATAGCACTGTTACCATTTTTAACACTAAATATTTATTGAACGAAACACAATACATTTTTTATTCTTATCATAAATTAATCTGCATATCTTTGGATTTTATGACTTAAAGATACAATCTTTCAAATGACCACCATTTTCTGCTATGCAAGATTGAAGACGTTGCGGGAAAGTTGCCATAACCCGTCGTAATGTTTCCTCAGGGATAGCTTCAATTTCGGCAGTAATGCAGTTTTTGAACTCCTTTAACCTTTAACTACTCGCACTCTCATTTTTAACATAAGTACTCGCTTGGTGTATAAAGTACACCACATGAAAAATGCCATTATGTCACATATTCCTAATAAAACAATTATTAATGACGCTTAAATATGTACTAAACATAGACGACAACAAAAACTGAAGAAAACAATTTAAAATAAAAGTATAATTAGACATAAGACAAAATCAAAAAACATTCTTATTGTTACACCATAAATCTTTACACGATCCCTGCAATGAAAGATTTAATTATTTCAAGTGAATTTAGTAAATTTCGATTAGTAAATATTGCAAAAATAATCAAAAGTTGTAGTAAATTAATGTAAAATTATAAAAACAAAGTATTACTATTGTACTTACATAACGCTCGCTTGGTGTATTTTGTTCACCGCACAAAAAATTGTTATAACTTCCTAACTGCTGAACGCCATATTAAATTGACCGGTATCCGTCCCAAGACATTATCCCAGAATAACTCAACTGGCGCTAGCTAAGGTCACTTGAAATGACATTAGCATCAAATTGGTTGGATAGTGGTGTATTTTATACACCGTAGCGAGTAGTTAAAGGTTGTTAATAATTCTTACGGAAAACACTCTTTCTTTAAGGTACCCTAGAGAAAATTATCTGTAGCTGTCAGGTCTGGACTGCACGCTGTTAAGGGAATATCGTCGAAACGTGAAATCAAACGTCCAGGGAACATGTTACGTAAAGTTTCCAACGATCGGCGGGCGGTATGACCGGTGGCTCCGTCTTGCTGGAAAAAAACATTCTCGATTCCTCGCTGATGTAGCTCTGGTTACAGAAAATTTATCAACATCTCAACATAACGCTCTGAAATTACCGTTAGCGATCGACCATTCCCATTGATCCAACAGCACACCAAACAATTACCTTTGGACTGTGCAGTGGTTTTTCATGAACTTCCCTAGGATTTCTGTCAGACCAATAGCGATAATTACATTTATTGACAAATCCTAATAAATAAAAATTGGCTTCGTCAGACATTAGAAGATGATTTCGCAAATCAGGATTGATTTCAATGGCGCTGAGAATATTCTGACAACATTGCAGTCTATTTTCTCTGTGACGTGCATTCAGTTCTTGAACAATTTGCATTTTGTATGGATGGAAATTTAGATCCAAGTGCAAAATTCTTCGAAGACTTCTTTCAGAAATAGTTAAGAGTTAAGGGATGTCTTTTTACGGAACGTTTAAGACTGTGCTCAAATGCATTTCTCACCCGTTCAATATTTTCTGCATTTCTGACATCTTTTGCGACCCATTCCTTTTTTGTTGCGAACGGACCCTTCATCTTGTCATTTCCTGATCCATCTGCCAATGGTCAGCCGAGATGGTGTATCCCCTCTGCCTTTGGTTTCAAATTCCGCACAAAACGTACGTTGTACAGCAGTGATTGAATTCAAATTTGCAAAATTTCGACAACAAAAGTTTTTGATTGCAAAGTCCAGCGATCCATTTTTTAAATGCCACTACTGACATATAAAATCCAAAGGTATGCAGATCAATTTATGATAAGAATAAAAAATGTTTTGTTTTTCGTTCAATACATATTTAGTGTTAAAAATGGTAACATTGCTATGCCGAACCCTGTACTTTCGTATTATTGTTCGTTTGTACTATGTTATTTTTCAAATTAACCAACTCCATTTATTAAAAAACGTTCTTTTCAGAACGCTTAAACTTTGTAGAAGCATCTTTTAACGCAACGATGAGTATTTTATATAATTCTGTTATTAGAACTTAATTTTGTAGAAATTACTTTAATCGCCCTTCAAAACGACGTACTGGAGAATATTTCACCTGTAAGGAGAAACGTCTTGTTCTTAACGTACTAAATTATTTCTCGACAAAACTAAACGTTAGTGCAGACGTTAAAGAATCGAGCAACGCTTTGTGTTGTTCAGAACGAAGTATCTATGCTATTAAAAGGAACATCAAACTGAAGAGATAGTCAGCCCGAAGAAACGTGCGAAAAGGACAGGCGCTTAAATCAATGATCGCCTTCATGTATATGATCAGAGTATCCAAACAATTATTCGGCGAAAAGTGCATGATTTTTTTATTACAAACATTCCACCAGAACAGTATCCTTTGCGCTGTTAATATCGAGATGATTTACCGAATTTTATACTTTTCAACTTCTTGAAAGATATTGCTTTTGAATTTCAAAAGATGGGACGAAAAAGTATTCTTACTGGGCGTGATGATATAAGATGGAGGCATAGATACTCACGATGCATAAGAAAGTTCAGAGAAGAAGCTAATTCACAGTAATTCTATTTTTATTAAATTATTTCTAATTACGTGCTTAATAATGTCGAATATCACATAATTAAAAATGTTTACTTTTTAGGTGGAAGTATTATACTCGTATATACTGATGAATCGTGGGTTAACGTGGGACATGCAGTGGGTAATGCATGGGACAATGCCACCTATTGAAAATGGTCGGCAGGCATTCATCCGAGGGCTCAGTATAGATTTAAAATCACCAAGTGGCCATGGATCCCGATTTGCCTTAGTGTATGCTGGTGGGAACAATGGTTTTATACCAGATGTGAACTAACTTTCTTGTGTAAAAAGAACACTGCTGATGTGCATAAAGAAATGGACGGTAAGGTATATAAAAACTGTATTCCAAATATACCACCAGATTCAATTATTGTTGTGCATAATGCGTCCTATCACAATAGGAAGGTAGAGAAGATTCCAACAATGGTATGGCGAAAAGAACCAACTGTTGATTGGCTTAGTCAGAAAGATATACCCATTGAAGGAAATGTTTTAAAGTGAGACTTGCTGGATTCTGTAGCTCAAGTGAGGCATCAATATGAATAAAATTAACTTGATGTTATGGCACAAGAAAGAGGTCATGATGTGCTTCGTTTACCTTCATACCATTGTGAATTAAACCCGATAGAAATGGTATAAGCACAAGTCAAACATCATATTAAAATGAATAATACGACGTTTAAGGTAAAGGATATGAAACAGTTAAAATCTGGATACACAGAAGTGGCAATTAAAAACATTATACGTTAAGACTATTGAAACTAGTACGTGGATAGCAAATAATCTGCAAGATGATATTGAACAGTTGATAATCAACGTTACACAATCTTCGTCCGAGAAGCTAGAGGTCGACTCCAGCGATTAAACCAAATTGTCTGGAATATATCATTTGTGCGAGAAATATTATATTATGTTGAAAATAAATGATTCAGTACAGCAAATTTTGGCTGTGTACATTTGGTGTGATGGATATAATCAATTGCGTTATCAGACTATGACGATTTTGGCATGATATATCAAACTGACAGTTTCATAAAAATTAGAATTTTCGAAACTTTAAACGTGTTGCCGCTCCTTACTGTTTGCTTTCAAATTTGTCAGTTTGACAAATTCTTAACCCCTACGTGAAAACCGTGACATCCGATTTACTTACAAAAAATGTCTCTACATCAAAAATTTGGAAGTGTCTACAGTAACACGCTGTATTTTTTGAGCGCGATGGTACCTATAATAAAATTCTAATTGAATTATTTTGTTGACACACAAGTTCCTACTATAGGAAACATTTCGATTTCTACTTCATCGAATGCTGCATGGTGTTAGTTATCGTGTTTCTTTTACATGTCAAAGCAAATTCTGTAGCAGTATCGATCTCATATAACAGGTAATCCATTTATTTAACTGTGAATTCTTTCCCCTATATGAAATTTACAATCTACGTTTTAAAGTTTTGATTTATATAGTAATGTTTATTTGGCGCTGATAAATTATAACTTTATTGCTGTTAAAATGCAAATTAATACCTTAAGGTTAAATTAAATTTAAATCACTGTGCTCGAAATCATACATGCATTTGTATCAGTCGAGGGCGATACTGGTAAAAATATATATAATAGGAGCAATTGATGTTTTAAAAAGTTTTAACAAGCTGTATCTAAACACTATTGTCGTAATTAAGGTATTCGTTACAGTTATAGAGAGTGTCTTTATTAGGTATATATACAGGGTTATTCACGTTATACGACACGGAAATATTGACAATGTAAGGTCAACATTTTTGAACACCTTGTATAAGATAATCAATTTTTCACAAATGCAACATGAAACTTATTCAATTAGTTGAACAGTACCCAAATTTAGTACAGAAGCGCTCATGAAAAATTTTACTACAAACGTGTCGAAATTATTACTACATTTTCACAAAATACAAAATATCTTAAAAGCCTTTAGGTTTAGTAGAGGTAAACCTTAATGAAACTCACTTTTATTATGACGGTATAAATCGAAAAAGTAAGAATATACAGGGTGTCCCATTTTAAAAAAACAACTTTGACATGTATGGGTTTTTGGGACAACCTATATATTGTGACTACAATTTTAAAATGTACCTCTGATAGATATGTATTCACTCAAAAATAAAACTTTCTTAAAACTAAGATATATAGCCACAATCTTTCGTGTCGTATAACGTGAATAACCCTGTATATATATATATATATATATATATATATATATATATATATATATATATATATATATATAGGATAGACCATTTTAAGTGATACACGCGAATATCTCGAAAAGGAGAAGTTTTTTCAAAAAATGTTTCAGACAAAAGTTTTATAGCTTTGAGGGGGAAAGATGATGACATTATCAATTTGATTGTAGATGCCGTCACTTTAGAGATTTCATTATGGCGGCTATTTCTTTAAATGGGAGTGGATTTTTTTCCAAATGAAAATTGTAGCTAGCAATAAGACGAATACAAAGTTTATAAATTAAGTAAAGGTAAGTAAAAAAACTAAGTACCGCATAAATACATTGATACCTTGATATACAATGAAAAAATAACACTTGTTTATTAGTATATTTACATGTAAGTTGACAGTTAAGTTTAGTACTCGTTTTGGCTATCATATTGGCGGTTAACACTTGATACTCGTTAAAATCTACGTCGACATTAAAAATAATGGGTGATTATCCTCCACAAGAAAGGGTTGACATGATGCTTATTCTTCGCGAATGACGTAATAATTATCGTTAAGCTGCTGCTCTTTATCAAGTTCGGTATCCAAATAGGCGTCATCCGAATTCTGCTGTTATGCTAAGGAATTATTTAAGAGCTCAACAGAGTAACCTGGTACGTAGGAGACAAAATCATGAGAACGATGTACGTGTATTGGCCGTTTTAGCGTCAGTTCACCTCAATCCTCAGCTACCAAAAACAGGTATACCTAGAACTAACATCCTAAGAATTCTAAGAAAGCAAGGATATCATCTATATCGCATAACGTTAATGCAAGCTATTACACCAAATGATATGAGGTTGCGCTTACAGTTTTACCTAACAAATGATTAGAGATAATCCATCCTTTTTTTATTACGTAATGTTTAGTGATGAAGCAACATTTCAAAATACTAGAGAACTAAATAGACACAACTGTCATTATTGGGCAGATGTTAATCCTCGTTGGTACAAACAAATTGACAATCAACATCGCTGGAGTATTAACGTGTGGTGCGGTATTATTAATGGTCCATACATCTTTAGTGGTAATGTAAACGGTCAGACCTTTTAACCTTTCTAAGGAATGAACTACCAGGATTACTTGAAGGTGTTGATTTGTACACAAGACTCAGAATATGGATTCAATTAGATGGGGCCCCGTCACATTATGCGGAATTGTAAGACATTATCTAAATAGACGCTACAGTGGCATTTAGATTGGACGAGATGGACCAGTAGCACGGCCAGCGCGATCTCCCGACTTTTATTTATGGGGTTATTTAAAAAATGTCGTGTACGAACGGGAGCCTACAACTCGAGAAGACATGATTCAGAGAATGCGTGTACAAACAAACCACGGGCCGTATTACTAACAACTGTTAGCCATTTTGAGCGAAGAATCGCGTTATGTATTCAAGAAAATGGAAACATCTTCAAACATCTTTTGTAAAAAAAATCGTGAGAGGCAAGGGAACTCACGCTAATCAAGCACCCTAAAGGGATGAAAGGTCCGTCACGTCCACGTCGTTCATCCTAGGTACTGCTAAGCACGGGAAAATGTGTGTCAATCATCCTGGAGCTGGTTGACCATCAAACAGAATCGGTCCAGATAACGGATAGGAACAACACAGAGAGGCAGAGAGAGATGCAGAGTGTGTGGAGTTACAAAATACGTACACTGGGGGGGGGGGGGACTTTTACTTAATTTATAAACTTTGGAATAATGTAACTCAGTGAAAAGTGATCCGATGAAAAAAAACAAAAAACTGTTGTATTCGTCTTATTGCCAGCTACACCTTTCATTATGAAAAAATCCACTCCCATTTAAAAAAATGGGCGCTATAATGAAATCTCTAAAGTAGCGCCATCTACAATTAAATTGATAATGTGATCATCTTTCCCCCTTAAAGCCATAAAACTTTTGTCTGAAACATTTTTTGAAAAAACTTCTCCTTCTCGAGATATTCGCTTAAAATGGTCTGCCCTGTATATACAGGGTGTCCAGTTTAAGATGAAATGCATGGGGATATTGGAAACCGTTAGAGATACGAAGATGGTTAAATGGAGAAAAAGTTGCGTCATTACATGCCCAAGAAGTAACCATGGTTACATGTCAAAAAATCCCTTCCATTTACTAGACACAGGGTGATAACTGAAAATATGCGTTTTCTAAAATCGCTATATCTTGTTTCTTGCAAGAGATACATCCACGATTTTTGCAGGATGGGGTAACAGGTAGCGAGGATTTCAAAATGATTTTGAAAAAATCTAGGCCTACTAGATTTTGAGATAATGCACGCAACTTTCGATTTTCTTATGGACGCCATATTGGATTTTTGCATTTTGAATTCTTCATAAAAATGCTTTTCAACCATATATCATATGTTTATAATCTGCCAATGAGAAAGTGTCAAATTACACAATTAAATTTATATCAAAGCAACCTTGACATATTATGTATTTTAATTAAATGAAAATTAATCTACAAATTAAACTAACTATTGAGAACAATATTATTGATTATTAACATAAATCATAATAATAAAAGTGACAAAAAACAACAAAAATAAAATTTAATATTATACTGAATTTTACTATTAATTAATCAAATGCTCGAATAAACCTCCATTCTCTTGCAATAATTGAATAGATAGTTGATTGGCAAAGGTCTAGTTTGATATAAATTTAATTGTGTAATTTGACACTTTCTCATTGGCAGATTATAAACATCTGATATATGGTTGAAAACATTTTTATAAAGAATTCAAAAATGCGAGATGATAAGGAACTCTTGTGATGCAGTGCTAACTCGATGCAGATGGTGTTTGCAGGAGAATGAAGGTTTATTCAAGCATTTGATTAATTAATAGTAAAATTCAGTATAATATTAAATTTTATTTTTGTTGTTTTTGTCACTTTTATTATTATGATTTATGTTAATAATCAATAATATTGTTCTCAATAGTTAGTTTAATTTGTAGATTAATTTTCATTTAATTAAAATACATAATATGTCAAGGTTGCTTTGATATAAATTTAATTGTGTAATTTGACACTTTCTCATTGGCAGATTATAAACATATGATATATGGTTGAAAAGCATTTTTATGAAGAATTCAAAATGCAAAAATCCAATATGGCGTCCATAAGAAAATCGAAAGTTGGTGCATTATCTCAAAATCTAGTAGGCCTAGATTTTTTCAAAATCATTTTGAAATCCTCGCTACCTGTTACCCCATCCTGCAAAAATCGTGGATGTATCTCTTGCAAGAAACAAGATATAGCGATTTTTAGAAAACGCATATTTTCAGTTATCACCCTGTGTCTAGTAAATGGAAGGATTTTTGACATGTAACCATGGTTACTTCTTGGGCATATAATGACGCAACTTTTTCTCCATTTAACCATCTTCGTATCTCTAACGGTTTCCAATATCCCCATGCATTTCATCTTAAACTGGACACCCTGTATATATATATATATATATATATATATATATATATATATATATATATATATATATATATATATATATATATATATATATATATATATATTACTGTGTTTAAAAGTCGGACCCCTAAATATTTCGGAAACGAGACTTCTAAACAAAAAACGTTGCAAATAAGTTTGTGCATCTCTTGCTAAACTATCTTTTAAAAACAGTTTTTATTATACAGGGTGCGTCACAAATCCGGTATACACCAAAGTTGCATTTTTTTAAATGGATTAGTATAGTTTTTTTTTTGTAATTTTAAATTCTACATAAAATTTAAGCCTGACTTCTTGTTACATGTCCTATACCTAAATTGAGTAAATTAAACGATGTAACGATTTATTTGTACCATATTAAAATAATACCTAATACCTAATATTTTCTCCTACCTGCCAATTTGTAGGTATTACAGGTTGTTATAGTATTTTTGACACTGTCAAAAATATTTTAAGTCATTGTTTGTACTTACTCTACGTACTTAAACTTGATTTTTTTTTTAAATCGTGAAAGAGAACGGATTATATTGCTTATGATTAGAGGATTCGAAAATTCCGTACGATCTTATAATGCAACAAAAGATCTTTTCAATACTACGTTTCCAAATCGGCCACCTATTTCAAAATCTACAGTGATTAGGACAATCCAAAGATTTAATCAAACCGGAACTTGCAAAAATCGTCGGCGTTCAGGAAGGCCGAAAGTGATTACTGATGGTGGAGAAAAAACTTTGGATGTTTTGCAGCATTTTGTAGAAGATCCAAATTTGTCTTTGCGCAAGGTAACCATTCAATCAGATATTTGTTACTCATCCGTCAGGAATGTTCTGAAAGCTAGCAAATTTCATCCCTATAAGATTACGTTAGTTCAAGAATTGTTTGAAGATGATTTTGATCGCAGGATGGAATTTTGTGAGATCATGATGCAAAAATGCAGCTGTTACAAAATCAAATTTTACTGGAAATTTTGGCAAGAAGAGGTCCAAATTTTGAGCATACATGGTTTCAGCAAGATGGCTACCCAGCACACTTCAGGATAAACGTAAGAAGGTATTTAAATGCTACTTTTCCGAACAGATGGATTGGTAGAAGAGGTGAAGTAGAATGGCCGCCCAGATCTCCTGACTTGACGCCGTTGGACTTTTTTTTATCGGGACATTTGAAGAATAAAGTTTTGTTACAAAACCTGATAATATAAACGTATTGAAAGAGAGAATTACATCCGAGTGTCAACTCATAACTGGAGCAATGTAACCAGTAGATTTTATGACAATTTGATGCACTGTCAAGCCGTCCAAGGAGGCTTTCAACACTTAATTAAATAAGTTTTTGCTCAATTTTACTCTTTTTTTAATTAAATATTTATGTGGTGTTAATAAAAAATCGGTATATCATTAAATCTACTCAATTTAGGTATAGGACATGTAACAAGAAGTCAGGCTTAAATTTTATGTAAATTTAAAATTAATATATATATATATATATATATATATATATATATATATATATATATATATATATATATTATATTAATGGAATGTGAGCCTGCAATATCGCAAGGATTCACATACCAAAGCAACTTGACTAATATTAATTTATTATAAGATTTTTGTTATGAAATTCAAATTATATTACTTTCTCCAGATATTCAATTTCTTAGCCTTCATCTGACAAAGTGGTATAATTGGAATATCACTTTCCTTCTACACCAGTTTCCTTTTATACCACTTCTTTCTAGACCAGTTTCCAATAATAGATTCCGAACCTCACTCACTAAGGAAAGTGGTATAATTCGAATTATACTTGTTTCTCTCTAGACCAGTTTCCAAATATAGAAGTTTCCGAAAATATAACATTAGTGAGTGTCTCTTTTGGGAAAGTGGTATAATATAATTTATACGAGTTTCACTCCACATCAGTTTTCCCTGTATCGAAGAAGAGAATTTTATTCCATTTTCCGTCTTTTTTTATAGCAATTTTCGTTTATATGAGATATAATCTAGATTCTATTTCATTCCATCACATTACCTTCCATATGTTAGCATATAACCTAGTGTATGTTATAGATATCGATATAGAGCGAAACTGGTGTAGAAGGAAAGTAGTATAAAGAAAATAGTAGAAGTAAGTCATTAAATAATATATATATATATATATATATATAATATAGAAGAACGATTAGTTTTAAAAATATTTATGGATCTATAAGTGTTTTTTATTAATCAAGTTTAGAAATAAGAAGTCAATTTAAATTTAAATTTAATTATAAAAAAAAAATTAACATTTAATTAAATAAAAGTCAACTTTGGTGTATACCGCTTGATACCATTTATAATAAAATGTTTTAATAATAGTTTATATAAACTTTATTTGAAACGTTTTTTTTTATGAATCCGTTTCCAAGGATTATGACCAATTTTAAACACAGTTATATATATATATATATATATATATATATATATATCAGTGTTATAATGATACCGTAACTAGATGATAATAATAAACTCCAGTGGCGTCCACAGTCTCACAAATAATATTGACAAAAAAATGTGTCACTGGCTTTTTAAAAATTTTATATTTTTGTGGGATTAAGCGGCTAAAAACACAACTTTTTGGTCTCTTGATATTTGTTCATATCTTACTTACGCTTTCGTTTTCGAGAAAAAAATAGTCAGTTCATTGCATGTCGAAAAATTGTTAAAATAGAATCAAATTACCTTTGCTCGTTGCTAGAAAACGTTATTTGTTGTTATGAACATAATGTTTTTGACATTCCGTGACAGTTTGTTATTGTTTTTCCTTTGGTCAAAAGGTAGATTGTGCTATTAAAAATGGTAAATAAGTATTCTAATTAAGGAGATGACACAAATGCATTTCCTTTATGGTCTTGCCAACGGTAACACCGCGTAGGCCCGGCGACTCTATCAAAAAAGGTATCCTGACCGTGTCCTTCCAGGCAGAAAAATATTCACAAACATTCATCGTCGTCTGACTGAATCTGGCAGTTTCAAACGTAATACCTCCGGGGGAAGACCTCGTACAATTCGAACTCCGGCAGTTGAGGAGACTGTCCTACATGCAATCGAAGAGAATTTGGCTACAAAATGGTATGGAACGTTTTAAGAGATTCTTTGTTGTATCATTACCACGTACAAAGAGTTCAGGCACTTCTTCCAAGAGATTTTGAACCGCGTACGCAATTGTATAGGCGGTATCTTCAAAGAATTGCAGAACATCCTCACTTTGATTCCATCATTGTTTTTACAGACGAAGCGCATTTTTTCGTAAATGCAATAATTAAGCTATTACAGAGACACATTTTCAGGAACAATTTTCTCTCAACGTTTGGATCGGTATCATAGGTGACTATTTGATGGGACATTTTTTTTACCAAGACACCTTAATGAAGAATCATACAGTAATTTTCTACAAAATGATTTGCCTTTACTTGTTGAAGGTGTTCCTCTTCAGTTACGGCAGCAACATTGGCACATGCATGATAGTACTCCAGCACACTTTAGCATATTGGTTCGTGAGTATTTCAATGGAGTTTATCAAAATGGTTGGATAGGTCGTAGAGGACCACAATGGCCATCTTGATCGCCTGACGTGAATGCCTAGATTTTTATTTGTGTGCATAGAAGCGGGAGGTGGTTATTTCAAACATTTCTTGTGAATATGCTGTTAAATTGATATTACTTTTCATTTGTTAGGTTTAAAAAAATGGCTTATAAATAAATATTGTGCAACGAGCAAAGTTAACTTGAGTCTATTTCAATAATTTTTCGACACGCAATGAAGTGGTTTTATTTTTTTCCCGAAAACGAAGTAATATACGAAAAAATATCAAGAGACCAAAAAGTTGTATTTTAAGCTGCTTAATCCGAGAAAAATATAACATTTTTAACAACTCAGTGGCGCGCATTTTTTTGGCAATATTATTTGTGAGATTGCTTCCCGGCTCGCCACTGGAACTTATAATTATCATCTAGTTAGTGATAACTTAGTGTCTTATCACAATAAACAACACTGCCAAATTTCAACAAAACTAGCAAAAGGATCTTCGAGATATAAAAAAACAATTTTTTTTAAAAACTTTGACACCATGTATCTTGAAAACCAGACTATATGTATATATATATATATTATATATATATATATATATATATATATATATATATATATATATATATACAGGGTGTATTTTAAAATCACCGACAAACGAAAACTGGAGATTCCATATCCTATAATTCAAAATAAGACAAAAATTATCATAAACGCTTTTCCGAAAATGCTTCCTAACCGAGATACAGGTTGATTAAAAAATAATGTTTTTAAGATTTTTTTAAGATTCCTCAAAAATTACAAAAGATAGTACACTGAGATTAGGGTACACCTAAATGTCTAATTCAGTAGTACAATTAATCAGGTGAGTTTGAGTCAACTGGCTCCATCCAGTGGCGTAGAATATGTTAAGTTAATCACTTTAAGTAAAAAAAAACGCACGTCCCTGATTTTTTGAAGAAATATTTTTTTTGTTAAATTTAACATTTAATTCTGCAAATAAAATCATACTTAGTATTTTTTCGATTCGGCACCTGTTTTTGAAATATTTTGCATTAACATAAACGACTACATTATTCAGTAATAACCAAATTAAATAAATCAGAGATTGCTTTGCATTTGACAGTTACGTATCTTATGTTTGCTAAAATAGTTACATTTACGCGTGTTTTGTAATTCATTGTTTGTGTCTAATTACTGTGAAAAAATGAATTATTCCAAACGAGAACTGGTCGATATGCATTTATGTTATGGTAATACTAATTGCAATGCTCGTGCAGCTGCTCGACTTTATGAACAAATATTTCCAAATAGAAGACATCCACATCATACTACGTTTAGAACCGTTCATCGTAACTTGTTAGAGTATGGAAGTTTAAAAGGAAAGAAAAATTCCGGACGAATGCTCGTGTACCAGTTGAAATTGAGGAACAAATTTTAGACAGAGTTTATGAAAATTCATCAATAAGTGCGTGTGAGTTAGGTTTAGAATTTATTGTGTCGCATAGCAAGTCTTGGAATGTTTTAGGAGAACAAAATTTACATCCCTTTCACCTACAAACAGTGCATGCATTATTGCCTGCTGACCATCCTCGTCGAATGAATTTTTGCGAATGGTTTTTAAATAAAAATGCTGAAGATGTACAATTTGTTAGAAACTTATTGACCACTGATGAGTGTATTTTTTCCCGAAATGGGATAATAAACTTGCATAATTTCCACAAATGGTTAGATGAAAATCAGCATCCAACTGTAGTTACAGCTCACCAACATAGATTTAGCGAAAATATTTGGATAGGTATATTAGACGATCACCTAATCGGACCTATCCGTTTTCCTGACGACGTACTCTTAGATGTTAGAATGAACATGTATTTCATGCATGATGGTGCACCACCACATTCTACACGAAACGTCAGAGAATTTTTAAATGCATGGTTCCCTGGACGCTGGATTGGACGAGGAAGTGAAGTACCGTGGCCGGCACGATCGCCAGATTTAAATCCATTGGATTTTTTTTGTGTGGAGGTATCTGAAAACTCGTGTCTATTCTGTTCAAATTAATAATCGTGAGCAACTTTGGAATCGCATACAGATGGCATGCGATGAGATTAGGGCTATGCCACAAATTTTTCAGCGTGTTAGGTTTCATTTGCTAAGAAGAATACAAGCTTGCATTCAAAAGGAAGGAGGACATTTTGAACAATATGTATAAAAATAATTATTATTCTGTTTTTGATTCCTTCAATATCTCTTAATAATGTACCTAATAGTAACTGCGTTATTTTTTAAAATAAAAGAAATTTTGATTTTATTGAATAATTTCCGTTTATGTTAATGCAAAATCATTCAATTAATAATCTCATATTTTAATAGTTTCACAGTAACTATATAATAAATTATATAGAAACCAATACTCAAACATGAAAGATAAGCGTACGTAAGTTTTACGAAAGACCGTTCAAACCTCCAAGTGCAGTATGGGGCTTATAGGAAGACAGTGCATGCTTGCCAAACTTATTATACCGATAGATTACTCAACCGTTTTATAATAATGGGGCCGGTAGCTACGCTGTAAGAAACACAGTATGTAACCTAAAATAAAAATTTCAAATGAACTTATAAATCGAGTTGTAAATATACCGAATGCTTACATGTATTTATGTTTATGAATGTTTACAATACGTAAAAAACAATCTTAATAACTTTTAAACAACATGGGATTATACATGAACTTCACATGAGATGTCATCTTGACGCAAGAACTGACTTGGAAACAAAAATCACATTATGGCCACATTCAAAATAACATATATATATATATATATATATATATATAAAAGTTTAGAAGTAACGACCGTAGTTTTATAAAAATATGGTATCGGGATGCGGTCTAGTTAAGTAGTGTTTTTAAATTGTAATCAACTGTTCTGTACAATAATGTTAGTTAATTTATAATTCTCGCATTTAATTCCTGATGAAGAAATAAATGATTTCGAAAGCTTGAATTAAATAAAGAGTCATTTTCATTTTAACTAGACCGCATCCGATACCATATTTTTATATATATATATATATATATATATATATATATATATATATATATCACACAGGGTGTTACTTAATGATAGGCCGTAATTCCAAGGGCGCATTCCTGAACCAAATTCAAGTAGAAAAGCTCATATAAACGTGTGTCCAAAAAGTCTGAATTTCAAGGTACAGGGTATCAAAGTTACCGCTAACTAGATGATAATAATAAGCTCCAGTGGCGTCCAGGGGGGCAGTCTCACAAATAATATTGACAAAAAAATGTGTCACTGCCTTTTTAAAAATTATATATTTTTGTCGGATTAAGCGGCTAAAATACTACTTTTTGGTCTCTTGATATTTGTTCGTATCTTACTTACGCTTTCGTTTTCGAGAAAAAAAAAGTCAGTTTATTGCATGTGGAAAAATTGTTAAAATAGAATCAAATTACCTTTGACATTCCGTGACAGTTTGTTATTGTTTTTCCTTTGGTCAAAAGGTAGATTGTGCTATTAAAAAAGGTAAATAAGTATTCTAATTAAGGAGATGACACAAATGCACTTCCTTTATGGTCTTGGCAATGGTAATACCGCGTAGGCCCGGCGACTCTATGAAGAAAGGTATCCTGATCGTGTCCTTCCAGGCAGAAAAATATTCACAAACATTCATCGTCGTCTGACTGAATCTGGCAGTTTCAAACGTAATACCTCCGGGGGAAGACCTCGTACAATTCGAACTCCGGCAGTTGAGGAGGCTGTCCTACATGCAATCGAAGAGAATTAGGCTACAAAATGGCATGGAAAGTTTTAAGAGATTCTTTATTGTATCCTTACCACGTACAAAGAGTTCAGGCACTTCTTCCAAGAGATTTTGAACCGCGTACGCAATTGTATAGGCGGTATCTTCAAAGAATTGCAGAACATCCTCACTTTGATTCCATCATTATGTTTACAGACGAAGCGCATTTTTCCATAAATGCAATAATTAAGCTATTACAGTGACACATTTTCAGGAACAATTTTCTCTCAACGTTTGGATCGGTACCATAGGTGACTATTTGATGGGACCTTTTTTTTCCCAAGACACCTTAACGAAGAATCATACAGTAATTTTCTACAAAATGATTTACCTTTACTTGTTGAAGATGTTCCTCTTCAGTTACGGCAACAACATTGGCTCATGCATGATGGTACTTCAGCACACTTTAGCATATTGGTTCGTGAGTATTTGAATGGAGCTTACCAAAATGATTGGATAGGTCGTGCAGGACCCCAATTCTGGCCATCTTGATCGCCTGACTTGAATGGCCTAGATTTTTATTTGTGTGCATAGAAGCGGGAGGTGGTTATTTCAAACATTTCTTGTGAATATGCTGTTAAATTGTTATTACTTTTCATTTGTTAGGTTTAAAAAATGGCTTATAAATAAATATTGTGCAACGAGCAAAGTTAACTTGATTCTATTTCAACAATTTTTCGACATGCAATGAAGTGGTTTTATTTTTTTTTCTCGAAAACGAAAAAATATCGAGAGACCAAAAAGTTGTATTTTTAGTTGCTTAATCCGACAAAAATATAACATTTTTAACAAGTCAGTGGCGCGCATTTTTTGTCAATATTATTTGTGAGATTGCTTCCCGGCTCGCCACTGGAACTCATAATTATCATCTAGTTAGTAATAACTTAGTGTCTTATCACAATAAACAACACTGCTAAATTTAAAAAAAATCAGCATCGAGATATAAAAAACCAATTTTTTTTAAAAACTTTGACACCATGTATCTTGAAAACCAGACTTTTTTAGGAAACATATTTATATGCACTTTTCTACTTGAATTTATATATATATATATATATATATATATATATATATACACAGGGTGTTCCTTAATGATATGCGTTACGGAAATACGGGGTGTCAAAGATACACGAAAAATACGAAAATTAATTGATATCTTCTAAACTGCTAAACATTTTCCAGTGAAATTTAATACGAAGCTAGAGTGCATGAAAGTGGATAATTTTCGATGCGAAGTTAAATTCCAGCTTCAGCAGTGGCGTGCGTACGGACACTCACTTGGATATTTTTGAAGAAAAAAAATGATACACCACTGATTTCTTGAAAAACAAAATTACATTTTAATTCCTCGTTCAATGTGAAAAATAAAAGCTCTCTAGAATTATGTTCCTAGAATGTTCCGTTTGGGAGTAATAAAATAAAAACCGTTGTATTGTACGAGAAAATTATGTAATTTAATGATTGAAAGAATACGTTACAAATTGGCATCTGCCTTCACTGAACAACAACATAAACAACAAATGGAAACATACAGCATAAACATAATATTGGGAACAAGTAATATGGAACGGTAATCACAAAAATTGTTAGAAATGGCCTCCTTCACTCAAAATGCATGCTTCTGCCCTCCTTCTCATGAAATTCCGCACTAGTTGAAATATTTCCGGAGTATGTTTTATATTATTACATGCTGCAACTATTCTCTCTTTCAATTCTTCTACACTGTTAATGGGACTTGTATACACTAGCGTTTTTAGATAGCCCCACAAGAAAAAATCTAAGCTGTTAAGGTCGGGGGATCGTGTTGGCCATTCTTGAGGTCCCCCACGGCCAATCCAACGATTAGAATAAACAGTATCTAGATGATTGCGAACCATTCCACTGAAATGTGCTGGTGCACCATCATGCATGTACCACATATGGTGTCTTATTAAAAGCGGAACATCCTCAAGCAGGTCAGGCAATTGTTCACGAATGAAAGTAAGGTAAGATTGTCCATCAAGTCGTCTCGGAAGAAAGAATGGGCCAATAAAGTAATCGGCTATAATTCCTGACCAGACGTTCACCGAAAATTGATGTTGAATATGGGTTTCAGTTGTGGCTTTGGGATTCTCATCCGCCCACAAATGGTTATGGTGAAAATTCTGAATCGCATTTCTTGAGAACTTACATTCGTCCGTGAACAGGATATGTGAATCGAATTGTGGATTATGTGCAATATTATGAAGATACCACCGACAAAGGTTACTCGCTTAGGAAAATATCTCGGGAGTAATGCCTGTACTCTCAAAATATGGTATGGATATAACAAATAATCCATTAAAATTCTCCAAACAATTTGATGGCAAATATTCAAGTTTGTTGCTATCTTTCTTATACTCGTTTCAGGCTGATTGTTCTTCGACTGCGTGCAGGACTGCTTCCTCAATTTCAGTTGTTCTTACACTTAGAGGCCTAACTTCAGATGTACCTCTTCGGACACTACCAGTTTCAACAAGACGCTGATGAATATTCGAGAAGGTTCGACTATCTGGTAAAGCACGATTGGGATATCTCTGGTGATAAATCCGTTGGGTTTTTTCTCCATTGCCATCAGCGAGGCCATACACATAATGCAAATCAGCCATTTCAGCAATTGTATACGTCATCTTTAATAACAAAATTGTACAAAAACAATGGGAAAAGTTAATTTACAGTGACTTAAAT
The DNA here is from genome assembly GCA_036346205.1 of Vesta saturnalis. Classification (NCBI taxonomy): domain Eukaryota; kingdom Metazoa; phylum Arthropoda; class Insecta; order Coleoptera; family Lampyridae; genus Vesta; species Vesta saturnalis. Next base: position 138,935 of record JARFJB010000301.1, on the reverse strand, counting down.
TGAACTAGAAAATGTCACATGTAAAAAGCAAGTGTCATTTTGAAAGGCAACTAGACTTATTGCGAAATTGTTATTTCATTCATTGAATTAATTTTCTCGTACAATACAACGGTTTTTATTTTATTACTCCCAAACGGAACATTCTAGGAACATAATTCAAGACAGCTTTTATTTTTCAAATTGAACGAGGAATTAAAATGTAATTTTGTTTTTCAAGAAATCAGTGGCGTATCATTTTTTTTCTTCAAAAATATCCAAGTGAGTGCCCGTACGCACGCCACTGCAGAAGCTGGAAATTAACTTCGTATCGAAAATATCCACTTTCATGCACTCTAGCTTCGTACTAAATTTCACTGGAAAATGTTTAGCGGTTTAGAAAATATCAATTAATTTTCGTATTTTTTGTGTAACTTTGACACCCCGTATTTCCGTAACGGTACAGTTTAGGACCGTACTTTATTAAGCAAACTATAATTATTTTTTCGTATAGATTCATCCACTTCAATATTCGCATATCATTAAAACACCCTGTATATATATATATATATATATATATATATATATATATATATATATATATATATATATATATCTTCTCTGACTATTTAGCGGAAAACTGATCAATAACATTATCAAAATCAATGCTGAAGGGTTCCCTCATTTTCAATGAATAAAATTGCCAATCCACATAATCTTTCTTGTCCCTTTATTAGTTTCTGCTTTGAGAAAGATATTTCGGCATTTGCAACGGTAACCGATAAGGTGTAGTACATAAAACAGGCCGCACAAATGTCTGGTTAACGATGCGAGAATGTTAGTTTCAACAATGATAAAATGTACCAATTTAACACTTCTCATTGCTCTTAGCTCCTTATTGAATGAGGACTTCATTGATAACAGTTGTGAGACAAATAGATGGGATATATCTTCGTTGAATTTCGCAGTAAATCGGGTGGCTTGTTGGGTGACTTCACCATGTTTACTTGTTGCGATGTCATTCGGTTGTATAACTTGGTATGTACTAAGTACCGGATTCATACTGGTGATCTGTTTATATACAGGGTAGGTGTCTACTGCGTGGACGGAGGATTTCTCCTTAACTATTAGAGATATCAAAACCAATTTTGGTGTGGTAATACACGATCATTGGACCTACATTCTAAAAATATTTAGGTATATACAGGGTGATTAACACAAATATGCCAACCCAAACCTTTGTTTTTTAAATAGAACACCCTGTATATTTTTGCATTTTTGGATTGACTTACATTTAGCATAAAAGTATAGAAATTTGTACCTATATCACTAACCGTTCTGCAGATATCGTCACTTTAGTACCAAAATAGAGTTAACCTTGGAACCACGATGCAAGCGTTTGTAAAGAACCAGCGTCCTTTATGTATGCTTTTTAGAATAAATTATTTGCGGACCATCCTATATCTAAACTTTCAAAAGTTTACGCGATATTGCACAACAAATAATTCATTAATCACCGCTGACGTGTATTTCTAAAAACCATTAAGTTTTTTCACGTCAGAACGATTTCAACCAATCAAATAACGGCATCCCCCGCACGGTAGCCGCAAAGCCGCCCACAGATGCACCTTTATAAACTCGCGACGCGCGAGAATTGAGGATGAATCGAAGTAGATTCAAGTCAAGCCGATATCCAGCCGCCGCCGCACCGTTTGCTTCGTGTAAGCACCGACCTGCTAATCCCCGCGGATGAATCGAAGTAGATTCAAGTCAAGCCGATAACCTAGCCGTCGCACCGATTGCTTCGTGTAAGCACCGACCTGCAGGTCTCTCCGGGATCATAGACCGTCGCGCCATTCAAAATATCCAGTAGCCGCCGTACCGATTGCTTCGTGTAACACCGACCTGTTGATTGCCGCCGAGGAGTCCATCGCGACCCTGTGATAACACGCACCACGGGCAACCTAACGTTTGTACTGCAATCAAAAGACACGTAAGTTGTTTAATTATATAATCTAACCAGACCTAGTAACACACTATCACACGTAAATAACGCAGGGCTGAGTCTGCAGGAGTTATGACCTTACACTAACGCCAAGAGTATCACGCAGGGTATATACCGACGTCACTCGCAAACACACAGTACACTAACACCAAGAGTGCCACGAAGGGCAACCCCCACGTCGCACGCAAACACTTGAGGGTTAGTTATAGGGCTGTAAAGACCTACGACCTTTTGTTCTTAGTTTACCGGGTTAGACGGGCTATTGCCTACGTCTCCTGATTATCACTAAGACCCCGCTTAATACACCTACATACAATACATACAGACAAACACAATAACCACACACAGTGTCTTTAATCGCAGGAGAGTATACACGAAACCTGTTGCATAAATTTGTATTCAGAATAAAACAGCGCGAAACACCTAGTGTAAAAGCATTTGTAAATAAGTTAGGAAAATCCGTCGGAGAGTAAAACATTAGATAGTACGTAAATTATCCCATATTTACCGCTATTAAATAATATAACTACGACCTGGTGTATATTACGATTTACCTTAGTAAATTCATTTTTTAATATCCAGTATTTCGTTCTCCTAATAAATGGTATATAATTAGATTTAGTATAGAAGTCCGTAATTAATCCAGTTAGATAAATAAATAACAAAATCAAACCGGCTATAATTAAATAAAGACAGTCCAGAAATCTTGCATTTGCATACGCGGATCTCGCGCGTGTATTGTTTCCTGGGAGCGTGACATACCAGCTTCAGCGCTCCAGAGTTACTGAAGAATAATAATTATGCCATGCGCATAAGCCGAGAACGATATTGATTTTCTCCTTCCCCGACACGATTCGAGTTCGTTGCACTGGCGCCGTTGAACAAAACTATATTGAAGTCACCGTACCAGCTTCTGTAAATACAGGACCGTAATATAAATATTACATACTAGGTAAGGAGTAAGTTAAGATAATACATATATTTATATTTCCAGAAACGATTACGTACCTAGAAGCAACCCCCCCAGGAGAGCGAGTAAGGAGCCGGAAAGAATAAATACATTTGTTAATCAATTATTTATTTATTGTAAAATTAGTTAATATACGTTTTAAAACGCTTTAAGAGATTTATTTAAGGTGACAGTGTTAAGACTATCAAGTAATTAATACGAACCACACCCCGTTTATAATAAATTATAAACACGACTGAGCAAAGCCGAGGCAAAATAAAATCGCGTTGGGTTACCAAACCAGAAGGGGGCATAACATATAATCAACACCGAGAGCAACGCAAAGAGTTGTTACACGTTGACACCACGATTTTGTAAACCTATTTATACCACCGACTATTAATAATAGTCTAGTAACAAACAAACTGGGAAATTTTTGGAAAACATGTAAAACTATACGGGAAATGTAATTTTTCTCATTTTTTTCAAATGCAACACCCTGTATATTTTTTTACGTCTCGATTCCCCGTGAACAGTAGATACTAATTGATAATAGGTTTCATAGTCATAAGACGGGCCCTTCTTGAGATATTGACGCTTTTACGTAAAAATATTCTAAAATACAAATTTACTATGACAATAGAATCCAACAAAACAAACCAGGTAGGCTACGCGCTCGGAATAAAGAGGAACAATTGCATCTATTGTTTTGACGTTTGTATAATCATTAAAATATTGTTCCATTAGTTTTCGTGTTTTTGGATTGTCGTTTTGTCAATTTTTGTATAAAATAAATTTTTCCAAAGAAGAAATGGTCGATATGATCTGTATTTACGACGAAGCTCAAAGAAATGCTTTGATGGCTACCCGTTCGTACTGTGAACGATACGCAGAGAAAAGACAGCCGCGGAAAGAACCCATATTGAATGTATATTTATACATTCTGCAAGTGCGCAAAAACAAGCCCAAATGGAGAAATTGAGTTTCAAGATGTGACATCTCTTATAGAAAATCCGCAAATTAGTACACATCTAGATCTAAATAGAAATACAGTTCGCAGCTTTATTTAAAAAAAAACAAATTGAATCCTTATCATATCGAGCAACATCAAGCTTTAAGTGAAATAGATTTTGAAAATCGTGAATCTTTCTGCCAATGGCTAACTACTAAAGTCAATGAAGAACCCAATTTTGTTAATAACATTCTATTTACGGATGAGGGAACTTTTCACAATAATGGCAATATTAATACACATAACTATCATCACTATTCAGTTACTAATCCACACATCTTAAGAGTTGTTGATCACCAGCATCGATGGTCAGTTAATGTGTGGGGTGGTATAATCAATTTTAATGTGGTTGGTCCTTTTTTCTTGGATGGGAGAAAGATATTTACAGTTTTTGGAAAATGATTTACGCGAGCTTTCGGAAAATATCGAGGTAGATAATATTCGTACGACGTGGTTTCAACTGGATGGCGCCCTTCCACACTATACAATCAACGTTAGGCAATATCTCGGTAGAAATTATCCGATGAGGTGGATAGGACAAGGTGGTGTCCAAAACTGGCCAGCCAGATCACCGGATCTTACGCCCTTGATTTCTTCCTTTGGGGCTACGTTAAAGAAAAAGTTTATCAACATCCTCCCACCACAAGCGAAGATATGAAAAACAGAATTAGAGCTGCGTTTCATTCCATTTCGCCTCTAATGTTATTACGAGTGAATCTTTCGTTTACCCAGCGAATTGCAAAGTGTTTAGCTAGGTATGGTCAGCATTTCAATTTCAATTTATGGTTTTATTCGTTTATGTTTATTTGTTCAACTTATTTTTAGGTGTAGAGAATTATTTTATTGTTTAGTTATTATTTAAGTTTTCCTATCAGTTAAAGGATTTATTTGCCATTCGTATTTTCTTATTTGCTCTGGATTTTGTTTTACTTGTTTTTCTGTATGTCAATATTTTCAAATAAAGCGTCAATATCTCAAGAAGGGTCCGTCTTATGGCTATGAAACCTATTATCAATTAGTATCTACTTTTCACGGGGAATCAAAATGTGAAAAAATATACAGGATGTTGCATTTAAAAAAATTGAGAAAAATTACATTTATAATTGAATTATTCTGTATAGTTTTACAGATTTTCGAAAAATTTCCCAGTTTGTTTGTTAGTAGACTATTGTTAATAGTCGGTGATATAAACAAATTTACAAAATCGTGGTTCCAAAGTTAACTCTACTTTGGTACTAAAGTGACGATATCTGCAGAACTAATGATACAAAGTTCTATACTTTTATTCCAAATGTAACAGTGAATCCAAAAATCCAAAAATATACGGCGTATTCCATTAAAAAAAACACAGGTTTGGGTTGTCATATTTTTGTCAATCATCCTGTATATACCTAAATATTTTTAGAATGTAGGTCGAATGCTCGTGTATTACCACACCAAAATTGGTTTTGATACCTCTAATAGTTAAGGAGAAATCCTCCATCCACGCAGTAGACCCGCCCTGTATATAAAACATAAAACCATTATTATTATTTTTCAGTTCTGAAGATAGCACATCAATCATGTTATCAAATATATTAATTCTAAATTTAGATTCAGGGTTGAAAAGACGTTCGTCTGCAGCCAACTCATCAAAGTGTCGTTTAACGGTACTCATTCGATTTGTACTATACGTAGTTGGAATTCTTCATTTTCTACAAATGCTTCTGCTTCTGCAAAAAACGTCATAATTATTTCGCAAAAACAAAATAGAATGTGGCGCCATTTCTTGAGCGTTTTCCACTCCATCCCCATCTTGGAGACTATGTTAATTTTTTTCAATAATTTGTACTGTATGGTTAGAAATAAAACAAATTCGAATTTTTCCATTTATTCTTGATGCTTGATGTTTTTGATAACGAACGATTTCAATACATCATTGGATCGAACTGTTAATGCGTATACTGCATCATATCTGCCTGACCACCTGGTTGGATTCAATGTTTTCAATGTTGTGCGCTCGTCATTGTCAATATGTTGAAGTTGGCTCCATCTTACTATACTATATTCAGATTTCAATACCAGATTTCAATTGTTGCACGTTTGATATCCACTTGGGTAGCTCCGCTTCATATTTTTAGACAAATGCATTCTGCACAATATTAATTAACAAATAATAGACAATAAATCTCAAAAGTAATATGCAAAATGAGGGAAGCAGAACGACGAATCACAAAAACCCAATGGAAATCGTTCATACAGAAGTGTCGCTTCTGCGAGAACTGCGAGAAATGAATTCCGCGCTTTAGACAACCCAATATAGACGTGGGCGGTGGAGCCCTTTATGGCCCTGCGAGCTACGCATGCCGAAAACTTATTCGCCAAATGCTAAAATGCTTATTCGCTTTATATTTCGGCCGCAACGTATCTCTTCGTTCTATGAATTACTCAATCAAATCTTCAAATACGCGTGGATGGGCAATGTCTTGGGGAGCCTCACTCAACGGGGTTCAGAGTTTTTTTTTTTATATGTGGGTGGAAATTCTTGGATCCCCTCCGGGGCTCCTCTAATATGTGGGCCCCCATGCAGTGCACGGGCTGCACCGGCTTAGTTACGGCAGTGCAAACTACGTACAATGGGATAAAAGAAAGACAAAGAAAAAACTGTAACTCAGTCACGAAGAGTCGGGGTATGAAGAACCAAAAACATAAAGTTAACATTGAATGTAAAGAAGAAGAATCCGGAGCAGCAAACGTGTGTATAAGTTATCATGGATGATGCAATGTACACAAGGGCTAATTTGTAATGAAAAATTATACGTTTGTATAATTACTTTATAAAATAATCACGAATAAGATTTTGCAATTGATTATTGAGAGGAAAGGTACCTTAAAAACCATCATCAATTATTTTAAATTGGTGATGGCAACTTTAAGGATAAGATAACAATCTAATAATATGTTTTGTGTACCAACACATCTGTGTACAGGATACATATCTCTGGTAATATTTTAAGTGAAACTCGAGAAATGTTGCGTAGACATTTTTCTAGGCCAACGATGTGTCTGTAGATGTTTAAAGAAATGCAATATTTGATTGACTTTGCAGATCGGATATGGGATAAAAAACCGTAGCATCCTTTTTTTTGCATGTTCCGGGCCCAACAAGGTTATATTAAGTTGAATTCATTACCGATAGTATCGAAGCCGTAATGTCAATCTTAAAGATAAAAAGTGAACTGAAATTATCTATGCTCTATTTCATATACATACTATGAAGGTTTACACAAATACACTTAAAATATCTTTGCGTTTTCGTATTTCATAAATTTGTTTGCCAACTTAATTAATTTTTTAAATTGTCCATCATTAGTGACGCGGATAACTGTAAATTATAATTAGAAAATTACAGCGTGCGGCGAAAGTAATGAGTACATCTGTGGTGACAGTGAAAAGTTTCACACAGCTTATACAGTTTATACAGTCCATATAAAAAAACGCTCTCACAAAAAATCGCTCAATCTGCCAGAAACATCGTTAATGTTAATTGGGAATGTTATACTAAATGTATGCACCACATATATGAAATGTATGTATTTCCATAAGAGTATATCACGGTTGAAACAAGTGGTAGAACTTTATTGGAAAAAAGAAATATAGCAGAAATGCGAACTCATCTTCTTAAACGATATGTTCAGGAGATCAATTCACCTAACCGAAGCCAAATAGTGCAAGGATCTATTCAAAAGGTTGGGGCAAAATCAGGACATTGAAGGCACAGAAGCTTTTAGAATATATATAGAATAATAACCTTATTTGAGTAAGTGGTTAAAACAAGATGAAATAAATAGGAATCTGTTTAAAAAATGGCGTGTGAAGCGTGTGTTAGTACTTTAGCATTTATTATTAATTATGGACAAGGAATCATACCAATTCATGTTAGTCGAGAAGCTAATAATATCGTCTTGCACAAAATCTAATATGGTTTCGTGACTAGCCCACAATCTTAAAAACTGAGCAGATTTGCTGTTAATACTTAGATCATATTACATATTATGTAGAACTCAACCGCATCTTTGCTCCTGCATTTTCAGAGTGGTAGATTAAATTATGATATAAATGCACATGCTTCGTTATGACTAGAGAGCGGATTTTATGCATTATAAAATGCCAAAATATGTGCATATATATGCACTTAAAAATTGTAAAATATGCAGAAAATATGCATTATTTTTTCGAAATATGCAAAATAAACTACCAATAAAAAATGAGATTTTTACATCTTTAATAAAAAAAAATTTAATATATAATATGCAAAAACTTTTACAAAAAAGTATTTACGTAAAAAATTGAAACAATTAGTTAAAAACTAATAAATAATTAACATAATACGTTTTAATAATAATATAATATACTTACCATATGAACAAAAATTATTTAGATAAAGGGTGGCTTTGCAATTCTGAACGTACGTTGCATGTTTGATTCAAATCAAAACGGACATTTAACTGACATGTAGAACCAACAACAAGCTGAACCTATCAAAGACAGTGATTTTGTTTACTGTGGCCACCCCTTATCTAAATAATTTGTGTTCATATGGTATTATAAATTTTAAATTATAGGTACTTAATACTCCTATGCTTCAATGCGTTGATTTGCAAAATAATTTATAATTATATGCTTTTCTATATTTTCTGGTAGAAACTTTTGACGTCTATCAGAAAGTATATATTTATAGGTGGAAAAACTTCTTTCCACGTTATAGGTGCATTTTTTAATGCAGTTAATATGGACAAATCTAATTGTACATCCAGATCTTCCCGATTTTCGTCCAGAGCCAAATTTTGTTAATTTTAGTTAACAACAGATTTATTTGAAATAATTCTGCCAGTATTTCCTGGGGCAGTATAAATTAATTTTTGAATATTATTTACTAGTTCTATCGATGCGTTAAGTGGCAATGCTTCCGTTTCCAATTTACAAATAGTCCCGCTTACAAAATAATAATGTGCTTTTATAAATGCTAATTGATTGCGCAGTTCTGATTTCTTTAAAACCGATTGCGCTTTATTGATACAAGCACTTGAATTATCAGACAAATCTAAAATTAATTCCTTAATTTTTGCAAATTTTCTGCATAAAAAAGAGCAGCATTTAGCCACGTTCCCCAACGCGTAATTATAGGTTCTGGTGGTAGAGAAATGTTAGGTAGTTTTTCTCTGTATAACTGTACTCGTGTCGGCGGCTTTACAAACACTTTCTTTACGCTACTTATTAAACTATTTACTAAAGGAAATTCATTTCGATTGCTTCGGCTACTCTATTTATACCATGAGCCAAACATGTTACGTGAATTAAATTTTCGTATAATACCTTCAATTGTTGGCCAGCCTTTACCGTATATGGCGCGGCATCAGAAAGCATCAAAACAATTTTATCTGTTGGAACAATATCGGGAACAAAAAACTGCATGAAAGTCTCATTTACAAATCTAACTATTGTTGCATTATTGGTTTTATCAAGTACTTTGCAAGAAATCAAATATGATTTGGCAGGTTGTTCTTCGCTTAAATAACCTAACATTAAATTTGCAACATAACGTTCACGACAATCTGTAGTTTCATCTACTATGAAATAAATATATTTATTTTTAACAATTTCTTTTATGTGTAGCATGGTTTCAAGATATACCCCATTAACATAATTTTTTCTAAGTGTGCTTTCATCTGGCACTTGCTTGTTACTATTTTTTTCTAAAAAAGATCTAAAAGTATGGTTTTGAAGCTTTTTTAAGGGAATGTTAGCCTTAACTAGAGCACTGCATAATTCAAAATTGAATTCTTCTTGGTCGTTTCTTTTGGATGTTTCATCACGTAAAGGTTCTCGCAGAAATGTTTGAGAGAGCTTGGTTTTCTTCTGTGTTTGTAATTTTCCCTTATGCAGAGCGGTCTCAATGTGTTGCGTAATTTGGGATTTTCGTTCGCATGCGATCTAAACCAACAGTCCCAATTTAAAAATAAATCAAAACAATCGATTAGGTTTCATCGTTGTATTTTAAATATTTCCCGCGTTATCTTATAAAACGATGCATTTAAATACAACGTTTGAATAGAAAACTGATACCTGCTCTGTATTCACTAAAGGCCTTGTTCATTGTTGTCAGTGTTTAAAAATATTTTAAAACAGTATTCTGAATTGTCACTTACCACTTTTTTACATACTGTACAAAACACCTTTTCACCGTCCATTCGGAGTGCAAGGATATTTTTTATCCATACTGGAACTAAATTATTCTTTACTTTTGGCATGTTAAATATAATTCGAAAACTAAATTCTGCAGTCTGCACTACTGTTCACTTGCACGTTTTAAAAAGGAATGGGCAATATTATTCCTTATTTTAAAATAGGGGTTTTCCACTAAGCAAGGTCATTTGGATGTTAGGGATTAACTATGCATATTTTACTCATCAACTCTTTCCATACAAAAATTTAAGAAGCACTCAACAAAAAAACCGTATTACCTATTTGCAATCCGGAAGTACCAGGATTTAGGATAGTTGTCAACTAAGACAATAATTAAAAGTAAACAACTACCTGCCGATGTTAGACACCACCTTTTAAAGATATTTATTTTAAAAGGATATAAAAATTTCTAACTTTGAACAAGAGTCCCGAAAATATTTCATAACCTGAGTTTCAACGCCAAAATTGAAAAAAAATGTTAACTTATGCAAAAAAAGTGCAAAATAAACGTAAAACATCAAAATATGCAGTATTTGGCCAAATATGCAGTATTTGACCAAATATGCAAAATATGCAAAAACTAATTAGTGCCAAATAATTATAATTAATGCGATTCGTATAAAAACCGAAACGCGTGGGTGGTACTATAAAATATAAGCAATATGCAGTTTGCATAAAATCCGCTCTCTAGTTATGACTATTGTTGAGATTTTGGCTACCGAAGACTTTATGCAGTATATATGATCTAAGTATGAACAGAAACAAAGCAATGTATAAGATGATTGAAATAATTAGAAACCATTGACATGAAGTGTTATTGCCACGTTTCATTGCAAATTGGATGCACTCGAACTCATAGAGGCACATGCGGTTTTTTGACTTTCGATGTGACCGTACAAGCACCTATGACGCTGAACAATCTGGACGCCCAAAAGACGTCACTACACCAGAAAACGTGGAAAAAATCCATGGTATTATGTTGAACGACCCCAAAGCGAAATTGAGGGAGCTAGCTGAGACCACAAAGATGTCGTATGGCAGTGTGTTCAATGCCATCCATGACATTTTGGGTATGAAGAAACTCTGCGCGCAATGAGTCTGCTAACACTGGACCACAAACGAATTCGTGTTACGATTCCCAGCAGAATTTGGGAATGTTTACGCGAAATCCAAAGGAGTTTTTAGCCGATTCGTAGCCATGGATGAAACATCAGAATCCATGTAACAGTCGAAACAATGGGTTTCTTGGAGTGAAAGTGCTCCGAAGCGTCCAAAAACGCAACAATGGACGGAAGGTTACAGCCTCCGTATTTTGGGATGCGCATGGAGTAATATTCATTGACTGCCGTGAAAAGGGTAAAACCATAACTGGCGCATACTATTTATCATTATTCAATCGTTTAAAAATTGAAATCGCAGAAACATTCTCTATCAACACGACAATGCGCATGCTCATTCATCGTTTGTTGCGCAAGCAAAATTGTACAAAATTGGGTTTGAACTGGTTCCTCCGTCACCGTCTTCGTCAGACCTGGGCACCAGCGACTTCTACCTGTTTCCAAACCTGATGAGATGGCTCACCGATAAGCGATTTTACTCAAATGAGGAACTCACAGCTAAAACTGAGGTCTATCTTGAAGAGCTTCCGAAGAACTACCCTTGGGACAGGATAAAAAGGTTAGAAAATCGTTGGACTCGCTGTATCGACTTAAAAGGAATGTATGTTGAAAAATAAAACCGAATTTGGCTAAAAATTTTTTTTCTTGTTTCACTTATTCCAAACTTTTTGATCCACCTAGTACATATCCAACAGGAACATAAAATCATGCGAATTATTTGCGCGCAACTTAAAACGTTAATCTCAATCTTCAGTTCCAAACCTATTCTGTACCTTAATTCTGAATGTGCTTGCTTAACTCGGTGTAATTTCCGAAAACACGTTTTGAATTCACATTGTTGTGTATACTTACAAATTCCTTAATTTAAAGATGTTAACCAACACTATACTAAAAATTTAACTAACATGTTTATAATCACACTCGTACTAAATACAAATACATGCAATTAAAAAATATGATACATGCATAATAATCAAACCAAATAAATAAGACAGCAATACAAATAACATAACCAACCTTTTCTCTTTCTGGCAGCTGTATATTGGCGCGTTACAAGCTGTATTAAACCATAGTGCATGTCTAATGAATTAATAACTAGTTAAAATCCTATCGTAGTGAATGTTAATGAAACGTGTTGTATAAACGCTCCCATTCACTAACTTACTTTTTATATTAAGTTTAGTTAACTAACGATAATGATTGCATAAACCCGCTATTAATCTTGAATAGATTAAATGTTATTAAAATTAAACAGTCTGAACATTTAACAGTAGATGTTTAAATCATATAATTATTACAGTAGAGTAGATTTATTCTTTGCGTTTTCATACTGTATAAATTTGTTAATATTAACATTAGATAAGTTCTTTTATTGACGACGATAGCTGCAGCAACGTTTAAAACTTAAAAAATCCGCATTTAAATATACGATTTCTTACCTGAATGATAAATATAATTAAATCGCTTATTGTTCGACAGATCTAAATTTTCAGTTACTGAACAAGTTAGGATTCAATGCATAAGTACTTAATTTAGTAAAAGATTAACTGCATAAAACAATGATAATTATACATACTATCTTACTAAGATAGTGCAAAGATCAAAGAAGCACAAACTTAACATTTGCAGATCGTTCTACCGAACGATTTACTCTACAATGTGAAATAAGTAAACAATTTTTTTAATTGCTTTTTTTTCAAACGTTGCAGTTTATCGTTGTATGATTCAGAATTGTTTTTAATCTGAAGACTGATCTACTAAATGTTGCTGTATATTAATAAACCGTAGTTAATAATTGAGCCTCATTCTTTCATATATGTACAGTTGCACAGTATCCTGACTTTTCGTCCAGGACTGTTCGTCCTCGTACGGTTCGCCAAGGGGACTGTTCGTCCTTAAGACGGTTCGTCCTTAAGGACGGTTTGTCCAACTAAAAATTTTTTATGGTCATTTCTAACAAAATGTTTGAATAAAAAACAAATTCATAAAAATATTTCAACTTGATTATCTATGAGATAAATGTGCAATTTCCCTTAATAAAGTAATACTTCGGCATTGTCATAGCCGGCTACTACTCGCTGGTAGGTTAGGTATATTGCCCTTAGATAAGGTAATACTTCGGCATTGCCATAGTCGGCTACTATTCGCCGGTAGGTTAGGTTAGGTTAGGTATATTTCAAAATGTGTATAAGTACTAATCCAGTATTTTTAATAAAATACTTTTACTAAAAAAATACTTTTCGCTAGGCGAACCGTCCGCTGGATGAATCATCCGCTGGACGAACCATCCGCTAGACGAATAGTCCGGGGACGAACAGTTCTGGACGAACCGTTTTGGGACGAAACGTCCTAAAATCTATACAATCCAGTTGCACATGTAGGTGGCATTTGCTTATTTTTAATAAACCAGTAAAGGAAGCCGCCCGAATCCCTGTTTAAGAAATAATTCAAAAGCTAGTTAACCGACTAAGAAGCTTCAAATAGTCTTTAGTAATAATATAATATATGCTTTTGGACGCACTTAACTCGCGTAATTTTTGATGGCCCAATGACAGTGTGACACAGCATTAAAAATACCTACAAAATAAACCGTGCTGGTTCACAATGGGATAATTAGTTTACTTGCAAATTGCGAAAAACGCAAAAAAACTTTTTTAACTGTTTATAATTAATAAACAATGAATCTTAAACGATTGAAAATTTGTGAAATTGTAGCTCTTATATAGTACACAACAAGGTACCAAACGCATGCTATCGCATCCGGGCATTTTTCCACCAAATTATAGAATTTTGCTCTAAATGAAAAAAAGAAGTCTTACAACTCTCAGAACTTAATTCTTACGACTTGATTATTTAACGTAGAAAGTCGGGGTATGGACATATTGCTGTTGATTTTGAGAAAAAAATTATTTGGTTATCTTTATCTAACGTGTTCAATGCCAAAAACAATGCAGAAGTGCAGTTGCTTGTATGGCCTGTTATAGATACGGAGGAATGGGGAACTCTCCGGCTCAGCTGTTTGCTGCCGAGGATCAACGGTGATGTTGAGGATAGCTAATGGCAGTAACAAGTTCTCTGTTTTCCACTTTCTATGTTAATTAACGAAGTCGTGAGAATTAGAACAAAAAAAAAATTATCGCGACTTCCGAGGATCGCAGGACATCTTTTTTTTAAATTTACGGAAAAATGCTACCTTTTTGATGGAAAAAGTTGATATAGCCTGTCCGGTAGAACTGAACGGGTATCGGATTAACAAGGAGGATTGTCAATATATGGTTCTATTGTGCTTGAAACCGCCTTAATGCTTTGCTGTCTCGTACTTATTGTACGTGACAAAGAAAGATGGATATATTATGAATAATGCCTCTATTTCTGCCGAACAAAAGCGTTTGCAACTTTCACACATAATGACAAGGCAATAAGAATCAGATGCAGGTAGAATAGAAATTCAATAGGTATAATAAAATGCCAGTGGTTCTTTAATAGTTGAAAGTAATGTATCAATAAAACTATCTTCAGTTTTTTTTTATTTAACTCGGGTAAATTAATTGTGGAAAAGTACTAACCAAAATAGAAACTATTATAGGCATGAATTAAAATTAAGTTTTGCAAAAAAACCTACTGCTTCGTATAGGGCAACAAATTTATAATATTTTTTTTTATCATTATTATTATTTTTTTCGTATGATTTAAGCCATTAATAACATCCAATTTGATTAAGCTACCTTGTATAATTTCGATAATTCACCTCACCATGGTAACACAGTGTTCTAAGCTCGTCGCATTGGTCGTTTATGACCTGATATTTTGGAGGAAGGAAGGCGTTTATTTTTGAATAAACTAAATATAGTTGGTAAAATGAATAAATGTGGATATTGGATTAGCACTTATATGCATACAGCTCATGCGGTTATATACCTAACTCATTCTTATACAAGGCATTTAGGCTAGAAGGTAAGAGGTCATCTAGTCTTCCCAACCGTGGGCGGGCGGTGAACTAAGAAGCACGATCTACGTTATAAGCGTTTTAAATTGTGTTGCGTACACGAAAAATAGATACCAATAGTTAAGTTTAATGCGGCACGTAAAACATCCACCTATAAGCGTAATGCAGTGACTCTCTAAATATTTTACTTATAATATTTTTACATACATACAAAAATGAATTAACACACAGCATTGACAGAAAGCGCTACTTATAAAACACATTTATAAATATGATTACTACAGAAAGTCCTTTACCTAATGTATTTTCAATCATACGTAGGTACTTAATGCAAAACTAATATTCAATTTGCAATAAAGCGTTTTTTTGCAGTTCAATTTACCATACTTCTGTTGTGAAAATCGATGTTCTAAAGTACAGCTCTTCACGAATAAAATAAGCGCTCGCTGGTCGCTATCGGACCGCTCCCAGGACAACAAATTAATTAAAAAAAATGCCTTTTTAATAAAGAATTATATTTTTGCAAAAACTATTAAACGTACAACGTAACGGGTTTGGTACCTTGTACTATACAAGAGCTACGATTTCACGTTTCACACGTTTAAGATTCTTTGTTTATTAATTATAAACAATTACAAAAAAAAAAACAATTTTGTTACGATTTTTCACAAATTGCAAGTAAATTAATTATTCGATTGTTAACCAGCTTATTTGATCATTTTGTAGGTATTTTTAATACCTACAACTTCTTCGGACATTTCTTGGTAAATCGAACTATGAGCAAAAAAAAACAGGTTTTCATACCGTCATTGGGCCATCAAAAATTATGTGAGTTAATTGAGTTGTCCAAAATCATATACTATTGCTAAATATTACTTGAAACTTTTAAATAAGTCGGCAAACTAACTTTCATGTTTTGTTTTTGACAAACATTCCATTTACTGGTCTATACTATAAAAAAAACTGTAAACACATACCTAAATTTTCGATTCGTATCACTGATCCAGATTCCGAGTCTGTAGCTAACCATCCTACAGGCGAAGCACAAGATTCGGATTTATCGCTTTGAAGATCATCCGAAGTTTCTTCAATAATTGTTTCTAAATATAAATATTGCGAACCGGAATTTCCTTGCAGGAAGAGATCTGCGTCTGAAAACAAGGAAGTAAAGGTAAATTAAGAGAGTCTATTTTTGAAAAGAATTTAGATGCCTTGCACGTTCTATTTAAACCGTTAGGGCTTGCATTCTGAATAGACATTGCACTTGACTTTGACGAATTGTAGATCTATTTATTATCTAACTATACAGTGTATCAGTGTAGTCCAAATTGGTGCTATATAAATTGGAGATAGAACGTTAGTTAACAGGAGAAAGTTTTCAAGATTTTTATATCAATTCAAATGATGTCTTCAGATTTAACCTTTGGTTTTCGAGAGAATGGAACTTTTTTATTTATTAAGTAATTTTTTTACCCGAATAAAAATCTGTATTTAGATTTCCATAGCAACGTTTGTTATTTCGTACTGGCGCGATATTTGATTTTATATGGACAAAAAACACTTATTTTTTACCTTTCCAAACATACAGTACGTTCGTAATGTAGCGGTTAAATTCGATTAAAATTCGAACGGAAGTTTAGGAAGAATACGCTCAACGCTCAATTTAGAATTTCTTTACGTAAAAGTGAAATATGCAGGATGTGTCAAGAAAAAGATATAGCGTCATCGACATTTTTTTAAATGTCAACGCCTATTTTTTATTGCAGAATTAGAGGCCCGACAAGGTAAATATGGACGATGGTTACATAAGGAAATATTGAATAAAAATTATCGTAAACATTAAAAATGAGAAAATTCCATTGTCAATGTAAGAAAACGTTAAATTGTACATTTTGTTAAAATTATTTTAATTATTTTTACGTTAGCAACTTGTATTTAGTTTTTTGATAGGCGACAGCATTATTATCGTGAGTTTATCTACAGTAACCATGACGATAAATAACACCTGCAAAACATGTATCACATGACAGGAGTTTTTTTGGTGTCATTGCCAATGTAAGAAAACGTTAAATTGTGAATTTTGTTAAAATTATTTTAATTATTAGCACGTTAGCAACTTGTGTTTAGTTTTTTGATAGACGACAGCATTGTTATCGTGAGGTTATCTAGTAACTACTTTACCGTTATTTTGTGAAATATAAGGAAATTAAGCGAATGTGAAGGAAATGAAATTCTGTGGTTTCGGAGATAGGTCGCGAACTCAATCAGAAGTGGTTGCGTTGCTTAATGCAACTCACCCTGATCGACCGTGCATCAGCCAAATCATGGTAAGCTAAGTTGAGGAGAAATTTCGGGAATTTGGACATGTTAGGGATATGAACATTGTGTTAGCAGTGCAAGATAATTCTAATACCACCATTACGGACATGGCTAATAATATTATTGTGGCGCGATCTACTGTGCATAAAGTTCCATCCCCATAAGATATGCTTACTTTACGAGCTGTCGGAAGATGATTTCGATCGGCGAAATGAATTTTGGGAACAAATGCAACAAGTATGTTATGGTAACGCCAATTTTATAAAAAGAATATTTTTTCTGATGAAGCAAAATTTGCTTTAAACGGCCGTGTGAACAGAGAACAGAGAAAAGCCCGATATGCACCACCGTGACCTCTTTTTTCAACAAGATGGAGCGCCGCCACACTACGCGCTACTTTCTTGCGCTTATTTGGATATACTACGCGTCGCGTCGTCCGGCAACTTTCTTCCTCGTTCCGCAAATTGACATTTTTTGTACTAATGAAACAAGTAACTATTTGTGATGTATGCTACAGTTCGCTATTATATCAGTAAATTTGTATTATTTTTATATCGCATTCTATTGAGAATTATACCGTATGTTCAAAAAAAGATCCATATCAGAGTTATATTTTTTAAATGGAACACCCCGTATTTTATTTTATTTTCAAACTATAGGGATAAAACTAGGGTAAGTTACTATAATGCTCCCTATATCTAAAACCTATATTTTTTGAGAAAATATAAAATGTATGAAAATGAAGCACAACCATATTATTTTTTCTTTGCTTTTCAGATGTACTGTGAGTATTTAGAAAAGTAAAACTGTTAGACTGTAATGTAAATAAAATTTTCATTGTAAACATATACAGAGTGCTGAAAAAGCAGTGCACAAATTTGGTAACATTTATTTAAGGTTAACCCTGTTCATACTGATTAGTTAAAATCCTTATTATCAAACTGTATTAGGGTTATCCACACCTACGTCACTTAGGCTTCTAGTTATTTCAACTTCTATTTTTGAGTCTGCGTTTAATCATTTTTTTGTCATGTAAGCCTTGAAAAATTGACTTCATTCCGATTACAGCTGTCAATTATTTAAGTTATACACATTTTTATTAAGTAGTATTTTCCTGTTATTGTGGAAAGGAATGCCAAATTGCCCTCAAGGAAGGGTTTATTCAGAACAACATCCAAATCTAAGTTATCCAAATAAACGTGTATTTGAATGGTTATTCGAAAACTTTCTAAGAACAGAAAGTATTAGTTATGACAAAGTAAGTCCGTAAGATATTAGTGTGGGAAATGAAGATTTTGAATGTATAGTAATTTGGTCGGCAGTGCAAAACCCTCATGTGAATCGACCTCAGATCGGCTAAAATGTAGCAATAAGGAGGCGAACTATTTCCAGAATACTTATGTATAAATGCCGTCCGTATCGTATTCTGTTGCATCAAGCACTTTATAAAAGGGACTTTGATCAGCGACTTGTCATGTTTTAAGATTGTTTGCCAATCATACCTCTTTGTAACTCCATCCGTGGACATACTGTATACACAGGGTGTGGTAACTGTCTGTATTTGGTGGATAATGGCAATAATACCTTTTTCTTGGCAATTAGTTGTACCCACTAAGAACAAGAAAATAGTAAATAGCAAATTAAGCATTTTAATTCTTCAAAAGTTATATAAGGACTGGGACAGTTCAAGAATAAAGCATATCGCTCTATTTACTCTAATAATAAGCAATAAACAGAATCGTGAAAAAATAATTCGAATAAATCAATTGGCGATTTGTCTTTATGTAATGAATAATCACCAATGGGAAACTTCTTCTCATTCTCCACCAGATCCCCTTGAATCCATATATTGCGTATATTGCAATTGTCGTAATGAAAGGGGTCTGCAGCGCCATCAAGATCCAGTACGGAATTCACAATATCGTTAGCGTCTGTTTCTTCGCCTTCTGAAACTTCCGTACATCTAATTCCGCCTCAGATCGTAATTGCCTTCCAGTAAAATGTTTCTTAAAGTTTACAGATGCTTTAAAATAATCTCCACAATCATAGTTAACTATTTAAATCCTCTCTTTTAATGCAAAACGTTAAATTTGGCCAGAAATCGTAAAGGGAAACGAAGGCATTAAAAATTGTACAAGTATGCCGTTGAAAACAATAGTTTATCTGATGGAAACTTTCTTGTGTTGACACAATACTAAATGTTACAAGTAGCAATTATAATATTTAGATTTTAACTGTGTTTAATGTACCTACGTCAAGTTGTCGGCAGAAGAAAAAGTCGAAATTGTTTTATTATGTGGCGAAAATACACCTCACCGGCAAGTAGCTGACATTTTTTATAACCGCCACCTAGTGAGAAATGTTAAGCAAAGTTAATATCCAGAAAACTTAGCAAATTTCGACAAATAGGGTCTGTTATAAATACATTTAAAAACCGTCATGCCGCAAACAAATATGATGAAGAAGCTCAATTAAATGTTTGTCTAAACGTGGTTAAAAAAGGACAGATCAAAATCACGAATATTCCCGAATCAACGGGATATAACAGGAAAGCTGTGAGGACAATTCTGCACAAAAATAAGTTTCGCTCAATGGGATTTCGAAATCTGAATGGGTTTGTCGTTTTGGTACCAAGGGATGAAGGAAGAAAATAACCGTTTTCCTTATCAAATACTCTGGACTGACGAGGAAACTTTTAGTTCCAATTGGACCGTGAATTCACAAAATTACCTCCCGAATGCTAAGCAGGTCGTGGTGACACGATCTGCTTAGCATTCGGGAGGGAATGGGTTCGATTCCCGTTACCGTCTACCTTGTATGAGGTTTTTTCAGGGGGTTTCCCTCATACACACGTAGCGGCATGGTCACTGCGTATATGCACACCATATGCGGTTACTTATGCGAATGCTGGGGCAGTATTTTCCCCCTCAGAACCCTAACTCCGTTCCGTCCGATCCTATCCTGACCACACCCATCCTTAATCCCATCATGAAAATATATATATATATATATATATATATATATATATATATATATATGTATGTATGTATGCTGGGAATCCATGATTGTGGCCGAAGGAGTTTGGAAATCTCGAGCAGCCCGCCCTCCCCCTTTGGTGGGAATGAAATACGTGGTCTTTTCCTTTTTCTTCACAAAATTGCCATGATGGAGCCAAGAAAATCCGGATTTTACAATTGAATGTCGCGACCAATATTCTTTTAAAATAAACGTTTGGTGTGGTATATTAAACAATCACTTAGTTGGACCATTCTTCTTCAGGGAGAATTTAACGGGAGAAAGATATCGCCACTTTTTGGAGAATGAAATAAGTGACTCTTTAGACAATTTACCTTTACTTACTAGAAGCGATTTGTGGTATCAGTTCAATGATGCGCCAATACACCAAACGAATGAGGTTAAACACTGCTTGAATCAAATATTTCATGGAAAGTTATAGGGCGAGATTGTGAAAATGATTGGCCACCTAGGTCCCTAGATATGACACCTCTGAACTTTTTTTGTGGGGTTACGTTAAACAAAATGTGTATAAGCATAGGCATTTGAAAAAGACAATTAGAAACTGTCGTGCCAACACAAGCCTCAACACTTACAAAATGCAGTTAAGGTAGTTCTAAAACGCAAAAATGACATGAACTTTTGTTTTTCATGGCCTACTTGTAAAAATTTTAGTGCCTACTTTCCCCTTTATGATTTCTGATCAAATTTAACGTTTTGCATTAAAAAAGTGGGTTTAGAACATTAAACTATCATAGCGGGGTCTATTTTAAAGCATCACAAAATTTTCAGAATGTGTTTAGAATTTATAATAATATAGCAATGATGTATGTAACTTTAGAGTTATTCAAACTTTGCATCAGTAAATTTTTTTTACAACCAAATTTTATTTTTCCTTAAAAACTAATAATTGGATCGATAAATTTAAATGAATTTATTACCATCAGATAAATATTTCATTAACAAATGGACTAGCATCCATTTTTTTGCTCTTATTTTGACAAGAGGCTGCTATTGGTCAAAAATGGCCAATAAATCAATTTTAACCTAGGTGTTTGAAAATTGGTATACATACTTAGAATTAAAAAAGAAACAACTTTTTTAAATAAAGTTTTTCAAAATTCTGCCAAAAAAACGTATTTTTTGGCCATGTATTTTTTTAAGTGTCAAATTTGACAGATACCCAAGATCAACGGGTTGAAATTTTCTATGCAATTTTAGGTCAAATTCTAAGCATAAACTGACGTTACAGTCAAATTTTACCTAAAGTCATTAATAAAATTTTTTTCCATATGATGCGGACTTTATCTGTCACTGTATGTTAACGTCAGGACTTGAAGGGTTAATACTATTATACTGATATATTTCGTCACCGGTACTTATATATTGCAAAGTGCCGAATTCAGTGGCGTACTTAGAATTTTTCTAGGGGGTTCGGTTTTTGAGTAATGATATCTTGCATTTTTTCAAATGGGAATCATAGTTGCCTTTGCAACCATCAACTGCGGTTCAAAAATATAAATATACATTCCTGAAAAACACTTTCCAAATATCTTTTTTCAACAAAGTGGTGTCCCTGCCCATAATGCTTTGAAAGATAGGAATTTCTTACAAAACCGTTTCCCAAATCGTTGGTTCGGTGGTATGGCCGCCACGATCCCCAGATTTGTCAATACTGGATTTTATGGGCTGGGGCACTGCCTTGTTGAAAAAAATATTTGGAAGATGTTCTGCATAAATGTCTATATTTATATTTTTGAAAAGCTAAGAAAGAACTGCAGATGATGGTCGCCAAGCCACCTATGATTCCCATTTAAAGAAAAGTAAGTTTATATTATTACTAATAAACGCACCCCCTAGAAAAATTCTAAGTACGCCACTGAATTCAGTACTTCGCAATATATAAGTACTGGTGGCGAATTATATCAGTATAAAAGTATTGAGAGAGGTATAAATAAAATCTTGAAAACAGCGTACAATTATCGACGTTTGGCTATAATTCGAAAACAAAGGGAGATACTAAATTTTCAATTTTGCCATGAAATCTAGGTGAAAAGTAGTATGTGAATGTAAAAACTGCAAACTTCTATCTCTGATAATAACAACGATATCTTCAAAATAAAAATAAGTAAAAAAAAATTTTTTTAACGCTTTTATTTTCAAATGTACTAAAAAGAATAAAATAATTTTTTTATCTACCCAGTAACATCAAAAATTTTTGTGACTAAAAATAAAAGTGTGGGGCGCTCTTTATAGTGCCTTGCACTTCATTGTTTGACTTTGTTATAAGTATAAGATATCATGTATGCCCCACACTTTTATTTTTAGTCACAACATTTTATTCTTTTTAGTACGTTTGGAAATAAAAGCGTTAAAAAAATTTTTTTTTACTTATTTTTATTTTCTACTTTTTAGTCGCTTGAATGTAAGTTCCAACAAAGAAAGAACCTCAATTTTTGAAGACCCTAGTTTTATAAACAAAAATTTCGAACTTACTTGGCCAATATACACATAAATTCAGCTCAACCGGAGATCGGAAAATAATTGATTTTTTTAACGAATACAATACTTTGAGCCCCCCGGGCGCAGCCCCCTGATCTTGAACTCAATGTTGTGCATGGTCTTACGCTAAAAGCTTAAGTCCTGAATGTCTAGGCCCTAGCTTTATAAACAAAAAATTCGACCATATTTGGCCAAAGTTGGCCGCAATGCAGCCCCCTGACCTTGAAACTCAACTTGTCGCATATTTGTGTGCAGGGTATTATGAGAAAAGCTTAAGTCAAAAATTTCAAGGCCCTAGCTTTATAAACAAAAATTTCGACCATATTTGGGCAATATTTGGCCGCAAAAGTCAAAGCAAAAAACACATATTCGTGTATTATCATTAAGAATACGCATGTATGCCAAATTTCAGCTCAATCGGAGATCAGGAGGTTGTTGAAAAT
This sequence comes from Vesta saturnalis, assembly GCA_036346205.1. NCBI lineage: Eukaryota > Metazoa > Arthropoda > Insecta > Coleoptera > Lampyridae > Vesta > Vesta saturnalis. Next base: position 115,425 of record JARFJB010000301.1, on the reverse strand, counting down.
TCAATTACAAGATTTGAACCGGACAGACAAAGTGGGTTGTAAAGCGTTAAAAAACGACTAAAACAACGAAATCGAGACACACGGTACAGTATTAAATTTTCGGTTTCTATTTAGTACAATTGTAACACTGCATAATAAATGTTTTTGTACAAAATACACATCATTTTTTATAAATGATATTTCAAAACTACATGCAATAAAGTTATGCTGTAAATAAATGTATGACTACAAAAAGTCAACAGTATTAAACCACTTCAAAAACCACTGATATTACCAAAAATGTAAGAACGAATCTGAAGCTGTCACATATACTAAATCTTGGTTTATTCCAGTCACAAAATAAATTAATAACTATACTTATATCTTTTTAGATGTTTGCATTAAAAGTATCATCTCACTTTTAAAAACATAAACAGCAGTCTTAAAAGTCACAAAGAAAGAGCTAAGCAGCAATTTCGCAATATTGTAAGTGATTGCACACATTTTTCAGTACACAATAAATATTTACTAATTTTATGCAAAACAGATCCCACATATGAGAAAGTTCCCAAAACGATTACAAGAAGTTTTATGTATTTATTTGGCGTTTTACGACTTTTTAGAGCGTACAATTCCCACCATACGTAATCTTTCCATTAAAAAGATATAAAAGGAAAAGTTACATATTTTAAATTAACATTTACAATAATATACTTAAAAATTGAGTGCTTATTTCTTATTGCAGTTTACTAATATTCTATGTTTACCTGAAAATTATCTGCCTAACTTGCTATAAATACAGATTAGGAGATGGGTTCCTGAACACGTGGCTTTTCTTTTTTGAAGATGCTTAAAATTATCCCAATAAAAAGGGAAATTTTTTTCTTACAAATGAAACTTCTGCTTCAGTTTTGAAATTTCTGTACTTTCGACAACTTCGATATAGGTAGGAATTAATATCGCCATATACGCAAGTGAAATTATTAAATATCACAAATACCTATATAATTATCAAGAGAAAATTTATAAGTAAAATAACATGTAGTAGTAATCATTAAGGTAATTAATACGCTTATTTATTACCTTAATGATTAATTACAATATCATTATACACCAATAACTGGTTGCACAGTTACAAATAGTGCCAACCTAATCAAAAAATAGCTATTTTTCGTAATTACACTTCCTATTTAAAGTTTTTATTTCTTTAGAGATAACAGAGGGCGTACGGCAGCATTGAGCCGCATTCAGTTACATAGTACGCATACATTGCAAGAGAATTCAGTGACTGCTGTGTTTACTTCCCCAGATTTGTTTACCTAATTGTTTTGAATTTGATATATTAATTTTAGAATTACTAATATAACAGTTTGATAATCGTATAAAGCCAACTATGGAATCTTATTTTAGTAAAGAATAACTAGATCCTTAATACATTATTTATTATTAAACTGCCTCGAAGATGACAAATCAGAACACCCTCTAACGGACGAAGGTTAACAGTGAAGAATGACACAATCAAAGAACAAATTGAACAAAATATTATCTAATTATGATTGTAAGTGTAACGTTGTGAAATACTTTAATTTGAACTTGATAAAAGTATTCACAAGAAGAAACTTGACATAACAATTAAAGATCTACTCAAATCTAACGAAGAAATAGTTTTTGGTTAATTTGTAATGTTATTGTGCAGTAAAAACGCAATGTTATATGTTTAATGTGATTTTCAATTTTAACTACATATGTTAAGCTATACTTTACCCCTATACTCGGTAAAAAATAGCGACATTGCAATTTGGCCAAAGTAGGCATTGGTTTAGAGGATTGTTCAAATAATAGCATGCTTGTCTGTTAAACAAGTGCAACAGCTGTAAATTTTCTGTCAAACGTAGTTTAATAATTTTATGTGTTCATGGTGCAAAACAAGTTGATGAACCGTAAGTTTGTAGTGGCTATTTTCCCGAAAAAGTGACAAATATGATATCACCTCTACAGATTTTTTAATATGTTATAATGACAGATATCGATTTATCTACTCTAAATGCGTCAAATACGTTAAGCCACTCAAAACGTTAAGGATTTGATGACGGAGAATACAAGATACTCAATCGGAGTTTGTGTAATTAGAGGACTTGAAATATGTGCTACACGAGCGTTTCCATAAGTTTTTCAGGCCGAGGACCATCGTATACAACAATTTAACGAGCGGCGGAAGAGTAAAGATGTTTCAATACGATCTTTAGGACCAGGGGGCAAAACAACCAATTTAATATTCATTTACAAAAACAGTTTTATAATTATTATGTTATGTGATGATGATGATATTGGCTTAATAAATAAAATCATTTTTGATTCGTGTCCTTGATATTGATTTTATTTGATTGAATGATTACATGATTTGGGGTGTTATTTTTAATTATGACTCATAATTAAAAGAGGCTAAGGCCCAAGAGGAAGTTCTAGAGTTCTATACCTGTCTTATTAGAATACTATTTCAAATTCCCGCCATAACAGTTAAATCTACTTTTTAAAAATATACTACTAGCTGGTGCCACGATCAACCTCCACTACAGAAAACATTCATTAGTTTTAAAAATACCCCACTAGATGGCAACATTCAGGGCGAAAACCTGAGAATAAGTTCCGGGGCCTATAGCTGTCTTATGAAATAGTGTGTAGGTCCCTTATTAGAATACTATCTCAAATTTCTAGTTTTCCGCCATAATAAACAAGGGGGCCCGACAAGGGGGGTAAAGACCCAACAAGGGCGAACACCGAGAGCAAGTTCCGGAGTCCTATAGCTGTCTTATAAGATAGTATGAGGGCCCCTTATTAAAACACTTTCAAATTTTCAGTTTTTCCTCCACAACAACTACAGGTACCTACATCTACTTTTAAAAATATTCTCAGTAGGACAAATGGCGCTGGCTGCCCTACAAAATATGTTCTTACTACAAACCACGGCCAAATTATCACAGAGTGTTTAAACGACGAATATCTTTAAAGGTGGCCTGATAGATCACCAGATTTCACTCGCATCTCTTTCTTTTTATGGAGAAGTAGAAGGGGACCACTTGAGTCTAATTATGACGTCACAATTAAAATGGGAGATTGAGGGAAGTGACCAACCGCCCGTGCGTTCTGATTGGAGGGCCCCTTCCAGTTGACTGGCCGTGCGCGCGATACAGCCCTAGGCCGAGCGTTCTGATTGGAGGCCTATGGGCGGACCACACCCGCGGGTTTCTGACTGGTCCTTAGACCCCGCCCAGTCTCCAGACTCTGTGCTCTGGTTGGAGGCCTAGGCGCTGAATCCTGATTGGTTGGTTTCGTTTGTGGCGCCCTCTGGTAGTATATTTCTAGGACTAATTAATGTTTTCTGTAATATAGGTTGATCGTGGCTCCACTTGGCGCCATATTTTTAAAAGTAGATGTAGGTCCCTGTAGTTGTGGAGAAAAACTGAACTGAAATAGTGTTCTAATAAGAGGCCCTCATACTATCTCATAAGACAGATATAGGATTCCGGAACTTGCTCTCGGGTTTTCGCCCTTGTTGGATCTTAATCCCCCTTGTCGGGCCACCTTGTTTATTATGGCGGAAAACTAGAAATTTGAGATAAGGGACTCACACTGTATCTCATAAGACAGCTATAGGCCTCCGGAACTTGTTCTCAGGTTTTCGTCCTGAATATTGTGACGCCATCTAGTGGTGTATTTTTAAAACTAATGAACGTTTTCTGTAATAGAGATTGATAGTGGCACCAGCTAGTAGTATATTTTTAAAAGTAGATTTAACTGTATAGCGGGGAATTTGAAATAGTATTCTAATAAGAATCGGAATTCAAACAATCATCGTAAACCTTCATCATCAAATCCTTACTATAGAAATAAGGTTTTAAAAACCCTATTGGAAAATACTACTTTGATTTCACTTCCAGACTGTAAAGCCAATTTTTCAATTAAAAATACTATTTTTATTGAAGTTCAATTTACACAAACCCCATTTATAGTAAAATAATTTAAGATTTCTGCTTGATTGATCGAATTCAAGTACTGATAGGAGACATATTAAAATACCTATCTTTTTTGGATGTTTAAATGTTGTTATTCGTATATTTAAGTTATACAATTTAAACGTTGTCGATAACACAGTTATAATTAAAATTGATATCTTGTCATGATTAATGTACATGATCATTTTAGAAGATATTTAAAAGAAAACAATAGACTCATCTTGATATTAAAAAAGACGATAAAATATAACGCTTATTTTTAAATATGCTGTTAAATTCTGTATAATAATAAAATACACTTAATGGGCGTTAAGTTAGTTTTGTTATTAAATGTAAATATACGATTTCGTAATTCAATATAAACAAAAACTCCATACATTCGCGCGCGAACATTGACTTAACCTAAAACAGCCCGTTATTAATCTAGCCTAACGCTGTAAATGTGTTAATCTAACGTAAGATTGTTCGTATGATTGATTTGATTGACGATGTCTTATGAGATAGTATGCGGGTCCCGTACTATTTCAAAATGCCCACTCTAACAGTTCAATCTACTTTTAAAAAATATACTACTAGATGGAGATACGATCAACTTCTATTACAGAAAACATTCGTTAACTTAAAAATACACCACTAGATGGCATCACAAACAAAGAAATCTACTTAAAAATTAGTACAATCTAATAGATGATTTTTTGTCACGAATAAAAAACGTATTTTACAGAAAGCCCTATACAGGTATTTGAGTAGTAAAAGGTTGTTATTGTGGTTACATAACTGAGAAAACCGGAATATAATTACTTTATATTAATGATAGTTGGAAATCAAGTACTTTATATTGTGCATTTATAAACAAAACGCAGGAAGTGAATGTGCCGTAAGTGTAAGCAACAAAAACCATTATGTATAATAATAAAATACACTTAATGGGCGTTAAGTTAGTTTTGTTATTAAATGTAAATGTACAATTTCGTAATTCAATATAAACAAAAACTCCATACATTCGCGCGCGAACATTGACTTAACCTAAAACAGCCTTTTTTGACAAAGGTATTTATGATAAGAGAGACCTTACATGTAAAATTGTGAGGGCCTCGTATCGGTAAAAACTTGAAATTTGAAATAGTATTCTAATAAGTGGCCAGTATACATAACTTGTTTATAAATCTAAGGCTCTTTTATTACAGAGATATTTCTGATAAGACAGACCTTGTATGTAAAATAATATAGAAACCTGATTTCAAGCTTGGTTATATGTGTTACTGTATAAGAATTTTTGCTAATTTAACATTGTATACGAGTTTTTACTAATTTATGTGAAAACGTATTTTATCGCTGTACGTAAAACTCGACAATGGTACCACACGTTAATTTCGTGATATTATTATTATGGCCATGTAATGATGATGATGAACATTGGGCAAAATAAAACACGTTGTCAAAATTAGAATGGAAGTTGGCTTGCTTATTTGTCCCCAGCCATTTTTTCCATTTTCAATAACGACTTATGACGTTCAGGCTTGTTTATAAATCTAAACTTGTTTTTGACAGATGTGTTTCCGATAAGACAGATCTTGTATGTAAAATATTTTAATTATAACACCTTACGCAATCTATTTATTCACTTACACCACACTTCTAACCAACAAATTTGGTTTGCAATAGCCAATGCCCACGTGAAACATGTATGGAATTTTTTTTTACATTCAATTACAAAATCGTACATTTACATTTTGTAAATAATAAAACTAATTAACTTAACGCCCATTAAGTGTATTTTATTATTATATAGAATTTAACAGCATATTTAAAAATAAGCGGTATATTTTATCTCTATATCTCTCGTATTTTTTAAATCAAGATGAGTATATTGGTTTCTTTTAAATATCTTCTAAAACGACCATGTGCATTAATCCTGACAGGTATATGAATTTTAATACAACTGTAAGTGTTATCGAAAACGTTTAGATTGTATAATTTAAATATGCAAATACAACATTTAAACATCAAAAATAAATAGATATTTTAATGTCTCCTATCAGTACTTGCATTCGAACAATCAAGCCGAAATCTTAATTGTTTTACTACAAATGGGGTTTTTGTAAACTTTAACTTGAACCAAAAACAGTATTGTGAATCGAAAAATTGGCTTTACAATCTGGAAGTAAAATCAAAATAGTATTTTTGAATTGAATCTTTAAAACCTTATTTCTATATGTAAGCATTTGATGATGATGAAGCTTTAAGATGATTATTTGAATTCAGATTCTGGCAAAAGCACTCAGATACGAGTTCCAATCAGGAAAATACCCCTTTCAAATTAATGATTGGGGAAAAACTGTTAAGTAATTTATAAGCAAAAACATTAAAGTGATTGTAACGTGGATAAAATCGTTAATTACTTTACATGCGCTATTCATAAGTAAAACACAGAAAGTAAATGTACTGTAACTATATAAGTAACAGAAAACCAACAGTTATTCACCCGTGTGTCAAACTTCCAAGGTGTTCGTTCAGTACAGGTAAGTGATTATTTTTGGGTTTACCCCTATTTTATTTTATTTACTTTATTTAATTACCTGTACGGATTTTTTAATGTTAAGTTATAATTACAGATATGGATTTATCTACTCTAAACGCGTCAACATGTTTTAAACATTTCAAAAACGTTAAGGATTTGACGACAGTGTTAGAATACAAGATACTCAATCATATCAACAAAGTATGGTAAAAAGGTGTTTGTGGAACTGGAGGACATTAAATGTGTGCTACCCGAGCGTTTCCATAAGTTTCTCAACGCCAGGGACCATCGTATACAACAATTTAATGAGCGGATTAAGAGTAAAGATGTTTCAATATGGTCTCTAGCACCAGCAGGCAAAACAACCAATTTAATATTCATTTAGAAAAACGGTTTTATAATTGCTATGTTATGTGATGATGATAAGATTGGCTTAATAAATAAAATCATTTTTGATTCGTGGTACTTGAGATTGATTTGATTTGATTGATTAACCGATTTGAGGTGTATTTTTAATTTACGACTCATAATTATGAGTCCAAGAGTAAGTTCCACAGCTTTATGCCTATCGTATGGCCCCCTTATTAGAATACTATTTCAAATTCCCCGACATAACAGTTAAATCTACTTTTAAAAATATACTACTAGCTGGAGCCACCATCAACCTCTACGACAGAAAACAATCATTAGTTTTAAAAATACACCACTAGATGGCGTCACAAACAATTAGGTGGGACCCGACAAGGACGAAGACCTGAGATCTACAGCTGTCTTATGAGATAGTGTGTGGGTCCCTTATTAGAATACTATCTCAAATTTCTAGTTTTTCCGCCATAATAGATCAAGGGAGCCCTGCAAGGGGGCGAAGACTCGACAAGGGCAACTCCCTAGAACAATTTCCGGACTCCTATAGGTATCTTATGAGATAGTATGTGCGCCCCGTTATTAGAATACTATTTCAAATTTCTAGTTTTCCCGCCATAATAAGCAAGGGGACTCGACAAGCGGGCGAAGACCGAGAGCAAGTCCTATAGCTGTCTTATGAGATAGTATGAGGACCCCTTATTGGAACACTATTTCAAATTTCGAGTTTTCCCCACATAACAATTACAGGGACCTACATCTCCTTTTAAAAATATACGGCCAGGTGCAGCCACGATCAACATCTATTAGAGAAAACATTCGTTAGTCCTGGAATTATGATTTCTAAAATGTAAAAATCCAATATGGGGTCCTTAAGAAAAACATACGCTCGATACAATTGCGTATAACTTAGTAGGCCCGGAACTTTTTTAAAATCATTCCAGATTATTAATTATCCCTGTCTAAAAAATCCAGTGAATGTATCTTACAAATATAAAATATGGAGGATTTTAGAAAACGCCATGTATCTCACTAACGGGATTAATTTTTCTAAATATGCACAAATTTTTCACAATTTCCCCAATTTAGTATCTATTTCCCATGTACGTCCTTTTATCATGGATATACACTATATATATATATATATATATATATATATATATATATATATATATATATATATATATATATATATATTGTTTTGGTGGACGAGCAGCAGTTCAACGTAATTATCATTAACAGCATTTATTTCAATTCAATTTTAAAATACACACAGTAAAAGACTAACTCGAGAGGGGATTGAACTCATGACCTCTATTTTGCTAGAGTACGGCTCTTCCAACTGATTTATCGAGGAGGGAAGTTACACTTGACTTGAACTTAATGAAAATTGATATTTAGATGTTCCTTAAAAAATAAAGAAAACGTGTTTTGACATTTTCCAGCAATTATACCCTAACGGATAGAAACGGATAGATGAACAAGGAACCAAATTAAGTTTTCTAAACCAAGTATACCGTGTGGAGTATCACGAGGATACAAAATAGTTGACAAAAACGAGGGAAAGGCAATTATGAAATTAATCATACCTCAAGGGTAGTTTTAGGGATTGAAAGTTCAAAATATTGCAAAATATCACGTTGGATATCAAATTAAGCAGTGTTTTACAACCAAAATGGAGATCATTATGGAATTAACGAATTCAATATTTATATAAAAAGTGGGTATTAATCGTTTTCACATAATAGCATACACATAGACGAAAAACTGCGAGCAATAACGTAAATATACAGAATGGAAAATCTACCCGGTATGTTCGAGTACGAAGGAAATTTTTCGCGATAGCAACGTAGCACTACAGTGCACTAGTGAAATTAAATAAGATGAGCGATTCGACTGTCATTATCATTAACATTTTTTTTAAATACCACTAGGTAGCAGAAACAATAATATATCAAGGAAATAACAATTTGTTTTTTCAAGTACAAATTTGACATACATTTTTTTGTTGCCCCGCTTTGGTTTGGCCTCGCGCCTCAAAGGTTTATGCCTTGAGGCGCGAGGCCCCTTTAGCGGCGAATGGCGTCATAGAAAACTGTACCATGCACATCGAAAGCAGTGGTTTTTAAGAAAGCGTTGGTAGCCACCGCAACGCAATATGACGGTGCCGGCATAGTGAATGTGGTAGCCAATGCGGCGGGAAACAGTTCGTCAACGGATTATTACGGTGGTGAAGTGTGGTGATTTAGTTTTTTTTATATTATAAAACTGATAAAATATTTAATTGTGTTTTTTTTCTAGCGTAATGTGTTTTGGACTAATAAAACACACTGAATGGACAAGTGAGCAGGACGAAGTATTGATAGATTTTGTTAGAAGTTTATGGAAGGAAATATTCCAGATACAATCAAATAACAGGTAATACAATAATACAACTTTTCACTACCATAAAAAATATTTATTTATAATATTTTACATTGCTGTGATTGATTAATTTTCTCGGTAATGCTGTTCCTGCCATGTTATAGCACCGGGTCCATTAAAATATGTTTTAAATGTCTCACGAATTTGGACTGCTATATTTGCCCCACGTACGTTGTTGTGAATTAGTGGAAGTAAATTTTCTGTAGGTAGTGGGTATTTCTCTCTACTATTAGTTAGTCTGCTTCTCGCAGAAGATTGTATAAAATACAGGCACGCATTATTAGTTTATCCGTGGTTTCCGGATGCGTAGCAATTGGCTGAAAAAATATTCGAAAAAATGCACAAAGAATGCTAAAAGCGTTTTCAGTTGTCCTGCGAGCTCGAGAAAGTCGGTAATTATATATTGCTTTAGTTTTATCAGTCACTGATTGATTTCTTGGATATGGTTTCATGACATGTTCATGAAGAGCAAATGCATCATCCCCGAGAATAACATGGGGTACCAGGATATTCAACCAGGCAGTGGTTGTGGCGGTGGAATATTAAATTCTTTTTTCAGAATCTTTTGTCCAAATCTGCTTTTTAAATATATGCCTAAAATGAAATTTGTTTTATCAGAAAAAATTAAAATTTACGTTCATTGTAATTCATTTACCTGCATCTCCTTCTCCCCGGTACGATCATATGTCTACTGCAACAAATTTATTATCTGCATCTACAATTGCCAACATAACCACTGAATAAAACTCCTTGTAATTGAAAAAAGTAGAAACACTATTTTTTGGAGCCTTTATCCGAACGTGTTTACCATCAATTGCCGTAATATAGTATATAGATGGCGACAAATCAAAATTTGGTATTCACCCTTTGCAGATCTTTTTTTAAAAAGGTCAGATTCACTTCTTCTATGATTCCTCGCCATCCAGCACTACTAAAAGAGTAACATCGAGATCGTCCATGTCGCTCGTTTTCAAAGCAAAACGGTACTGGAGACGCTTTCTGAGTTTACACATTTCATTGCCGCAATAAAGAACCCTGATATTTCCACCGCAACCTGACGTCATTCGTCGCATTATTATGGTCGCAATTTGCCGGTACCGCTTTCGAGGAAACCAGAGCTTTACATTCATTTTTTAACTCCCGACGCAAAAAGAGGGGTGTTATAAGTTTAACGTGTGTATCTGTCTGTGGCGTCATAGCTTCCAAACTGAGTAACCTATTTTAATTTAGATTTTTTTTAAGCTAGTTAATCGAGAGTGCCCTTAGCTATGATTTAAGAAAATATGTTCAGCTCTTTTCTACTTGACGAAGTTATTTTTTTACTTTTTAGATATCTCTTTTTCTGTCGGGTTTTTTAAATTTTAATTTAATGTTATTACATATTAGTGAAAAACTCTCGGCGGACTTGATAGGATAAACTTGATAACATTAGATCTACAGTACACAGTAAGCTCTTCAAGGTAAATTGGCCATTCATATTTCGTAAATCAGGAGAGACCCATTAGGTTTCAATTAGTGCCTGTTGACATATCATCCCGTTGCAAAGCACGGGTATTTTGCTAGTTTAAAATAAATACAGTTAATGGTTATTATGCTAAAATGCTGTTCGTTAATTATTTCACAATTTCTATAGTTATTTATTAATATTGCTTATAGAAATAAAAACTAACAGTCACGTGTTGTCATGTGCGAAACCTTAGCGAATTGCGGACTCACATTATATTACAAACAGTTAACTATGATCCTTCAATGCATATAATTATAATATATCGTAATTAGGGAACATACAGTTTAAGTTTAAATAGAGTGTGACTTGTCTCTCGATAGGTCATGGGTTCTAGTCCAACTCGAATTAAACTTTTACAGTATGTACTTTAAAAGTGAATTTAAAATAAAAAATAAATACAGTTACTGATTATATATTGGTGGTTCTTAAAAACCATCTCCTCCATCATCGCGTTTCGACTGGATCGCACGAGTCACCTTCAGGTGATCGGTTCTTAACTTCTGGTGATTCAACCCACTTGTGATTGAGGAAAGTAGTGAAAGACGCCGTAGTCAAAGTGAAATAGAAGACGACGGAATAAGTGACACTACAAATACCACCGGAAAACAACTAGTATACTAGTATAAGTAGAGCATGGATCATCTGAAGATGGCTGGTGCGATCCAGTGCAAACATCGTGATGGGGAAATGGTTCTTTTAAGAACCAACTAGAGCAGACAAACCGTGGGATAGAACCCGGAAGAACAAAACTGAGGTAGCTAACACTCGCGTTCTTCAGTATATCCGCGGTTTATTACAATGTTCGATTTAGATTACTTTAAAAGCCATTGATTAATTTGATTCAACGATAGATTTTTAAGTGTCATAGTAAAGGAATATTTTCATATAAATCACCTTATCTTTATTCTATTCGTTTTTAGAGCATTTTTGAGGATTTAAAATAAAGTGCTAGTCTTTATAATATCTTTTGTGAACATATCTAAAACTGTTACTTTAGAGTAAAAGTGCGAACATCTTAAACACAATTCAATTTTAGATAAATTTTCTTAGCGAAAAGTGAGGTAATAAAAGATTATTCTTTATAAGCTACTTTATCTGAGCCGTAAAGTACTATTTGTAAATACCTGGAAAACTATTAACATTATAGCAAAATGTACAAAATTTTTTTAAAGATAAATCAAGTTTACGTAATTTCTCTATAAGTGTTTTCCATAGAGTAGTAGATAAGATCTAAAAAAGGTATTTCAAATAAATTTTTTCGAGTACCTTTTGTGAATATATCAAAAACTATCAGATTTAGGACAAACAGTGTAACAGAACTTTTTTAACGGACAAGTATTCCGGTTTATTTGAGACTTCAAAACACTTTTTATAAATATCTGAAAAGTTATTGCTTTTATATCAGTAGATATAAAAGATATAAATATGTTTTTTAAGGATAATTTGATTTGACATAAATTTGATTTTCTTAATGCAAAATCCCGCAAGCATAAGAACGTTATCTGCTGATCATATTGGAATTTTTACCTGCGACCATAAAAATGGATGGCTTGTGTAAGTATTGAGCGAATAGAATAGTGACGAAATTAATCCGATAGAGGGTAGCATAAATATATGATCGGTGATCCAGCCAGCGTGATGCACATTAACAAACCTTAAAGTGTTTTTTGACTTAAATAATGCCAAAAGAAGTATTAGAAGGCGAACATAATGACATCGAAGATAATGAAGATTTATTTTGCCATTCAATACTTCCTGAGGAGTCAAAACTGAGGTACGAGGTGACATAATTTCAAGTAGTTTTGATAATCGGTGGAGTCCTTAATTGTGATCACGATTCTCAGGACAAAAACAGGTGTTGAACGAACGAACGAACGAACCTTTACAATTATCAACCATCAACATGAGGAGATTCAGAAGATATGCTAGTCTGCGACATAACCGTGTTAATTCTTGACGGTTCTTCCTGAAATATCATAATAGACGATGTTTCAATCAAGTTGTTGATAGAACCGGAAGTTTCCCGTCTAAAAATGTTACTTATCTGAAGAAAGAAAACACGAATCTCTATACTGGACATTCGCTTAGGCGGACTTCCGCTACATTATTGCGAACAAGGAGGTGGATGTACTGGACCAGAAAGACACGGGGGATGGAAATCATCTAGTTTTGTCAAAAGCTATGTTGCAGGAATCACTTGAAAACATTTTCTTATTTTTTAAATGACCTATGAATTTCCTTTTTCTCGATCTACTTATGGGTCATGTTACATGTTTTGCGAAATATGCGATTTTTATTGCACATTCTGTGCATTCTTTGTAATCTGTTTATTATTACATATTTTTTTTAATTCTCTGGATTAAACCTAAACATCAAATGGCAAATTTAATGTTATAGCTCATAAGGGCGCCCCTCTCCCTTTCTTTGATGATCGCATTGTATTCTCATTGCGTTTTCATACTTTATAAATTTGTGTGACACATTAATTAATTTTTAAATCTGTTATTGTTACTGATGAGGGTAAAGTAATTGGTATTGAAACGTATAAAATTTGTATAATCTATCTTCAAATACACAATTTCTAAGCTCAAAAGATAGGCATTTGTAAATAGAACTTGAGGTTTCTTCTTTTAAGTATTGTTCTCGATTGAGTTGTAGGGTATTTTTTTACACACACTCACACGTCTAACAGCGACAAGGAAACATCTTTAGGTTTAACATACGCATGTCACTAATTTTCACATGCACACTATAATGAACCTGTAACCTCGAAAATCTATGATCTGAGAGATCTGAGGACATCCTGGAACACCCACCGAGGTGCGTATACATCCGCTGACACCCGTGGACATCCACGGATGTTTGTTATAAATCATCGTATAGTCTATAGATTCATTGCCAAATCACTCTGCAAGCGTATCAAGCCTATGTTATTATCTATTCTTTTTTTAATTATCCTGATAATGACTTGACTGCTATGTCCATCAAATACTAGTACGGAATATTCATTTGGTAAATTTAGTTTTTTTTTCTAATTTGTTTTATGTAAACAATAAATTCGTCTTTGAACCACGCAAAGAAAAATGGCTCTTGGATGCAGCCATTGCTTGATGCAGCATATCGTGTTCTAGGAAAGAGTTGCTTGTATGTCCACTAAACCTGAACTGCGGCACCTTTGAAATAATCAGTGGTGGCTGACGCACATAATAATACTGAAGTTAATTCCCGACCAGATTAATTAAATTCTAAGAGTAAAGATAATCTTCACCAGGAGATTTATTTTTACTAATTTTAATAATAACTGCAAGAACTTCTTGATTGGAAAACAAGTCATCATTATTGGTAGTAATATCTTCTTCCAATTTTTCTCTTAATTTTTTGTGGTGTACAGTATCTGTATCTAGATTATCATCAGGAACAAACCGTTCCATCAGGTAACTTAACGTGTTTTTAATTTAATTTATTTGCAGAGACTTTATAAACAAAGTTCCATGGTTTAATTTAGAAGTTAAATTAGAGCCTATTTGCCGTTATTGTCCATTACAGAAAATCAATATTTTTTTAATTTTCTTACTTGAGTTTGATAAATTTGAGGTTTTTTTAAATCTAGGGAACAGTGTAAATCCCTAATGTATTCTTGAATTTATTCAAGTTAGAGCAGTTCAAACATTTTAAAATCTGCCTATTACAATCAGATAATTGATGGGATCCAGCATAGACAGAACATGTTAATTCTTCCATGCAGTTATTAGCTCTATGGTTAAATTTTGAGCATTGGTAACATATATTAACAAAAACACAATCATTAAAACAACACATGCTCTACATCATTTTAATTCCTTCCTTCTCTTTTAAAATTTTCCTTGTACTCTCATTAACTTGTACAATATGTGCGGGTGTGTGCGGGTGCGTGCGCGCGCGCGCGCGCGTGTGTGTGCGTATGGGTGCGCGTGGGTGTGTGTGGGCGTGAGCGAGTGTGTGCGTATATGCATGCTTGCGTGTGTGTGTTTGGCGTATGCGTGGGCGCGTGTTTTTGTGTGCGTAGTGGTGTGCGGGTGTGCGTGCTAAAATATTCCCCGTACTAAAAATCCCCACGTTTCATTAAAATTGGTTTAGCCTAGTTTATTTCTAACTCCCACTTTCATTTCCCCGCATTCTTTTTAGATAAGTAATGATGAACATTCTTCGTACCCAAAATCCCCTATATACCAGATTTCATTAAAATTGGTTTCGTCGGTTTCCGAAGTTATCTATACCTCCGCCCCTTTTTTCTGATGAAAATAGATAACGCAAAATCACTTCCCGTCCCCAAAGTCTCTGTATACAAAATTTTATTAAAATTGGTTCAGCTGTTTTCGAGTTTATGGATCATACTTTTTTCAGAAAAAATAATACTCCTCGAACCCAAAATTCTTTATCTACAAAATTTCATTACAATTGGTTCACCGCATTCCTGGTATATCAATCATCCTCACCACACCTTGTTTCAAGTAATCAAAATCCCTATATACCAAATTTCATAAAAACTGAGTTCAACTGTCTCCGAATTTATCGATACCTCCCCCCTCCTTTATTTTCCCCTACCTATTTCAGACAAATAACGCTTAAATCTACAAGTTTCTATATACCGAATTTCATTAAAATTGGTTGAGCTATTTCCAAGTTTATTGATCCCCCCTCCCCACCTTGGTTTAAGAAAACATGGAAATTCAGAAAATTAACGCATGCACTTACACCGCAGGTGTTTAAGTACCAGAGCGGCGCAAAACTACAAAAGTGTAAACAGAAAGGCGCAATTAAGGGTATACTGAAGATTATGTTTCAATAATAATATTTGAGGAAAGAGAGGTCAATTAACTTAGACCACGCCTCAGAAACATTATAGAGTGTATGGCTAATGCTGTAATTTTACTTAAAAAAGTTACCAAACTAGGAAAACTTTATACAAATTAATTTAGGCCCTCATCATATTCCATAAAGATGTAAGTGATTAGCATAAAATTATGGCAAACAATTTAAATAAAAAAAACACTTAACGCGGGAGCTCAGTTAACTTAGCTCTCTCACAAAAAAATTACGAATAGTATGGCCAAATCTTTAGCTAGAGAGAACAACGCAACCGGCCTCTATACAATCTAAGGTTTTTATGTGGACAGAAATATTCATAGCTTTTAAATTTTCAATTATAACTAATTTAACATGGTCTACTTTTTACAAATGTAGGCAAAAAATTTAATTCCTACTCAATTCTTTAATTTTCATGCATTCAATTCAATTCACATTAACTTTTCATTTAAAAGTTGTGAAAAACTTTCAAATTGTATTCATCAGAAATAATTTAAAATTTTGTATGCATACATTTACATAGATAAAAGTTAATGTGTATTTTCCTGTGTTCATTTTACATCCGGTATACTTAACAATATGTAACTGCGATGTAAAAATTGGATCATTTGAACCTGAACCTATAAATTATGATAAAAGTTATATCACTTAAGGTACACAACTATTAAAAGATGTAAATTCATTAAGTGATTGAAGTGAAACTTAATATTTTCACTTAGTATGTTAATTAAAAAAAGAAAAATAATAATACTTTCACAAATATGGCATGTGCAAACGTTCATACATATTCACTAGTTACGCGTGGGTTATCAGAAACGAAAATAGCTATAAAATCTTTAGCTCATATACGTTACGGAGTATGATCTAGATTCAATCTAGTTTTATCTTCGCTCAATGTAACAATGTCACCTTTGTTTACACCAACGTTAGAGAGTTGTTAAAGAAATAACTGTGTCACATTTAAAAATTGTTTACTTTCGAAAAACCTTAAAAAAATCAGATAATGCAGCGTAAATAATAAATAACCACAGTTCTTTTGTGTCTATGTTGTTTTTCGGGTAGAAAAATGTTAAATATTACAATTACACAGTAGATAGTAGATTTTTTTACAACAAATAAATATTGTTTAAAAAGTAGGCTCCACATCATATGTGATATAATAATCCTTGACTTTTTAATAGTCACAAACCTGACATGTAAAAACGGTGGGATTTGGCAAGTTAAAGCATTGTTTTTCTACTCTTAGAGTTTACAATTAGTCATAATGGGAACATTGCCTTAAAAGAAATGGAACGCAAGAAAGTTAAACAGAATAGATTTCAGAAAAAAATTGTAGACACATATGATTGGCGATAACTACATAAATTACTATCAATATATTTGTTATACATTACATTTATATTAGATGTTAGTGGGGATATTTCTGTGTAACGCCTTATATTAAAAAGATAAATAGATAGTAAGATAGCTGCATGAAAAACAAGTTGTTGAAGGTGTATTTATATTTTCAACATAAGTTATTATTAACATGGTAGCAGAGCGTGGTTATTTAAAGAAGAACGGAGAAAAGTATGATAAAATAGATTTGTGTGAAACGTGTGAAATAGAACGAACAACATAACGGACATCACAATTCGCATGTTTGACGGAAAAGGTTACGGAAATTAGAAAAAACGAATGTAAATGTATCTTAAGATGAAGAAATGCTATACGGTAGTGACAAAGTAAAAATCAGTACGAATAAGCTCGATGTTTTGGGAACAAAAAATGTAAAAGCTATTAATTACATGTATGGTGCAATCACAAATCACAAATAATCAGAATTTATAAGCGATAAGGAACCGACGTTTGAAATATTGAAGGAATTCGATGATTTATATTCAAAAGAATCAATAACATTACAAACAGTTTACAGGAACAAATCGGATAAATTAAAGTTACAGTATTATAGTGATACGGCAATATTTTTCAATGATTTGAAAAAACAGTAAACGAACTAAAAACTGCTGGTGCAAAAGTGACTGAAATGCAGAAGATGAATTATATGTTGAAAACCTTGCCCGAGTCAATGAGTCATTTCCTGGACTTAGTTGATGTACTGAAAGAAGAAAACCAAACGGTTGAATATAGAAACAAGATGGGTGTAAGAAAGGAGCAACATAGAAATTTTCATCGTAGAGGTTATGGAAATGAACAACGTGGTCGAGGCGAACAGCATGGTTTCAGAGGCAGTAGATATCAAGGTGGCAAAGGTTACAATCCAAGTAGCCATGGAATGGATAGTTTCGTAGCGAGGTTCACTACATGATGGCGCATAATGAAATAGAGTGAAGTAATAAAAATGACATAGTCACAAATTGGTTATTGGACAGTGCCTGCATAGAATATGTAATAAATAATGGAAAATATTTTTTCAAAATAATAGGAATAAAGCCAAAGGAATCTTAGAAATCGTTCATACTGATTTAAATGGGCCTCGTTAAACTGTAGGTATGCACGGGGAAAGGTTTATACAATAACATTTAAAAGTCTATGGTGTTTTGAAGAGTACATAAGTGAAATTGAAAATTTGACTGGCAAAACTATTAATGGGAAGAAATATTTTGAACGTGCGACCACCTTATGTGCAATAATTAAATGGTACGGCTGAAAGATATAACAGATCAATTATGGATGCTTGTTAAGTGAAGCAAAAGTAAACAAGAGATTTTCACCCGAGGTAGTATGTACAGCCACATATCTTAAAAATAGAACTTTAGTCAATAAGCTGACTTAGGAATTTTATTAGGCTACAGTGAAATTGGGTACAGGGTACTAGTAAACAATACAATTATCGGTGCTAAACATGTTGATATAATAGAAAAAGATACTATATGTATTGGTGTAAAACAACTGTGATTCAGAGACTTAAATGTTCGAGTGATTCTGAAAATGAAATTAAAGTAACAATCGAACAAAAGGAAAAAAATATTGAGATAGGGTTCTTCCCAATTAGATTTCAGACGGCTATGTCTATAATAACTTTATTCATGGGTAACTTTGTAGCGCCGATAATCCGGAAAATGTTGAGAAGGCAGTTAATGGTAACGAGCCAAAATATTGGAGACTAGCAAAGAACCGAGAAATGGAATGTCTGAAAAAAATTATGCTTGAAAACTGGTAGTTAAACCAAAGGTCAAAATGCTGTTGATGTAAAGCGGGTTTATACAAAAAAGTCAGGGAACAATTATAAAGCAAGGTAGTTGTGAGAGGGTTTCAAAAAAAGAAATTGTGAATGATGTTTATTCAGCAATTACTAAATGCAAACTTTTATTATCAGACTGTTGTCAAGAAGGTTTAGTTATAGAACAAATGGATGTAGAAAGTACATTAATGATGAAGTTTTATCAAAAGTTATGTAAAGTAACAGAGACGATACAAGGATGATACCCACAAAGTTTGTAATTACATTTGTTGATGGCTTGTCAATTTGTCGCAAAAGAAAAGAAAAAATAGAAAAAGTTAAGAATCTATTCTCCAAGCAATATGGAATGTGAAGATTTATTAGGTGAAGTAAAGAAGTATCTTGGAATTAATTCAGAGTATAATTATTGCAGATAGCGGACCGAGAAAATGTTATTATTGTAATAAACATTTTCTCAAATCGCAATTGTTACCGCTATAGAAAGGATAATTAATGGGTTTAAATATCTTGATAATAAGTCGTAATTTTGCTAATGTTTTCGAGATATATTATTTTATGTATGTTATGTAAGAAATATGGGAATGTATGATATTTGAGTATGGATTGTAAAGAAAAAGAAAAACACATGTTAGGGTAGAAACAGGTGTCCGCCTTTACTGAATCGTTGAATATTTTAACACGCACATTCTTGATGTAAAACGTCACTAGTTTAATAATTAATTACGTCGGAACATACCACAAATCAAAAAACATCCTTGTTTGGTACTATGAAAATGTTAGGGTAGAAACAGGTGTCCGCCTTTACTGAATCGTTGAATATTTTTACACGCACATTCTTGATGTAAAACGTCACTAGTTTAATAATTAATTACGTCGGAACATACCACAAATCAAAAAACATCCTTGTTTGGTACTATGAAATTCGAGACCGATCAGGTTTGTTACGGACGAATGCTTATTTTAACAATTAATACTTCTTGTGGTAATTAATATGAAACTATTCCCACGTAATATTTCTTGTTTTTTTTATAACCTTTAAAAAACGGGGGTTGATTTGGGGAGTAAAGATAGTTAGTTGCAGTTAGAGTTTCGATTGAGTAAGATCTAATTGATTGTTTGATTAAATACCTTCACTGTAAACAGTCTGCCTTTAAATATTTTAGCGTGTACTTTTTATTGAAACTAACCAACGCGAATTTGTCTTTTCCTTATGGGTGTTAGTTTTCATGTGTTTTTCAAATATTAATCTATAAATAACAGCCGCCGTCTTGAGGTTAAACCGCGTATGTTAACCATTTGTGCCTGTGATCAGTTAAAGGATTATATTCAAAACGTAAGTAGGAATTTACATGTGTACTAAATCAGCGCAGAAAACGAAAAGCCTACGTAACCTATTAAAAATCAATCATTGTCTTGCAAGAGGTTCCTATTTAATTAAGCCGAAATCTGTTAAAATAAAAGGGCTAGCGTCAGATAGTTACTTGTGTGAATTAGCATTGTTGACTTAATATTTTCTCCTGTGTGAGTAGTAAGGCGTGGACAAAACGTGTAAAGATAGATCACGATTATAATTGTAAATAGGCAATACCGATGGTTTACACACAAACGTGTCCAGATGACCTGAAAACCACCTTAAAAACTCTTCAAATTCCACCTTTACTGTTCTTATTGTTTTGTATAGATGAATGTGTAAACTGAGAAAGGGATGCTGTATTTTCTAACGAAGTCAGTCAATCAAGCTTGTGTACCGATCCTTTTGTTATGATTTATTTACCCCTTACCCTTGCGACGCTTTGTTTTAATGAGCTTTCTTTTTATTTAGTGTCTTTGATTCAGTCGGCTTATTTAGACTTGTTTGTCTACGAACTAATTTCCCTTAATATGTAATTTATTGTAATTGAACGTATGTATGACCTGAAAACCACCTTAAAAACTCTTCAAATTCCACCTTTACTATTCTTATTGTTTTGTATAGATGAATGTAAACTGAGAAAGGGATGCTGTATTTTCTAACGAAGTCAGTCACCAAGCTTGTGTACCGATCCTTTTGTTATGATTTATTTACACCTTACCCTCGCAACGCTTTGTTTTAATGAGCTTTCTTTTTATTTAGTGTCTTTGATTCAGTCGGCTTATTTAGACTTGTTTGTCTATGAACTATTTTCTCTTAATATGTAATTTATTGTAATTGTACGTATATATTTTTGGTGCTTTTATTAACCACACTATTGTGTATGTGTAAATTCCTTGCTTATTTTTTTTACTGCATATATATGTACCGTAATCTGCATTATTACGTACTTATTTGCTTATTTACTTAAAGACCGACATGATTGGTTGTATAGGGTCACATGTTTGGTATTACAATTTTTATTCTGATTTATTTTAGACACAATTGTGGGTGTGATTACACAGTTTGTTTTTTATTGTGTTTATGTGTAGTCAAACTGCTATTTATTTTTTTCTTAATGTTATAATTTTGTGCGCACTTTAACCTGATCTAATGGTGTTTTGTT
Organism: Vesta saturnalis; assembly: GCA_036346205.1. Classification (NCBI taxonomy): domain Eukaryota; kingdom Metazoa; phylum Arthropoda; class Insecta; order Coleoptera; family Lampyridae; genus Vesta; species Vesta saturnalis. The sequence goes on along the minus strand of JARFJB010000301.1, from coordinate 94,073 downwards.
ATATATTTAACCCTTTCATTGTTTTTTTGTTATTTGATTTATTAATGTACTTGTGCAATTACTTACTTATGAATAAAGTGGCTTTTCCTAGTGGTTCTTTCCCAACGGGTTGAACCATCATTGCGCAAAGCTCGTTAATTCTAATTTGAGTAGTTTCATTGTTTACCTCTCCCACATGATGCAACACTTAACTTCACCCAATCCTATCTCATCCAAATAACACAGCGTAGCTACCACTAGACGACCAATTCTTTTGCTCAGATTTGAGGTTTGCGAGTGATTAAATATCAGACTTGTAAATAAATTCTAATATTTTAATTATTGCTAGAAAAGTCAATGTAAGGCAAGCAATTAATTTGAGTAATAGTTGCATTATTGTCAGTAAAGTCAAGATACATCCCTTAGCGATTGTTTTGATCTTAAATTTGCATTATTGCGAATAAGTTCAAATTACACTTTTTAAGATAGGGTATCTGGAAACGCTACATTATAAAACAATAGTCATGAATTTGAGTCAGGAGAACTATATTGAATCCTTAGATGTAAAATATAACGTTGTAGATTGGGAGTTATACAGGGTGGTCTAGACCTAGTGTTAAAAATTTTTTTGGGTGATAGAACAACATAAATGTGACTCAAATACACAATTAAAAAAGTTCCATTTAACACGCCCACTTAAAGAAAAATTATTTTGATTTTTTCCAAAAAAACTTTACATTTACCCAAAGATTTAGAAATCCCGGGAAATTTTGACACATTCCTCGAACTTTAACACTACTATTACATTAAATTTCAAGTAAAGATGGATAGCTTATGATGAGCCTGAATCTACACAACCACTAATTAAATTAATTAGAACTGTGAAGTTATAATTTTCTTAAAAAAAGAAAAAGCTTATACACGCACAATTATCTAAAAAAATGCTAAACAATAGCAAATGCTATAAAACTGCTTCAAAATCTAAGCTCTCACAAGACAACTCTATCACATTAAAAAGACACACATGAACATTTGTATTATTATAGCTATGACATAAGGTTACAGTTAATTCTTATAGCCCCCCCCTTATGATGAAATAAGGTATCACGCACAGATGTTATGCATTTCCACATATTCTCGATTTCAAAACCACATCTTGAGATCACTGTCAATGGGTAAGTGATCCAAACCCACTAAACTGTATCCAAACAAAACATAACATCTGTACACGATACCTTATCTCATCATAAGGTGGGCTATAAAAATTAACTGTAACCTTATGTTATAGCTATAATAATAAAAATGTTCACGTGTGTCTTTTTAGTTTGATACAGTTGAATTATTATTTTTCAAACCACGTTTTACGCTATTCAAACTGGCATAACTGTCCTTAAATGGTGACGAATAAAATGTTATATCCTGTCTTCTGAAAGCTTAAATTTTGAAGCAGCTTTTATAGCATTCACTTCACAGTTCTAATCAATGTAATTAGTGGTTGTGTAGATTCAGGCTCTTTATAAGCTATCCATACTTACTTGAAATTTAATGTAAAATACAATAGTAGTGTTAAAATTCGAGGAATGTATCAAAATACCCAGAATTTCTAAATTTTTGGGTAAATGTATAGTTTTTTTGGAAAAAAATCAAAATAATTTTTCTTAAGTGGGCGTGTGAAATAGAACTTTTTAAATTGTGAAATGAGTCACATTTATGTTGTTCTATAACCCAAAAAAATTTTTAACGCTAGGTCTAGACCACCCTGTATAGTATAATAGACCAATGGAAATTTAAAATTGGAACCGGCACATGAAACATGTCCCAATATTAGGTACAGAATAAGTTACAGTGTTAATTACCTGAGTAGATCCCAGAACCCATTTTAAGTATGCCTTAGGAGTTTTGAAATATCTCTATCTCACAAAAAATTTGCACCTGAATTTTTGTAAAAATGAAGACTATGAAACTCTGGATTGTTTTGTAAATGCTGATTGGGCAAGTGACAGTGTAGGCTGTAAATCTACATCTAGTTATATAATCAGACTATTTGGCAATATAGTGCAATGGAAATCGCAGAAACAATCGAGCGTTACAAAAACCTTCCACCTTCGCCGAGTATGTAGCATTATCAGAAGCGGTTATTGAAATAAAACTTGTAAGAGGTATAATCAAAATTTTTAACATCAAAAACCAAATATCCTATTAGTATATGTACAACGTGTGCCAGATAACATTTCCAGCATGGGGATCTCGCTTATTATAAAAAATACAGATTTGGTTAAATTAGATGAATTACTCCTAAGGATTAGTGAAATTATAGGACACTCTCCAATTCCCAAATTTCCATGTATTTTAAGACTTATGGCAAGAAAAAGAAAAATGTCAAATTTCTTTTTCTTGTAATATCTTTTTTGTTATATTAGACATATAAATTTTATTTGCACTTTCTTAAGATGTTTTTATGCAGAATTTAAATATCAATTTGGATTTTTTTGCACTTTCTATTTTTAGTTTCAACCCTAAATTAAATTTTTCTTATGGAACGACAAGTCGGCTTTGAAATAATTGATCGTGTTTTTTATCCTCTTTACAATGATATAGCACATGTACTATCTATTTTTAAAAACAAAGAAATTTAAAAAAAATGTATCTTATTAAAGACTCAACAATAAGTAGGCTGTGAAACATGAGAAACGACAAATAATAGATAACAACAAGAGTTAAGCAGGTAATAGTATTGGAGATAATTATCCAATTATAAAAGATGTTCAAACAATTGACCACTCCGTTCTAAACATAATTGTGCCCTGCTTAGTGTCGACGTAATTGCTCTGCGTAGTTTTTGGCGTTTAATGCTACCAAATGCTGCAAGAACAGCTTCACGAAGATCTTCGGCATTCTCAAATGTTTGCACGTACACTCGATTTTTTACGTAGCCCCAAAGGGAAAAGTCCAAGGGCGTTAAGTCTAGAGATCTGGGTGGCCATAAAATCGGCCCTCGATTACCAATCCATTAGTTTGGAAACCGATTATTAAGATATTCACTGATGATGTTTGAATCGTGGGGTGGGGCGCCATCTTGTTGGAAGCAGATATTAATATTCTCAATCAGTGGTAAGTCATCAAGTTTATTTTCTAAATCAGTTTGTAGTAAATTCAAATACCTTTCACTATTTAATGTTTCGTTAAAAAATATGGGCCCAATAAGTTTAGCGCCTAAAATGCCACAACAGACGTTAAAACCAAATCTCACTTGATGCCGACTTTCCTTAACAACGTGAGGATTTTCACGGTCCCAAAAGTGAACATTGTGTCGATTGAAAAGGCCATTATTTGTAAATCTGCTTTCGTCAGACCACAAAATCGTAGCTGGAAAATTATCATTATTCTCACATTGATTAACATACCATTGGCAAAATTGTAATCTTCTCCCCTGATCTCCATCTCTAAGTTCCTGCAGAATGGTGTACTTATACGGATGATACCTGTGACGTTTTAAAACCCTTTGCGATGTAGTTTTCGAAATACCAATGTTATGTTCAATTTCTCTAACAGATGTTGATGGATTTTCAATAACTGATTGTAATACATTTAGTTCTGCATCTTCATTCCGTAATTTCGGATTTCTAGTAGGTTTTGAAAATTAACCATATTCTTTTAAATTAATTACCAAATTTCTGTACGTACGAGCACTGGGCTGCGTTCTTTCAGGATACAGCCTCAAGTACATCCGTTCAGCTTCTAAACTGTTTTTATGAGACAAGATGTAACAACTCAACATATCAAACTTTTCAGTATTAGTGAATAAAGCCATGTTTGACACGAAAATATTCTGGAACGAATAATTTTTAAGTGACATTAAATTCGATTTTGTTTTTATGTTTCACGGCCTGCTTATTGTTAGAGTCTTTAATAAAATACATTTTTTTAAATTTTCTTTGTTGTTTTTAAAAATAGATAGTACATGTCCGATATCATTGTAAAGAGGATAAAAAAACACGATCAATTATTTCAAAGCCGACTTGTCGTTCCATAAGAAAAAATTTAATTTAGGGGTTGAAACTAAAAAATAGAAAGTGCAAAAAAAAATCCAAATTGATATTTAAATTCTGCATAAAAAAATATCTTAAGGAAGTGCAAATTTTATATGTCTAATATAACAAAAAAGATATTACAAGAAAAAGAAATTTGACATTTTTCTTTTTCTTGCCATAAGTCTTAAAATACATGGAAATTTGGAAATTGGAGAGTGTCCTATAATTTCACTAATCCTTAGGAGTAATTCATCTAATTTAACCAAATCTGTATCTTTTATAATAAGCGAGATCCCCATGCTGGAAATGATATCTGGGACACGTTGTATACGAAGATAATTTGGGAGCCTTGCATATACTCAGGTATAGTAACTTTACAAGAACTCGAAGTACATTACCATTTAGTGAATGAGTGTTATCTGCAAGGTATAATAGATATTGTTAAAGTAGATTCAGATGAAAACTTTGCAGACATATACACCAAGTCATTATTTAAGGTAAAGTTTGTTAAATTTAGAGGTATGCTAAATGTAACAATATAAATGTAAGTAAAAAACAAGTTTATAGAATGTGTATTAATATTTTCAACGTAAGTTAGAGTTGTAATAGAAATGTACAAAAATTTATCATTAAACATGGTTATTAACAATATTTTAAAAACAATTAATTAAACTATCACCCTAACCCTATACTGAGTGAAATAAAGATTGCAGGAATGTATAAATAGTTAAACAACACTTCCTGAAGTCATCTATGACCTATGAGCAATGTATTTAAAACGTTCAGCCAATTCGATTTAAATGCTAACAGAGGGAAGTTATTCGAATCACTATGGAACGTTACTTTAGCTCTTCAACAAAATGTTAAAGCCAACTAATATCGTATGTACATTGTAAGGACAACGGTGCGAGGGCTGATACAACACACCAAACTTAAGTAAACCTTAACATGAGTGGTTACTGTCCAAAAAGTTATCATAGGAAATTTGTTTCTTTGAAAATACAAGCTAATATTGTTTAATAAAATTACGTATAATATTGATGCAACATTTATTTTTATTTAAAGTTTGTCATGTGTATTTGAACACCATATATATATATATATATATATATATATATATATATATATATATATACAGGGTGTCCCAATTGTGCGTATTCGGTCGATAGCTCCTTAGCCATTAAACTTAGAAGATAAGTTTAAATACGAAAGTTGTCTATTTTTATAAGCTGCATAATCTAAAAATAGTTTGGTTTCTACAGGGTGTAATATAAAAGTGGTACAATATAGAACTTTTGATTTTTAAATAGAGCACCCTATATATTATTTTATTTTTCGATCCTCCTTATAATTTTACATCTTTTTTATAAACTGACATTTTTATGTAGTAATTCAAGTAGGCGTATCTCAGTTATTTTTAAACATAAAAAAATAATCTTTGGTATAGAATTTATTCATGCATGAGCTTACTTTAATCTATTGTGAAAATTGGATTTCAATATACACGGTGATCACAAAAATTTATTCAATAACGTAAATTTGAAAATGCCACATCTTCATTTTTTGAAATGGCACACCCTATATTTTTTAATGCCTTCTCTTCGTCTATTAATCGGCTTTCATTTCTCTTAAATATGTTCTATACCTATCTCTAATAGTTTCGGAGATATTTAAGTTTGTTCAATTTTTTTCGTTGATAACACTGAAGAAGAGTAAAATTAGTGGGTCAAAGCAAGCTATGAATACATAAGAAACTAAAAAACATATTAACTGAAATGCAAACACTTAAAATTATAATAAATGATCAATGTGACCACCATTTTGTTGCTGTCAAACATGAAGTCTTTGAATAAACGGGTTATCACAAAAATTAATTCTACAACGTAAATTTGAAAATGCTATATCTTCCTTTTTTTAATTAACACACCCTATATTTTTTAACGCCTTATTGGGGAAAGAATTATAGGACCATATTTTTTTGAAAACACGGTCAATGGAGATTCATTTTTAATCTTCTTGCGCAACGAATTTGAAACTTTTATTGAAGATTTACCTTTAGAAACCCTTAGATAAATGTGGCTGCAATTAGATGGCGCTCCTCCGCATTTCAGCAGAAACGTTAGAAATTATTCAAATATCCAGTTTCAAAACAAATGGATTGGAAGAGGAGGGCCGATCTCCTGGCCTGAAAGATCGCATGACTTAACAAAGCTGGACTTTGGGGTTGGATTAAAGAAAAAGTCTATCAAACTCCTCCAACGACTGTAGATGATATGAAGGCAAGAATTAGAGACGTCATTCAAAATATAAATTTTCCACGTTACGAAAAGTAAATTTGTCGTTTATTCAAAGACTTCATGTTTGCCAGCAACAAAATGGTGGTCACATTAAACATTTATTATAATTTTAAGTGTTTGTATTTCAGTTAATATGTTTTTTAGTTTCTTATGTATTCATAGCTTGCTTTGACCGACTAATGTTACTATTCTTCAGTGTTATCTTAACTTAACCTTCACGCCATTCCCTTGCGGGGTAAGCGAAACAATCCCTGCCTCTTATTTATTTTTCATTCACAATCTTTCTTCATGCTTTCTTATCTCCGCATATCTCCCTAGCTTCCGCAAGATTCATACATAGTCTCTGACATGCCCTTTTGTTTTTAAAACTCCTTATCTTTCTTTCCTTTATCATAGATTGCACTACATTCAGCCAAGTTTTATGCGGCCTACCAGGCCCGGCCTTTCTCCTAACCTCACCCACATATATTTGTTTCGTTAATCTTGCGTTGTTCATTCTCTCAATGTGGCCAAACCAACGTAATGTACAACTTTTATATCTATCCATTATCGTCTTTTCCTCACCACACTCCGTCATTATGCATTTATTTTTTATCTTGTCCTTTCTCGTTGTACCACATGCGCTTCTCAGGAATCTGAGATTCCTGAGATTCTTCAGTGTTATCAACGGAAAAAATTAAACAAACTTAAATATCTTCGAAACTATTAGAGATAGGTATAGAACATATTTAACAGAAATGAAAGCCGGCTAATAGACGAAGACAAGGCATTAAAAAAATATAGGGTGTGCCATTTAAAAAATGAAGATATAGCATTTTCAAATTTATGTTTTTGAATTAATTTTTGTGATCACCGTGTATATTGAAATCCAATTTGGACAATAGATTAAAGTAAGCTCACGTATGAATAAATTCTATACCAAAGATTATTTTTTATCTTTAAAAATAACTGAGATACGACTACTTGAATTACTACATAAAAATGTCAGTTTTTAGTTAACTTTGCAAATGTCTCAAAAACTGTAATATTTAGCTTGTAAGTAATTCTTATAAAAACGATGTAAAATTATAAGGAGAATCGAAAAATAAAATAATATATAGGGTGTTCTATTTAAAAATCAAAAGTTCTATATTGTACCGCTTTTATATTACACCCTGTAGAAACCAAACTATTTTTAGATTATGAAGCTTATAAAAATAGACAACTTTTGTATTTAAACTTATCTTCTAAGTTTAATGGCTAAGAAGCTATCGACCGAATACGCACTATTGGGACACCCTGTATATATTTCCCTCGTTTCTCGCTACCGAAATTTTTGGTTTTATGTAGTCATAAAGTTAGAATTAAAAGTGGCGTATTTCACTGATTACTTTCCTTAAGCTTAATAGTGGTTTTCGAATCATTTTCGTATTGAATGGATTTCCGTGGTAGGAGTGAAAATGGCATTCAAATTTTCCGTGGGTTAGTTAATTGAATATAGAAATTTCAAATTTGAGTATAAATTGTTTTCCTGTAAATTATTATAATAGGGTTTTAAAAGTAAAACGTAGTTGATGATAAGAAAAGTTCAAATCTAAATTGGAGACATATGAGATCACCTTTGTAAGTTATTTGTTTGGATCATGTTTCTGCTGATACCATTTGGGTAGTGCACCTTATAGATTGACGCCGTGTTTCCGTAAAGATACACTATTTCGGTCCGTTTCGAGTTAAAAAATTATCGTTACCGTTGATGCAATATTTTTCTGGACTACAGTTTGTATTTAAATAAACGTTAAAGGCACATGTCCTTAAAGGTGATAACGTTGGATACAGGATGCGGTGCTATAAGCTTCGTGTGAAAGTGTGATGAAGTGTCTGTGTGACTATACAATGGGTCATCTCTCCAGGGAGTTTATAAAATTTTCGGACACTTTGTGTTGTTGACATACATTTCATAAGAGGGATTGTGTTTTTTTAAGTGCACCCTGTTAGTGAATTAATTAACGCAATGTTGAGGATTGACTTTATGGAGTAAAAACTGTTGTGAGGACACACTATCCTTCACGTACAATAGCGATCAGCCTTAACAGACGAAGGACTCCTTGTACATAAATTTGTAAATACTTCCGCTAATTATAAATACACTTATAAATAAAGCTACCTAATTAATTCAACCTTATGTAAATAATACCGTGTGCAAAAGCTTCTGTGTATATAAACTTTATAACGTCGTTAGTCAGTCAATTAAGAACGCAACGTTATCGAATTTGCTATTTGGGAGTTGCTACATTTGGTTGCCGCTTAAAAATTATTAAGAATTTTCCTGACGAGAAGATAATCCAACATTGTATATTTATGATGTTTGTGTTTATTTTACAATTGACAGTGTTTTGATAAATTATACGGCAATAAGCAGATGAACGTACTCGTCTTGGGATGAAGCGTTAGTCCATTGATGTTATTTTAATTAAGTTTGACGAACTACTTTCATCTGCGCTTTGTATAATTTAAGACTGATTATTTGGATGTACCGGCTGTCCCAAATTCGAGGGCAAGCATGGGGATCTCGCTTATTATAAGAGATAGGATATAGGTTTAAATTCGGCACTTTTGCTAAATTCGATGCCGAATAATAATCTGAAAAGAAATTTGAGCTAACTCGAATGGATTTGGTTTTATGCTCAAAAAACAAAAAATTGTGAATTTTGTTTTTCGCGTTTGGCTACCTTATTATTAGGAATTTTCAAAATTCGATTAAACATTATTAAGGCAACTTTTTACGCACAATACTAATACGGTATTAAAAATATTATGCGACGTTTTGTTTATTCTGAACCATCATCAGGTTTATTTTTTCTTATCGGGGTTAAGACATATTTTTATGGCGTTGGATGGAGAATGTTATGCTGATTTTAGCAATATATAATACTTCATGGTTTGATCGACTGCGAACTAAAATACTCTTAAATTAAAAACTAAATGTTAAATTATCACGATACCCATGAATCAAACAAAACTCAGGAGTTGGATTTTGTCATGCCATTTTCTAATTGTAAAATGGGTAATAACTGCAAGATCCTTCCTGTTAGTGCTTTAAAATTTGCAAGTTTCTTTAGAATGTTTTCAAATTCAGAAAAACGAGACATGCTAAGGATATCTTATAGCTGCAATAGAAATAGTCTCAGAGCAGAACAAAGATATTTAGAGGAATATCCGGAGAGGCAGCAACCAAACCAGAGATATTTTTTAAAATTAGACCAAAATTTGCGAGAATTTGGATGTTTTCAGAAACCTCAAAATGCATATGGTAGCAGACTAGACAGAGATGCCGAAGAAGAAATATTACATCAGGTACTATTTGTTAGTATTATACTAATTATAAGAATTTCCACTCACTTCACTGCTAATTTCAGCAGACATTTTTTTTGGAGAATTATGACTTTATGTTATCCATCTTAGGTTCAAGAAAATCCTTCAACATCTACCAGAGAAATAGAGCAAACTATTGAAGTGCCAAAAACGACAGTTTGGCGAGTGTTAAATCAACACCGTTATAAACCATTTAAGTTACACGTTAGTCAAACTCTTCGGCCTGGGGACGGTATGAGACGGTTGGATTTTTGTAACCAACTTAATACCAAAATGCTGGAAAATCGCAACTTTCTCAATCAAATAATTTGGACGGAAGAGTGCAATTTTTCCACTAATGGAATGTTTAATCGTAATAACGAGCACTACTGGCCCGTTGAAAATCCACGAATTAACAGGCAAATGCGAGGACAAGGCCACCGGTCCTTTAACGTGTGGGTTGGAATCTGGAAGGATAGGCTCCTTGGGCCAATTATTTACGAAGGTATCCTAACGTCTCAACGCTACCTCGCATTTCTAACAAACGAAATATCAGACCTTTTGGATGATGTTCCGCTAAACGAAAGATGGACTCTCTGGTGGCAAATGGACGGAGCTTCTCCTCATAATGCTGCGATAATAAGTGAATATCTTACCGGCGAATTTCCTGATAAATGGATGGGAAATAGGGGACCACTTAGGTGGCCAGCAAGAAGTCCAGATTTAACCCCTTTAGATTACTTCCTCTGGGGCTATTTAAAAAATATGATTTATAAGACGCCACCGCAAAATATAGAAGAACTCCAGAATAGGGTTGAAACTTCGTCAAATTCCCAGGCGAACCATTCAAAGAAGCGTAAACAATTGTAGAAGAAAAATTCGTTACTGTATTCAAGAAGGAAGAAACTTGTTCGAACATTTATTATAATAATTTTTGTTTGTTTGTCTGTGTAATTATTTTGTTGTTACCTATCGATAAATTTGCGTTGTCGCTATTATGACCTTGTTACATAGACCTACTTGTTTGAGTTGTTTGTTAATGTTTTTTTTTAAATTGTTTAACTGTTTTTATATTTTTTTGGATGTTCTAACGAGTTTAACAAATTAAATAAGTAGAACTACTGTAATTATTTTTCTCATTATTTTAGTTCGCAGTCGATCAAACCATAAAGTGTTATATATTGCTAAAATCAGCATAACATTCTCCATCCAACGACATAAAAATATATCTTAACCCCCATAAGAAAAAATAAACCTGATGAGTGTTATATATTGCTAAAATCAGGATAACATTCTCCATCCAACGACATAAAAATATATCTTAACCCCCATAAGAAAAAATAAACCTGATGAGTGTTCAGAATAAACGAAACGTCACATAATATTTTTAATACTGTATTAGTATTGTGCGTAAAAAAGGTGCCTTAATAATGTTTAATCGAATTTTGAAAATTCCTAATAAAGTGGCCAAACGCGAAAAACGAAATTTTTAGTTTTTTGAGCATAAAACCAAATCCATTCGAGTTAGCTCAAATTTCTTTTCAGATTATTACTCGGCATCGAATTTAGCAAAAGTGCCGAATTTAAACCTATATCCTATCTCTTATAATAAGCGAGATCCCCATGCTTGCCCTCGAATTTGTGACAGCCTGTACTTCAGGTTGATGTGTATAAAAATGTCACGTTGTAAAATTAATAACTTTGAGTGAACAATTTGGTTTTGTAAATGTTTTGAATTTTAACCCTATTTAGGTAACATTAAATTAAAAATTAATCTAAGATTAGAGGACATAACTTACAAGTTAGAACCGATTAAGGGATAAGGTGCAGTATATTCACCCCTAACCCAAATTTTAAGTTAACCGGCACACAAATTAGTGCGGCTTACGTTTATGCATATGTATCGTCTTTGTGTTTTATTTGTGTTTATTTAATAGATGAATAATTAATTGGGTTTACTCGCATTATTTGTAATCTCCCGAACAGCGAAAGTTGGTATTTTAGAGATTTTAAGATAGATTTTATTAAAAATTAATTTTATTCATTAAATTTCATTGAGTTGATATGAAAGCGGCCTGATGGCAAATTCCTGATTTGACTTATTTAGTTTCACGTAGTCTTTTTTAACGTAACAAATTTCGAACGACGTGTGTTTAGTTTATGTGTAATTATCTTTGAGTGCAACTGATGGTGGAATTTTGTAGATGATTAGCATTTGGATTTGGACTTGTCAGTAAATGAGCGAAATATTTAGCGTTGTTTTTTTTGCATATTGTTTACAAGCGTTGGGTGTAAAACAACGTAAAAATAGGTTAAATAAAGCCGTTGAACCCCAACAGCTGATGTGCTCGCGCGCTTCATTATTATTTGAAAGCGTGTGAATATTTTGAGATCTGTTTTAGACCTAGAATTCTCGGAGCACCACTTACGTGCACCTGTAGGTAACTAGCGTAAAGGGTGTGAGACTCTTGTCTGTTTGAGGCTGCTTTAACTATGTGTGCCCAGGTGTATTCTTACCGATTTTGTTTTAATAACAGACTGTCGCCCTTTACATGACTTCATCACGATCGCGATCCACCCTTATTGATGACTCTCGACAATACGACAAACCACCTTTAGTGTTTAAAATTCAGTAACACGCCCGGCCCTCTGTTCCACCGAGCTAGTCCGGTCCACTTTAAATTATCTATTACCTTCAGTGCGAATTCCATTTTGGACTGTAACAAGTTGTAGTTACAAGCCGTTGAGGAAAGTGTGATTAATTTTTTTTCAACGGGTTTTTTAATCTCCAATGAAATTTACTTTCCTCCAAGGGAAGTAAATAAATGTATAACAATATTTGTTGCTTAGGAATTTGCTCGGCTAATAAATTTATTTGGAGATATGTTCTACGGTTCTTAAATTACCACATCGTCGGCACATCCTGTATTTTGTGGCACATAATTATATTCGTTTTGTAGTCCTCTTCTAATTAAAACATTAGATCAACTAAGGAAAATTGGATAATAGTTACTTTAACACTGACAGTGTGAGGAAAATTAAACTCTCCATGTTCGTTTAAATTTGATTTTTGTTTTACTTACAGAAAAGTAAAATTTATGCTATAACTTAAGGAACAACATAAAACTTCTGTTTATAGCATATAATACAGTCAGAAATTGACTTCGTAAAGTATTCAATTAACAAAATAAATCCTTATATTTTTTAATTCTAAATTCATTGTAATGTTCATCATATACCGCCACACGCACACACTAGCATAAAAAACAAACACTGAGTAATAAAAATTGTACCATTTAACTTAGTAAGACGCGCTTCTCACATTGCATGTTCAGCAGAGTAAAAAATGAATCTACGGCTGACAATGAATTTTCTTCTTGATTTAAAATGCCAAAACTGTTGAAGTGAATAAGACGTTCTAAATTTAATGCTCAAATATATTTCCTAAACTTAAAACAGAGGTCTATAGAATAAAAAGTTGCGTAGATCATCACATCATGTTTATGGGATACTTTTAAAACCATTAATCGAAAATGCACATGCACATTGTTATAAACAAGACAAAAAATTGAGTCAAAGGGCGTTGTGGACCTTGAGCAGATTGAACAAGTTTTAAACGTCGAAATAAGAAATTGTCAATAGGCAATTTAGCTATTAGTTCAAAATACGATTAATTATTGTAAGAATTCTTTATTTCTTGTAGTGATATAATACTTGATATAACAATATCAGGTTTCTTTGTGTACATTCGTGAAATTTGGGAAGTGGGTTATTTACAAAAAATCATGGGTTCCCCATAATAGACTACCCATTTTATTTTATTAATAAATTCCCTACGAGATAACTAAATAAATTGTTCTCTGTGGGATTATCTTCTGTAGTCTTTGGGATTTAAGTTAATTATTAAACAGGTAGGCGCCTGTCACAAATAAGTTATAAATTAATAATTTCGTGTAACGTCATTTTACTACGAGAAGTTTGTTAGTTTTCATCAATAATTATTTAATTTTTTTGCTTTGAGACATTATTTCAACATCCGTTTGAACTTTCATGGATTACTCAGTCCAACAACGTGTGTTTTGTGTAGAAACTTACATAAGAAGCAATTCGATAGAAGAAGTTAGGCGTGCAATCCGGCGTCAGTTTAATAACAACAATAGGGGTCACGCGCCAAATCGTAAGACTGTTAAGTTATGGGTTCGTCATTGGCGTGAAAATGGTTCTGTACAAAATTTGAAGAAGCCTGGACGTCGAAGAACAGTTCGTACACCAGAAAATATTGAAAGAGTTAGAATTGCGTTTACGAGAAGTCCTAAAAGGTCTGCTAATCGACAAACCCTTATCCTAAGATCAAAGGGAAACTTAGATCGAATTTCTTCAAAGGGATTTAAAATTTCATCCCTATAAATACCAAATGGCACAGCACCTTAGCAATCAAGATAAAGAAGCAAGGTTAGCATTTTGTCAAAAATTTTTGGATTTACATCAAGGAGCGACGAAGCAAATTTTTATTTGAACGGCATGGTTAATAAACAGAATTTTAGATACTGGTCAAATGAAAATCCTCGTGAAATCTTTACACAGAACCTCCATAATCCAAAAGTTGTTGTGTGGTGTGGAGTACGATCTTTTGGTATTATTGGTCCATATTTTTTTGAGGATGAAAATAACCGCGCTGTAACAGTAACATCTGAGCGCTACGTAAACATGCTAGAGACATTCCTCATTTCAGAATTAAATAGACGAGGATTACTAAACAATGCCTTACTATTCCAACAAGATGGGACAACAGCTCATACCGCCAGAAACTCAATGAGTGTTATGCGAGAAATCTTTAATGGCCGACTCATTTCTCGATTCGGAGATTTGCCTTGGCCTTCGAGGTCCCCCGACTTAACGACACCCAATTTTTTCCTGTGGGGATATTTAAAAGCCAAAGTGTTTGCGAGTCGTCCAGGTACAATCGAAGAACTCAAAGTCAAAATTCGTGAAGAAGTTGAAGGAATAGGCGAAGGTTTGCTACGCCGTGTAATGAACCACTTTTTATCTAATATGGAAAAATGTGTTGAAGTTGGTGGAGGTCATTTAGAAGACGTGATTTTTAAAAGTTAGAATTAAATTAGCCAAATATTTATAAGTTATCATAAATCCCAAAGAGTTAGCTGTAATTTAGTATAATAAATAGTTTGTTTTGTTAACTAAAAAAATTTTAATGCAAATATTAAAATGGGTAGCCTATTATGGGGAACCCTGTACCATAAAACGGGATTTTCTCAAATGAATCTTCTAAAGATGCGAAATAGGGCGATGTTTTTTCCGGGGAAGAACCTGGCATATCGACACAAAACTAGAAAGATAATAACTACACAACAAACAAATGGACACGTAATTTTTGTTTTTTCTAAATTCCTGAAGAGGAAAAACTTTTATGGTACACTGATATGTAATCATAGATATCCTACCAGATAGCCAGAGTATATGAGCTGCGCGTTTAAAATACGACACAAATTGAACATTTCAATAAGGTCGAAAATGGTCGAAAATTTACAAGATGGGGGTATTCGGACATACGCAGTCGTATCATTAGAATTGCCAAGTTCAATTTTTGATCAATTATAATTGTCAAAAAGCGTTTCTCTAACCTCGGTTTCTCGCGCTTTTCGAGTTTACTATTACTAGCAGTGACATATGAGAAGCCCAAAGTGCCTTTTTCTCAAAATGATAGAAAAAAATTAAAAGAAAATCTACAATTTTTCAAGTGACGACACAAATAATTATATAATTACAACTATTTGCCTTCTTACACACACGGCGGCTTATATTTACACAGTACAGTATTCACTAGTGCGCAATTCCTAATACCCCCATGCGCAGTTTCAATTCGGATCATGCATGGTTTCAAGGATTGTTTATCTAGTTATTAAGTAAGATATCTATACATATAACATGCATTTCAGAATACGATGCAGTTATTACCATTCTCGAATTTATTAAAAAAATAACGAAATTCTTCTTTAACTTAAGGGTGTACAAGAGGTGTAATCGAAATAATATTTAACATTTTACGGTTTTATACCTGTTAAATATATATATATATATATATATATATATATATATATATATATATATATATATATATATATATATATATATAGATCCCTCCCACCCTACGCCACAGACTCAACTGATTGATGGTCCCCCACGCAGCAGCTTGTATCTAATTGGTCGTCCTCATGCTACATGGTTGTACTACAACTTAGCGCCATCTTGGGCATCCTTTCGTCCTGGAGGGGGTTCCCTTGTTTGTTATGGAGAGAACACTTATAATTTTGAGATAGTATTTTAATACTGAAGGGACCCCAAGTTATCTCATAGGACTCCGTTGGGGTAGCGCAACTTGCCCCAGAGTCTCAGCCCCATTTCAAGGTCTCCATGTGTTTGCTTGTGGCTAATGGAAGATTAGAAACCTATTGACCATGATACTAATGTAAAAGACTATATATTTTACTTGTAATTTACTACATCCAACGGATGGGAAGTACTGTATCGCTAAAAAAAATTTCAAAATTTGTTATTTGCCCAATCGCTTTAAAATATTTGAAAACGTCCAAAAACAAAATTTGAGCAAAAAAATGTTGTCTGTGTGTGTGGGTGTGTGTACTCCATAACTTTCGATGGACTTAACATATCAACTTGAAATTTGAACCACATATAGATATCAACTACCCAAAGCGACTGATTGTTTTTGGGGTCAGTGGGGTTGGGGGTAAGTACCCCTTTTACAAATTTTTATTTTTTAGATTTTTTCCTTTTAATATTTGATTATTAATATAATTGTGAGTATTTTTTGTTCCTATATTTTTTCTGTACAACAAACGGTTTACAAGATATTGGCAAAAAACCGTCACTTTGAAAAAAATATCATTATATATGAAATAAAATTCCTCACAAAAAGTGTTTTTGCAATTTTTTTTGAAAATGTCATTTTCGAAATATTTCCATAAAACTCGATTTTGGAACTCGTCCATACGATTTTTTTGAAAAATTGGTATTAGATAGAAAATCAAATTTCTGATCGAAAAGTATCCTTGCAACTTTTTTGTGAAGTTTTTGAGTTATTTACAAAAAACCGATTTTTTGATGTGACAGTATTGATACAATTTGCAGCGGTTTTTTATTGAATTAACTTCAATAATTGAAGTTGGCAGATTTAGGTATGGTAATGTCTTAATATTTTGTAAAATCATAATTTTATAAACTTCCTTTGAAGAATTCCATTTTAGATAATTAATTAATCTCAAATTCTAGCTTCAACCATTTATTTGTAATTATTGGTCAACTTATTCAGATACCACGTTTAAGAGCTTTCAATAATTATAACAGTACAAGTTATAACTAGATCTTTAATAAGCAAAATAATGTATTCCAGCTACTGTACGATAAATAATTAAGTCAGATATATTTAGATTTTCAAACAAAAAGGACTATCTCAGGCTTAGTCATCTGCCCAAAAGTACAAAAACTTTTTCGATGATTTAATTTATTTCAATTTAATCGATTTCTAATCTTGAACTGTCAAAATAAAGACAGCTATTGAATAACTCTTGCTTTCAAACTTCTGGATATTTTTCATTATCGTATGTTTAAGTCCAATGATTTTTGTGGTAAAACTTTTGATACAGTCCCTATATTCCCCATTTCAAGTTAATTGAATAATTTGTGCTCGTTAATTTTTATTTCTCACAAACGAGTGTTCATTTGAAGAAACACAAACACGACACATTTTATTATCTAGCTATCTTATCCCCATCAGGTAATAGAAGAAATGTTTAAAAATTTTATTCAGCCGACTCAAAAAAC
Organism: Vesta saturnalis; assembly: GCA_036346205.1. Taxonomy (NCBI): domain Eukaryota; kingdom Metazoa; phylum Arthropoda; class Insecta; order Coleoptera; family Lampyridae; genus Vesta; species Vesta saturnalis. The sequence continues at coordinate 76,576 of JARFJB010000301.1, read as the reverse complement.
TTTCTCACTTTTGAACATTTTAGTCGATTCAATAAAAACGAGTAAATGAAGAGTAAAATACTTTCATAATTATTAAATTTTAATTACAACTTCTTGCCAATCAGAAACACTTTCGCGCATTGAATTATTTGACTCTATTCCATAAATGAGAAGAAATAAAATATAACTTTTTTTAAACATTTACTAGGTTTAAATTTTGGCTTTTCAGCTTTTGTACGTTTGTAGTTTTCTTAAATACAAAATATGTTTATTGAATTAAAAAAAGGTTGCTCTCTTTCAGGTTCGAACTCTTAGTCTACCTGTTACGTATTATTTACTACCGTTTATCCTAATGCGGTCAACCACCTACACCACTCGTTTATCTTCTTTCATGATTTGTATTAAATCACAACTGAAAGAGTTTGTTTTAATTTATGCGTATTATAAAATGTAACATAAAAAGTTAGAGATATGAATATAATTTCTTCAATTAATGATTTCCTTTGCACCACAGATATACATGAAAATTGCAAATCAGTTGTATGATTTTCTGTTTTGGAAATATTAGAAATGGGTTTATTTTATTTTGTAGTTATTTAAAAGACGTTCACATCAAGTGCTCATATTATCACACATCTAATCTGTAATAATATGAACAATTGAATCACTTAATTTCTTAACTGTATTGCTTTATCACATTTGTTCTGCTTAACTAGAAATAATCAACAGAAACACAATACAGTTATCGTGGACGGTTACGATATTGATAGTTGTTACACTTTGTACGTCTATAATTAAACGTTTGTTCCTTGGTGTGTATAGATATATGCCTTGTAATGTTTATTTAAAAATAGGTCATAAGTGTAATGTGTTAACCACAATACCACATATGTAAATATTTACGTCTGTAATAATACTTTTTTAATTGGAATATAGATATCAAGAATAGATTCAGTACTAATTAAACAATTTTCAAAATAAATCAAAAGTGCGCGCGACCTTTCATCCACAAATTGTGAATGAATATTTAGTAAGTTGCTCTAATAACATGGATTAACTAAGTTCATCGATCCAGAAAGCAATAAAGTGATACATTTTGAAACAATTTTTTAAATCATCCAGTCAAATTGTGATCGATTAAGCAATTTAACACGGTGACTGCCACGTGTATCTTATTCGATACACCCGGTGAGCTCTGTGTTGGCCGCGTGTATCGCAAAAGATACACCGGTATGTTCCGAATACTGGTGTATCGTTAGCGCGAATTTTTACTTTGGTTTAATAGGGGATATAACTTCTCTTGGCCTGTACAAACATAGTGGCATACAGAATTTTGGCTGAGGAAAGCGATTATAAGTAAAAACAAGGTATCAATATGGCCTACAAGGAACGTATATATACAATAAAATAAACACTGAAACTCAATAAAACACGTTTATTAGTTATTGAAAAACTAATCAAAATGAAAAACAAAAAATACAAAATTAAAAGAGGTGATTCCTAAGTAAAAACGAAACATTTTGGATAAATGAAAACATTTAACATAAATGAAAAATAGTACAAAAAGACCTAATATAAGGGGGTAATGGAGGTCCTAATGTAAGATATTGAAACATAGGCGACACAAATGAGGTTTGTCTTCGCATGTATCGCATATTGTTATCACTTGAGCAGCCATCTTCTTCTTTCCGTCCACCATTTTGCCGTGTTTTCCAAGATTTTTGTAACAATTTGCACATCGACCTCGTTTTTTTGTTTCATGTGTTACTAAGTGATGAGTAACACTAGGCCTTTTTCTGTTCGCTGCATTCCGTTGCAGATCCGTTGGGTGTGGGTCTTCTAAAAGTGACAAAATAACACTCTGTCTGAAGTCTGTGATGCTCATGTTATTACTGTTCACACAATTGAGATTATATAAGTAATGAGCATTTACAACAGAAGTACCTCATAACACTTCCATTATCAACTTTCTATACCACTTGTTACATCTTCTGAGAGCGGTAGAATATGATGCCAACTGATCACTTACATCAACCGGGGATTTTCCGTTATCATAATCCACAACACATCTCTGTTTAACTTTTTCAACTTGCGACTTGCTTTTTGCCACAACAGTTTCGTTACCATTATGTCAAGTGGATATCATTCTGACATCGCGTTTATCACACCATTTTAGTACTGTAACGCCTTCAGGTGATTCTTTAGCGATAATTTGCCCTTTAGTAAGTTTAGCTTCCTTTACAACTCGCGGAAAATATTACCTGTTCGATCGCCAAGTTCCTACTGAGTGTGGTATGGTCAAATTGTAGCTATCTTACTTAAATCGTTTTGTGTAAATCGTATATAAAGTAAATTTCTTTATATATTTAGAATAAAATTGTTTTATATAGACAGAAACCCGTGTGCCATTTTAAAATACACGAGGCCTCGTATACTTTTGCGCTTGGTTTTATTTTAAGTTAGTATGGCATTAAGTACATAGGTAACTTAGATCTTGGTTCGTGGTTAAAACATTACTGCATTGGTCTCTATTCTCCCGTATTAGGCAGTTTTAATCAGTTTAGTACACTGTCGAGCAGGGCTGGGAACAGTTAATTATATAATTCTCTTTTACTTCAATTCTTTAAATTACCTCCGATTTCTTTTGTGTAAGATTTATTCGTGGAAACAAGGCCATTGTCTGAAACATATCAATCAATTTTACATTTATTCATTCAAATTTATTTGGAATTTTGTTGTAACACAGTTATTTAGGGTTTAGTTAAAATTCAAATTTACATTGGATACCTACCGCGCATTCCCCTTTACTTGCAATAGCAAAATTCAATTTGCTTTGTGTAGATTGTGTCCAATTAATTTTTTTAACGTTCGTGATGCTTATACTATTTTCCGTCCGATGTCTTTTTTTAGAATCTTTGTTTAAATTAAGAAAGCGAAATTATTGAGCAGAGATACTTACTGTTGTGGGGAACGGTAAGTAATCCTTTGCCCGTCACGTTTGCTTTTAACACCATAGCGACCAATTATGAAATGGCAAAGTCAACCTACCGATCTAAACATACACATGGCAAATTCATAAATATGACTGATCAGATAACAAAATGTTTGCGTTATTTAAAAGGTGAACGACGCATTTTTACACGTGATAAATGTTCTATTCGATTTTTAAAACAAGTTATTATAAGTGGGAAACAACCATGTAATTGCGCTACATACCTATACTGAAAGTTTATTAATAATTAAAGTAATTTCTTATACAAGACGATTAAGGGGAATTTAAACATCGAGTGAATTATCTTTCACAAGATTTCCCTTTGTCGTCGTCTATAGTATTCTATTTGCTTTGCTTTAGAACGCAAATTATTAAGAATTTAGAATTCCCAAGTGTTTCGTAAACGTCAAACTAAACTTTAACTAACGTTAGGGTGCCCATGGCAATTTGGATTATATAAAAGAATAGATAATAGCTATTTATGGTATAAGTGAATAAAGACAAATTTTGTCAACGAAGAAATAGTTTAGCGCACTCGGCCTCACCTCGTGCGCTAATATTTTTGAGTGGATAAAATTTGTTTATTCACGTGTATTATACAATATTTTTTCCAATTTCGCAGAAATTACAAAAAAATGTATTCCGTAGGTAATGTATTTACATAAATGTTAATTGCACTATTACTAATGTTATGAACATTACAAAGGGAAAGTGGGGTGCAACAATGGAAGTTAAGTTTACTCTACTTTCGTCAGGGTCAGATGCAGTGGAAGTTTCAAGTCTTTCGCCTTCATGTGAATTTACATCTACTAACATTCTTCTTGACGTGGATATTTTTTAAGTACTTGATTCGTCGATATATTGTTCTGCCACTGTAGAAAACTTCCAGCCTCCGTGTCATTTAATTGAGAAAAAATTTTCTGTGTAGTACATTTTGTGGTCGTAAATTTGTGTACTTCTAAATTTCTATTAAATCAACTAAACAGTCTTCATTGATAATTGTAAATGTGCGTTTCTTATTCGTTTTAGTGGCCGATAGCTAAACAATTAGAGCAGACGCCTTCTCATCAATATCATCAACTAGTGTAGTTCGTCAATTCTACATCCTCCAGCTACACTAATAATTAATACTATCTATAATGAATGAAAAATAAGGAGTATGTATTCCAAGAATGATTTACAATGTCTTACCTTCATGCATAAGTATACTTTATTAGGAGCCATGAAAACCTGAAAAACTCCTAAATAATTAACTCTAATTTAGAGTATTTGGACTAACTTAGAAATATTAAGATTTTCATTTATGGACAGCGTTGGTCTCAGCATTGAGTAACGACACAACAAGGTGGACACCTTTACTTTTTTCGATTTTTCAAAGAAATACGCTAGCCGTACCTCCTCGTTAACAGTTTCCAAATTTTGTATTGTCTTCCATTCACAAAATGTTTTATACTTCTTTTCATAAACTAATTTTGATTTTTCTGGCAATAAATTGGATACTCCAGCCGCAGCTTCATTAAGAACGTCTTGTGGTATGCTTTTTTCCGGTTTATTTACCATTGAAAATACGTTTTCAGTTTCTAAAACCGCAAAACAAGTCGTCCATAGCAACGAATATTTAAAATGCATCATTTTTAGTGTAAAAATTTATCGCGCAATAATATTGTTATTGCACGCTACGCATTCGTTCTGAGCTGTACAACTGCAAATGTAGAAACGTCAGTAAAATATGGATTGACAAGAAAACTAAACTTCATTTGAACAGAAGCTAAATATTCTAGATTATTACGTTTTTAGTTTGCTTTTTTGAAATAAATCTGAAATCTGAAACGTAATTAGGTTTGTGTACGAAGGTTGTTTCATGTATCCTCTATTGAAATATTTAGTTCTTTTACCAGAAATCGAATACGGATACCAAACAGGATTCTTAGCTATGCATTAAAAATTATTCTGGTTTGTCTGTTTAATAAGCAAAAAAAGTGTGGGCGTAAAAATAGTTCATTAGCATAAAATGAGAAATATTATTGGAAATATGAATGACAGTAACGATGAAGATTTCTTTGACAACCCAACAGAAATCAGCACACTGGCAAATGAAGCACTTTTCAAGTTAACGAATGATAATCCGTAGCGTGCAATACGCTACGCATTCGTTCTAAACTGATTTGAAAGGTACAACTGCGAATGTAGAAAGGTCAGTAAAATATAGATTGACAAGAAAACTAAACTTCATTTGAACAGAAGCTAAATATTCTAGATTATTACGTTTTTAGTTTGTTTTTTTTGAAATAAGTCTGAAATCTGAAACGTAATTAGGTTTGTGTACGAAGGTTGTTCCATGTGCACTTTATTGAAATATTTAGTTCTTTTACCAGAAATCGAATATGGATATCAAACAGGATTCTTAGCTATGCATTAAAAGTTATTCTGGTTTGTCTGTTTAAATAAGCAAAAAAAGTGTGGGCGTAAAAATAGTTCTATAGCATAAAATGAGAAATATTATTGAAAATATGAATGACAGTAATGATGAAGATTTCTTTGACAACCCAACAGAAATCAGTACACTGGCAAATGAAGCACCTTTCAAGTTAACGAATCCGTAGCGTGGAATACGCTACGCATTCGTTCTAAGCTGATTTGAAAGGTACAACTGCAAATGTAGAAACGTCAGTAAAATATAGCTTGACAAGAAAACTAAACTTCATTTGAACAGAAGCTAAATATTCTAGATTATTACGTTTTTAGTTTGTTTTTGAAATAAATCTGAAATCTGAAACGTAATTAGGTTTGTGTAGGAAGGTTGTTCCATGTGCACTTTATTGAAATATTTAGTTCTTTTACCAGAAATCGAATATGGATATCAAACAGGATTCTTAGCTATGCATTAAAAGTTATTCTGGTTTGTCTGATTAAATAAGCAAAAAAAGTGTGGGCGTAAAAATAGTTCTATAGCATAAAATGAGAAATATTATTGAAAATATGAATGACAGTAATGATGAAGATTTCTTTGACAACCCAACAGAAATCAGTACACTGGCAAATGAAGCACCTTTCAAGTTAACGAATCCGTAGCGTGGAATACGCTACGCATTCGTTCTAAGCTGATTTGAAAGGTACAACTGCAAATGTAGAAACGTCAGTAAAATATAGCTTGACAAGAAAACTAAACTTCATTTGAACAGCAGCTAAATATTCTAGATTATTACGTTTTTTGTTTGCTTTTTGAAATAAACCTGAAATCTGAAACGTAATTAGGTTACAGTATACTAAATAAACTATTACAGTTAAATTTCAAGCATGCAAATTGTTCATTTCATTTAAAATTTTTACAAAACAAAATTACGTTTTGTGTACGAAGGTTGTTTCATGTGCACTCTATTGAAATATTTAGTTTTTTTTTAACCAGAAATCGAATACGGATACCAAACAGGATTCTTAGCTATGCATTAAAAGTTATTCTGGTTTGTCTCTTTAAATAAGCAAAAAAAGTGTGGACGTAAAAATAGTTCTATCGCATAAAAAATATTATTGAAAATATGAGTGACAGTAACAATGACGATTTCTTTGGCAACCCAACAGAAATCAGTACACTGGCAAATGAAGCACCTTTCAAGTTAATATCCAACAAAACACGCTAACAATGACAATCAGTCATAATTAAACGTTAAATATTACATTATTAAAAAATATTTTTTATATTTATTTATATTAAAATCGTTCATTTTTTCTTTTTGCATGAACGTAGGAAAAATATTGTATGCAAACAGTTTTCATTAGACTGACGTGCTGTCCATACGCACGTCGCGTGCAATAAACACTCACCTTTTGCGCTTGTTACATAAATAACAATCTACAATGTGGTTAAAGCGTTACCTTAGCAACTAATTTCAGTGCATAAAATTGTATTTTAACTGCAAGTAAAACATAAATACTTTTATTTTTGGCTGGTGAATTAACATTTTTCACTCAATATTAAAATAACACTTTATCGTCTTGTATAACAAATTACTGTGTCAGGATTCGTTAAATTCGATAAAATTGCAGAGTTTGTTATTTCTTCTTCAATTAAAATAGCTTGGCAAAACTTGTACTGGAGCCCATATCAAACAATGAACTAGGATCAAGTATATCAGTCTCTCTTATTTCTCATATAAAGGCTGCAAATTATTGCCGCCTTCAGACGTTAGCATCAAATGAAGTTTTATCAGGTTCAGAGGTAGTTTCCATGACTGTAAAACGTACAATTAAGTTAAAATTACCTACACAATAATCTAAAACTTTGAAATCTGTTATAAAGCGGTTTATGTATATGACTTTCTACACTTGTTTTGTAGGTAACTTTCCTTTAATAAGTATTTAACTTTATTGAAGTAATTACAGCACGTGGTCTCGATATCCGCGCAGTAATTATCCAAGCATTGAATGGCTGTTAAACACAATGAAATAATGTAACATTTCTTATAAAATTTAAAGCATTGTTTATAAAAGTTTAGGGTATTAGTTATATTAAAATTATAGTTGAAAATATGTTAATGTATCTAAGATTATAAAAAAGCAAAGGTTATTAGTACAAATTCGTACAATACATATGCAAAATTTTTATTGTTGGGCAAACAGGAATGACACAGTTTAAAAGCACCAAGGCGAATGGCAAATTTTTGTTGTTATTCTATGACTTATTATTTTTTATTTGGTTGATATGACATAGGATAAATAAATAAATCAAGCCACTAGCGCCATTGCGACGGGGAACCCAACTAGGTACTCTGTGACATCACAGGGGCGTGTTCTTGTGTGTAAATGCACATGACATGGTTTGACAAGTTTAAAACTGCTGCATTACATTTTGCTTAAAATCAAAATTTGTATTTTATATAAATTTAATGGAAGTGTTGCTACTCATACAGCATTTACTAAGTAAAATTTTAAACTCTTCTATCCAATAATGGAAAAGTGTTATAGTTGCAATAAACTTTTTGTAGAATTCTAACATTAGTTGATTTGTGCCATTTCTCTACAGTCATATACGAAAGCCCAGGTTTACATGTAACTCCGGATTAGTTTATTTGTGTGCAACCAGTCCTTAACTAATTAAATTAAATGTTTTAAAAATTACTAAATTTACATAAATGAGCTAATTCTACAAAGATGGGTAAAGAAAATAAATTTAACCAAACCAAGATTCTTCAACCACACTGATAAAGTCTTGGCAATCCTAAAAGCGTTATACGTGACATATGACGTAAAAGCAGTACCAATGTAATACTAATATTTAGGATTGTCATTAAAGGTAATATTCTAGGGTAAAATAATTGTACAAGTTGGCAGCATCATAAATAAAATTACAATGTTGCAACCAAGACATCTGTCATAATTGTCGTTTATTATTGTGTCTGTTAGTTCCATTTCGTATTTTATTCTATTTCGTTTTTGTGAAACTGTTCTTTTTAGAACAAATTTGTGTTATTTTCCGTTGTGTGGCCTCGCCTAATATGTGTCCCAAGCATTTAGGTATTCGTGGAAGGAACTGGTTGGTTCGTTAATAGATTTCTTTGAAAAAGAACGGGATGCAGGGGGCCCTCTTATTCCATTGACTTCTGTTAGAGAGGTAATGTATTGTTTTATAATGTGTGTAGTTAATCTAATCGTAGTCTTGTTGTAGAGGGTAGCTGTAGCTTTAAACGTCAATATTGCTACTGTTAGTAGAATATCGCAGTCTCTTAAAAGGCATGAAGTAGTTCAACCACTCGCTAGATCTCGTGTGCACCCCAAACCCATCACCAATGTTGAAAACTTCTGCCAGGATGCGATTCGAAATTTGATTTACAGAATGTATGAGAATCGTAAGTGGATATCAATTTATTGACATTGTAGCCAATGAATTTTTGTTTTGTAGGCGAACATATTACCGTACAAATTTTATGGGAGAATTTAAAAAACGATAAACTTTTTGCCTTTACATACTGTATTACGAAACATAGGTTTTCAATGGAAAAAAAGTAGATGGCAAAAGGTTGGTTCGAAATAATGTTCATGGTATATTCTATTATAAATTTTGTCATTAGATATATCGTTCTTCATGCAGGAAATAAAAAAGGCTTTATACCTGGTGCGGAATTGATGTTTAATTCAAGAACACCAATTTCCGATTATCACGGGGAAATGAACGAAAGAAATTTTTTACAGTGGTTTGAGCACCAGCTATTACAGAATTTAAGTCAACCATCCGTTATTGTAATGGACAACGCATCATATCATAACACTGTAGTTATCAAAATACCGAACAGTTCGTGGACAAAAGGTGCTATTGAAGATTGGTTGACGGAACGAAACATTCCATTTGACGAGCATTTTTTAAAAACCGACTTATTACAAGTAGTTGCCGAGTACGTATAAAGTATTATAATATTATTAAATCACTGTATGTATAATTGTAGAAACAAACCACCAAAACTATTTGTTGTGGATCAGCTGGCGGAAAAGTATGGTTATAGAGTACTTCGACTTCCTCCCTATCATTGCATGTTTAACCCGATTGAACACATATCGGAAATCACAAAATCATATTATAATAAACACATAGGTAGGGATGGAAAATCAGTTGAAAATTGCTTAAATATGTGGCAAGAAGCATTAGCGCAAGTGACACCAGAAATGTGGGACAACTCGATCCAACATACTGAAGGTCTTGTTCAGCAATGGTGGGATGGTGAAATAAGGTTCGATCATGGTGATATTGCACCTATAATAATTCATATAAATGAAAATGAATCAGATAGCGATTATGAAGATATTAGTGATTAAGTAATTGAACATCGTGTCAATTATTTTTTTTCATCGGCTGGCCATTCTAATAGTTATTTAAGGAATTTACTGTGAATTGTACCCAACTTGTTTCAGTGCAATTTGTTTTAATTAGTTGTACAGTGTGTTAAAATGATACCTATTTGTAGTTGTTATAAGTCGGAAATGTTAAATTTACTTTTTTTATAAATTGGACTTGTCTCGTAAATAATTAACAAAGAAATAAATAATTGCTCTATTTAATTTTTACATATTTTAGCACCATGTCCAAATCAAGTCGTGTGACCAGCGGTGGTCACGTAACAACGAAAATCGATCATGCCCACCGGTAGTCTCTGCAACCTCTTTGAAAATTAAGATGTCCATTAGTGCGTGGGCAGGTGGGGCTTAAGATGTTACAAACGCACACGAATACTTTCCACTGATACGTTTAGTCCCTTTGTTGTAACTGTATTTCTCATTCACATAACGATAATTTCAGATTAAACAAACAATTAAGAAACTTTTAACTGCTCAAACTTTTATTCCTTGGATGCATTTTGTGAGCACAATTTTAAGTAAGCTAAAATTAATTTAGGCGTCACTATTTTATATTTTATTCTGTAACTTTGACATGTGTCACTGGATTAATCCCATAATCACAAATAAACTAAGAAAGCAATTACGCTTATCCTAAAGGAACTGTAAAGAACCATAACCTAAGATAACATAATCCATATGACAACACTGTTGACATTTTATCATACTGGTGACGTGCAACGCTTGTTGCTTTGCCCGAACTTTAGATTCCCAACACACAAACATTAATCATGTACGCATGATGGGACTAATGGTCGGTGCGTCGGAATAGGATCGCAGTTAGGGTTCTGAAGGGAAAATTATTACCCCGGCATTCGCCTAAATAGTCGCACGTGATTTGCGTATAGGCAGTGGTCATGATGTTATATGTGTATGAAAAATCCCATACACGATAGTAAGGAGAATCTAACCTATTACCTCTCGAATGCTAAGAGATAGTGTAATCACCGGTCCACCAGCTCGGTAATCAGTTTATAAATCACGCAAATTTAGCCCGTTACATCAAAATTTAACCCTTTCGAAAGAAGCTGCAAATACACCTCTTTATACGCGAAATGTGTTGTATGTATACGCAGAGCTTTATGTTTTAAAATAATTAAGTCTAGGGTGTGAATAAAATTGCTAGCATAGCTGCAGACCTACACCTGGGAATGTCTGCTTATTTATACAAAAATTCCATTTGAATGACATACATAATGTGTAACTTTAGTACCCAGAAAAGTGGTTGTCTCATTTTTTGTATAAATGCATTATATAATTTTTTTAGAACATCATTCAAAAACAGTGAGAGTCATTAGCTATAATTTCGTTACAATGTTAATACCGTTAAAAACATTCCAATGAATATTGAAGTTATGTTAGTTGTAAGAATAAGAAACAGTCATTTAAAGACAAATTAATGTTAATTACATTATATCTTATTCGTAGCAATGTATTACATTGATACGGTTTTAATAAATAAAGTAAAACACAATTCTACTATCACTAATGTTTATTTCTATTCATAATGCATTATAAATAGAAATAAATATTGTTGATAATGGTAGAATTTCTTGTAATTTATAAATTATTTAAACAGGAGATTCTAGAGTGTTCACAAAATGTTCATTTTTTGCCATTCCGTTTTTCTTTTAAAACTGTAGATGATGTTCTGGCATATTTTTTACCGTTATAAGGCTAAGTAAAAGTTAAATGTACTATTTCAGAAAGCAAATGATAGATAAAATTCTAATTGTCCTTCATTTGTACGTTTCATTTATTTAGTAATAAAGATTATGGAATTAACTGTTTTTCTTTGCGTGGGTTTGTAGAAAAAAAGTGCTTACAGGAAGTTTGACAAATAAAATATTGTTAAAAAACGTGAAAATTATTAAGAAATTGTGCGATTAAAGCTATTTATTTTGTATCGATATTCCACTTTTTTTTATATTAAAAATTGTTAAAGGATAAAATGCAATTAGAGAATTCATAGAGCATTAATTAATGCGTCTACCTTAGCACATAACAGGTTTATGCATATCTTCTGGATACGTCTGTATTCTTTAAAATACTGCTTTCAAATTTCAAGGATAGAATGTAACCTACGTGCATTTTAAATTATAACTTTAGAATAAAGTGCAATAAGAAGTTAACAATTTAAGCATTGGTATATTAGGTACCAATATAACAAAATCTAAATTTAAAAATTAACACTCCCAGGAAGCTTATGATACAATATATAATTTTTTTCAGCCAACTAGATAGCTAACACGGTATAACTTTGTATATTGTACACAACGGTATAGCTAAACATACGTACACATATAACAGACACTTTCATTGGCACAGTTTATTCTGTGACATTGATTATAGACACAAAATATACATCTATAGCTCTACTGCTCGAAGGTCATCATCAATTCAACAAATATCGATGTTTTTCTTTCATTTGTGTTCATAGTTACGGAATTAATTCTAAAGTGTTGTGTGACGTTTAAAACGTGCAAACGGGACATAAGACTTCCTTATATCTCTTGTTATGACCTGTAAAAGAATATGCAAATTATTCTTTTTCTGATTGCACGTGTTTATTTCGGATACGTACATTATTGAAACGCGCCAAAAGAAAAGAAATTATTATATGAAAACGAGATTAAAGTATTGAAAAGAGGTTAGAATAGAAACAAAAATTCTGCACGACGTATACGAAGGTTGTACGAAATATTTCGTCTCCAGGAACAAAGTGGGCCATAATTCGAAACGGAACATCAACACCTCATGAAATATATATGGTAGATGTCCGGTGTCTAGTAGCATTTACAAAAGCAAGTACACATATATCCTGCCCGACGTATACGGGGTATTGTGAAAAATTTGTCACCAGAAACAAATCGTGCGATAACTTCAATATCACACATCAAATTTTCGTGACTATTCAACTCACCCTCTCCATGTCAACTATCAACCAATTACAATTTAGTATTTTTTATATTTGGACCAATCAGAGCACAATTGTGCGACAACTCTGCTAGCGGAATATTCCTGACAATTTTTTTCTCTTCCTGTGAAATTGAACTGCCTTCCGGTAAAATGTCAAATTGACATAAACTTTGACGTTTATTTTGTTCGTCAAAGCAAGGCAGACTCCGACTACCATCGAAACCACTATATAATCTACAACTTGTTCTAAATTAAAACTAATTAATTAATTAATTCATGACTTGTCAATTGACCGTCAATTTTGTTCGTTGAATCGTCTTTTAAATGTCACTCGTGGCCGACGAATTGCATACATTTTTGTCAAAATGCTTAATCGTGTTTATATCGAAGCTATAAACACTCATACACTTTGCCAACAATTTTCGGCAATTCATCGGCCATTTGAGGTATTGTATATAAAATAATTTGGTAGATTTCTGGTACTAACATCTACAGAAACACATTAACATAAGCTCTGTCTAACGTATAAGAAGGTTGTACAAAATATTTTCGTTGCGAGAAACAAGGCGTGCAATAGCTTGGATATCTCACAAAAATCATGAAATTGATATAATACTAGCAGTACCTGGCGCGCTTTGCTGCGCTTAAATGTAAAACACATTTTTCCTATCATTATTCCACCCCTCGTCCTTTTTCTAAAAAAATCTCTAAATTTGCAAAAAAAATATTGACAGTCACTTATCAAGATAAAAACTATCCTATCTTTTAAGTTTGACCATACAATACACATTTACAAAAATTCATCTAAATATTTTCAGCTGTTTCCGAGATTAGCGTAAACGAACATCGGACACATATATATATATATATATATATATATATATATATATATATATATATATAATAAACTCTATTGGCGGTTCGCTTCTGCATGGCTGACAACCAAAATCCATTGTGACATTTGTCACGTGACCATAGATTTGGCGGAATTTTGAAAAATGTTAACTGTGACGCGAAAATGGGTCAAATTGACAAGATATCGAAAATGGTATTAAGAAAATGTATTTATAAATATATATATAATATATATATATATTATATATATATATATATATATATATATATATATATATATATATATATATATATATATATATATATATATATATATATATATATATATATATATATATATATATATATATATATATATATATATATATATATATAACAATAATCTATGTCAATGTTAAAACTTCAAGTAAGATAGAGGTTAAAAGAGATATAGATGCTAACGTGAAATA
>JARFJB010000301.1:0-57500 GCA_036346205.1 Vesta saturnalis | reverse complement strand
TTAATTATACGGGCTAATGATTATAATATGGATAATAAACTCACGACTATCTCAGATGTACAATATTGTCGACGCCGTCCTTTTTCGGAAGGTAACGGGTTACGTTTTCAAAAATTGACTTGCCGACCTTAACCCATTCAAAATTCGCACCATGCACCAAATATCCATATATAATCTCAAACAACGCGACCATAATAATCAACATTCAAATTTGTAACAACTAAATGACTACGATTCAAAACAGCACGTGTCAACGGCTCTACAATACCAACAATAATCATCGTTGGGCGCGCAACGTCGATAACCCCGAGCCTCGCAGGTGCGCGGACATAACGCGCGGTCTAAGAATAATGTGACATTAATTACATTAATTTAAATGTGGCGCGAACATTTTCCCTTGACATTGAAAACTCCGGTTTTCAATCAACAAAATAAATCTATAAGGAGACCTAAAGTATAATCCAAACCCTAGGCGATTAATATCATCCCACAAGTATCAATCCAATAATAATTACATATTCTATCTTATGTAAACTATGGCATCTATATCTATCTTAACTACTACGAAATTTATTAATCAAAAATATTTTTTTTGTTTTCTTTTTTTTTCGAACTATTGTTGATTTGGTAACGGACACAGTTTGACAACATGTCTCTTATATGTAGCCGTTCTTTGTCCGTATTTTAACTACTCTAATTACCCCGTCAGGGCCAGGGTATAACTGCTCAATAATGCCTGTCGGTACATTATCTTGAATGAGAATAACTAATATTCCGTCCTTAACAGGATTTGTCCCTGTATTCCATTTTTGTCGTATCTGCAAACTACTAAGGTATTTGTTCTTCCAACGAGACCAACATATTTGTAATAATAGCTGAAATCGATTTAATCGATTTATGGGTTCTTAAGCAAGGTCTATTGCGGGAAGAGTTTTTAACGGAGTAAGCGTTAAAACATGAGCTGGAGTTAACACTTCAGGTTACGAAGGATAACTGCTTAACCAACAAAGAGGTCGCGAGTTAAGTAAAGATTCTATTTGCGTTAAAACAGTAGCCAATTCTTCGTAAGAAACGATTTAGTTGCCGATTATTTTTGATAAATATGTTTTTACAACACGAACACCGGCTTCCAAATTCCCCCTCTATGCGGCATCATTGGAGGTTAAATGCTATATTTTACGATGACTAAGTAATTCATTTTTTAATGAATCTACGCAATTATTGGATTGTATACATTGATACGCGTCATTTAAATGTGATTTAGCCCCAATACAGTTTGTACCATTATCAGAGTACATATGTTTAATAGGGCCTCTACGACTCAAAAAACGTTTAAATGGAGATAAAAATGTTTCAGTGGATACAGATGAGGCTAGTTCCAAATGTATGCTTTTGTGGGCAAGCAAGCAAATAGGCATAGATAAGCCTTTTGGGATTTCGCTCCCCGACTACGAGTTAAAGTATGGACCGCAATAATCTACGCCGGTATCTACAAAGGGTTTGACTGGTACTGCTACCCGCGGCGATGGCAAGTCTGTCATTACGGATAATTTGGAGTCGGTTTGAATTTAAAACAAAGATTGCAAAGATGCACACGTTGACGGACAATACTTCGCGCTGACAATATCAACACCTTTGTCGCAAAATAACAAAATCAAATAAGGACCAGTCTGCAAACTTTTACGGTGATAATAATCAATTAAAATGTTGACAAAATGGTCCCTTTTGGGTAACAAAATGGGGTGTTTGAAATCATAACTGATACGAGCATTCGTTAAACGACCCCCTACACGTATTATTCCGTTTATTAAGAGTAATTTTCTTAGACTAAAACATTTCACCCTTTGCAAAGCTACCAGGTCATTTTAAAATGAATAGATTGAATTACTTTAATTAAAGTATTTTCTAGTACTCAAATCATTACTAGTAATTTCTTAATTAATTAATTTCTTAACAAAACGAAGAGTGTAAATACATATGTAACAGTTTGGTCCAAGATGAGTTTTCAATATTAGGTCATAAAATCATTATAGAGTTGTTTTCAACTACAGAAACAAAACTTTTTCTTCCGGAATTTTCTAGTGCTTGAAATTTTAATATCCTTATTGGATTGACCGATGTCATAAGGGCACAGGACCGAAAACGAGCATTTGAATTTTCTATGAAATATGAAGGAGCCATGACCTGGGACAAGATCTGCGGCGTTCAGTACCAGTTACAAAATACCAATTTTTTGGATTATTGAAACACGGTTTGCTACGAATGTTTTTAATCAGTGAGGCGACGAATTAATCATGTAATACAACCGGAATCGTAAACGCAAATGATTTCAAAATATTTATTCTAGATGTATATTTTTCTACTAAAAATTCATCAACTTGACAACAAATGACCGCACCAATTCTAATCTTTGCAAAAAATGTGATTTAAACTAATTTTTAGCGCTAGTAAATTAATTTGAACTTTATTCTTACATTAATGGAACATAGATATACACTGCTCGTATGTATTCACAGCATCCCTAAAACCACTGAAATTTGTATCATAATAAGTGGATTATGCGTCATCACTAAATGGATTGACCACATTTTACGGAGGAGAAGTTTACATATAATATCACTGGAATATCCTAGTGATCAAAGATTACGGCACAGCCGATAAAATATTCCTCTTGGTGCAAATTGTGTTCTATATTAACTTTATAATAAAAATATCTAGGCACGGCACCACTGCATGCTAGTACTGCACGAATCATTCAAAATCGACTATACTAAGGTCTAGACTTATCTATAGGAATTATTTGTAATAATTCTTCATTGTTTTGCACCATTTAACTATTGAAAGCCTCCAGTTAAACTTTTGAATTAGTTGATTATACAACAATTTTGATAATCGCTATATTTGTACATTGGACACTAAGTCATCATTAATATGCAAAACTATTTCAGACCTTCAGTATAATTGCTTTGCTCATCTAATCTAATTGGAAAACATGAAGTGCAAGAAAAGGCGCACTTTAACTGAATTTAAGGTATCGATTTCAAATATGTCCAAGTTTCACAGGAAGTGCATTCTATAAAATTGCTGAATCTTTATGATCATCAATGATATTAATAGATACATCTGTGAAATATCTGCATAAGCTACCAAAAATAACTAAAATTCAAAACATGGAAACAACTCTACCTGTAATTTGGGACCGGTATTTAGAGAATTTAAAGATATAGATGAAGTGCTTAGCGGACGCTAATACTATTCGTAACGGAGTACTAGGACTATCTACTGAACACTGCGTGATGTGGAAATAAAATATGCGTAATGTTGCTGTTATGTCAATCTTTCCATCTGCCATGTTGCAAGTAATCACAATAACCTCACTGTTGTTTACAGAAGGATCATATTAAGTTTACGTTCCAACGATTTAAATCGATGTAATGCTGATGAATATGAATCACCAAGAATATTAGAGGTCTATTGATTTTAGGACCATCGTCTACATAATTGATTTGAAAATTTCCAAGCTAAGTTTTCATATTCAACTCAAAAACCTTTGAACCAAACATTATATTTCGATTCAAATGGCCCAAATTAAATAATTTTCGTTGATTCTCGGTTCCCTATTCCCGTTATGATGTAACCGAAACGAGATTGTAAAGCAATTGCCTAGAAGAACCAGTTACTTTTGCCAACCGATTATTATGAAAATAAATTGTTACTATATCATTGTCACCAGACTTATAAAATTCTGAATCCGCCAGAGGCAATTGCAACAAATACGACAAACCATTTACATCAACTACAGATGTAGGCAAATTATTTGTGATAATATCCAATGCAAAGGTATTTAAAGTAAATTTACAATTACGATCAAAGCGAGAACAAACAATTAACTTATTTACTTGACCTTTAACTATGCAGGACTGTACCCCAATTCCTGACACCGACGAACAAATTCTATTGATTTTAAACGCAATTTTCTACAACATTTAGAAATAATAACATTTGCCTGACTGCTAGAGTCTAATAAAATACGAATCGGTTGGCACTCACCTGATTATAAACAGACATTTACTACCGCAGTGGACAAGAGGGTTGTACCGGGGGGTTTGGGACTATTCGCCGTCGCCGGTTCGCCTTCGCCTATTCGCCGTCGCCAATTCGCCGTCGGGACAGTTGGCCGTCGGTCAAATTCGCCGTAGGGACGATTCGCCGTCGGGGGATGTTTTAGACGAATTTATAAAATTAATTTGTTCTTAGGTATTCCAACACACAAAATTAATTAACACCAACGCCACTTTTACTAATTGTGTCAAACACATAAATAAAACCGCTTTCTACAAATTTCTCCCTTCCTCTTTTCGACAAAATTTCATTATCCATTATGACAACTTTCAACCATCTGATTAACTCAAAGAATCGGTACAACTAAATGTGTTTGTTCTATGCTTTTGTATTTATAGCAATATCGAGATGTAATTATTGTTAAATTAAGATTACGTTAATTATCAAAGGATTATTTGAGGTAAATTGCAGAAAAACCATTTATTTAAAATAAAGAATGTCATAGAAAGTCTATTTAAAGTAAAGGCCCTCATTATAAACTCATAAAACACAATTTTAAGGAGACACTCATTACCAACTCATAAAATCTATTTAAAGTAAGTCCATTATGATACGAGAAATATAATAGCACATCAAAAAGCAACGATTTGTACGGCGAATCGTCCCTACGGCGAATTTGGCCGACGGCCAACTGTCCCGACGGCGAATCGGCGAAGGCGAACCGGCGACGGCGAATTGTCCTAGACCCTGTACCGGGTGGCCAGATAATAATGCAAATTGCTGTTACTCGGAAACTATTCGTCGTAGAATAGCGGTAAAAAATTTTACTAAAGTGGCCAAAAAAGACCGTGGAAAATATTTTCAAATTTGCAAGATGACCGCCAGGGGGCGTAACCGCCATCCTAAACTTTTAAAGTGATTTTTTACTGAAATCCACCTAGTGAATGTGCCAAAAAATTATATGCTTTTTAAAGCTCAGCTTTATTCGAGTAATATTTGTTTGACGTATCTATTAAAATAAAGTGGTGGGGGGATTAAGTGATTTTTTAAATAAACAGCTGTAACTCCTAAACGACATGAAATGATTTTAATAAACTCGTTCTCGTTGGAAAGAGCATTTATTGCTCCATCAAAACCATCTTACCTGTAATATGTCTCATATTTAGTGATACCGCTAGAGCGGGTTTTTTGATATATCAGAAAATTGCAAAATTCTCTAAAAAATTAAATGCAACAGGTTAGTGAAAACCGCATCTCAATATCTTATTCATACCCTAAAATATCGAAGAAAGAAAATTTAGTTATTATATAATTTGAAACAGTCGATATTACACCGGTATTTATTCTTATTTATTTGTCGTTTTTCAAGATTCAATGAAATATTTCATCATTTTATAATTTTGAAATAATAAAAGTTTTCATAATTTCAAAAACTAAAAAAAACACGTAGGGGCATAATAATCAAAGCATAGAATATGCAAGTGTAGAATATGCAGAATATTAGGAGTAGGCCATTGAGAAAAACGAATACCTAAAATCAACTTGTAAACAAATATTAAAATTTGACAGACAGTGTAATTTTTGGCCACTTTAGTAATAAAATTTTTAACCGCAACTCTCTACGACGAATAGTTTCCAGAAACAGCACTTATCTGGTCACCCGGTACATTGAGATGGAGGCATATCAATTATCAGTTGTGGTAGAACTACTGTATGTTGGTATAGTGACGTCCGTTTGTGACGTTTCGGTTTGTGAACTACTACTACAAAAATCTTTATTACATGATAAACTATTACCAAAACTATTATTTTTATTATCTGTGTTGGGCGCTTCAAAATGTAACAACGAATTATGAAATTTGCTCTCACACGTAGAACAAGCGTACGTCGACTGACATTTATTTAAACGGTGCCCATTACTCAGGCACGAAAGACAAATTGCATTGTCTTTAGCCAAATTGTACCGTTCTTTAGCCGATAATTTTAAAAACTTTACAACGATACAGCATGTGGGCTTCTCTATCTTTGCAACATATGCATTTGCTGTTATTACTACTCAGTGATGCATTGTCTAATTTTGAATTGATATTAACAAAGTAGTGCATTAATTTCGATTTATTAAATGTAGGGGCATTCATTTGTTTTGTATTACTACCACGAATTCAATTAAACCTTTGTAACTAAGAAAATCATTACTCGATAAAGACATTTCGAACGAACGTTGAGTTTTCGTGTCTAATTTTGAAAAGGCTATTGAAAATAATAGAAATCACAAATCCGATATTTCTAATTTTTGCAAAGAATTTATTGCAGGGCCCAATTTTTCTAAAAATATATTTAAAGCATTCGAAGATTCTGAATTTAACGACTTGAATGTCGACGCCAGTGCTCGCTTATCTTGGTAGCGTGTGACTAACATATTCCACAAAATTTCATAATTATCTCCTGTGGAAGAAATACCCGAGCAAATATTTAAAGCAGGACCTTTTAACTTACATAAAAGATAATTAATTTTACAAGAACGGTCTAAGTCTTTGTTATCATGAAACAAAGTTTTGAAATTTTCATAAAAAACTGTCCACTTATGTGGATCTCCATTAAATTCTACGACTTCAATATCTGGCAACTTCGGAATCACCCTAACCGCTGACACCGATTCACTGACGCTTAATGCAGTTTTCGAGTGTAAATAATTTTTGCTCGTTTAATTACGCAATACAAAGTGTCCACGGCCTCTAACGGCTGAACATTCGGTTTATACTTTGCCGGGTTTAATTCTGCATTTAACACATTTATTCTTTCAATGACATCATCAAACCGATTCATTGAATTCTCTAATGAAATATGTAACACTTTAAATGTATCTTTCATATGTACTGTTTCTTTCTTTTGCTCCAGAACCTTTATTAGGGCAACCAGCTTATCCAAATTCGACATGATAATTAAATTGTTTTCTCCACCCGAACAGTTGTCATAAACCTCAAAAATGCCCCAAACTTCAAATTTAAGTTTGTGTATATTTTATCTACGAAACTACTATTACTGAAATCTGCGATTATAAACAATTAATTACACCGAGTGCTCTGGTACCAAGGTTGCCCCCCCTCTCCAAGCTGGAAACACCTCCACCACCTCCTCTGGTCTTGACGATGAGACCCACGAGCACTTTGTCAGGATCAACACTTTCCTACGATCCCTAACGTTTACTCTGTTTACTATCTTCCCTGACAGGCGCGAGCTTATCGCGAAGAGGATAAACTACGTTGCCAGGGAGTTCTTAGGCAGGCAATTGTACTGCACTTGGAGCAAACCGACCACGCGGAAATTGAATATGTTGCCATTATGTATATTACCAAATACTGTACTTATGTATGTTACCTACTAAAACAAAGAAAAAAAATAACTTGGGTTTTCAAGTAACCGGGTGAGATGATACGAATCGCCACGTGCGTGTCCTTCACCCCAGCGTAAACCAAATAATTTTCATAATTGTTATTACTAAAAAACCAAAAAAATCAAATTATGTATTAAACTAAATCTAATACGGATACGAATTTAAATTTAAGCACTATTGTTGACTATTATTATCGGCTTGTTTTTGTCTACAAATGCTCACAAAAATCAAGGTTTAATTCAATCGCTCGAATGTGCTGACAGCTACAATTCAACAACATCCGGCTCGAAGGACCACATTGTTTTTTATTGTGAATTGGACTGCATTCTTAATTATATGGGCTAATGATTATAATATGGATAACAAACTCACCACTATCTCAGATGCCCAATGTCCAATGTTGCCGAAGCCGTCCTTTTTCGGAAGGTAACCAGTTACGTTTCCAAAAATTGACTTGTCGACCTTAAGCCATTCAAAATCCGCACTATGCACCAAATATCCATATATAACCTCAAACAACGCGACGATACTAATGAACATTCAAATTTGTAACAATTAAATTACTACGATTCAAAACAGCACGTGTCAACCGCTCTGCAATACCAACAATAATCATCGTTGGTCGCGCACCGTCGATAACCCCGAGCCTCGCAGGTGCGCGACATAACGCGCGGTCTAAGAACCATGTGACATTATACATTACATTAATTTAAATGTGGAGCGAACAAATACCGTTGTTCTTAAACGTTTATGTAATGTCCACGATTCAACTAACGACATATGAAGTCACGTGCTTATCAATAAATTTGAACATCCCGTAATTCTGTTTACATTGCCAAATACTTAGAACTTTGATATTAGATACAAAGAACATATTAATGGGTGTCGGGTGGCTCTATCCTGCCAATGTTAATTTGTTGAAGTTTATGTACCTTTTTCTCAGAAACTAAACAAGATATCAATATGACCTTTTATGCTTTTTTACTACACTTTTTTAAGACTTTGACTCTTGGTTTTTAATTTTATGATAATTTAGAATGGTTTATGATTTTTTTTATAAAATGTCCAAAAAAGGCAGGTTTTAAAAAAGCTGTAATAAAAATATTTTTTGAGTATTTTGCCAAAAGTCCGGGTCAAATTGTGCAGCTTAACTTCCCCTAACAGCTAAAAAAAATTGTAAAGATTTCTTTAGTGGTTCCTGAGAAAAAGATACATAAGTGGTAAAAATCAAAACTTTCGAGAAATCGCATTTGAAATTAAAGCCTAGGCTAAAACAAAAACATAAAACTCATTGCATTCCAGCCCCATATGCTGGGTTGTTTGGATCTTCCTTGGCTCTATACTTATCTTCCAACTGCCTTTTCGCTAAAGTAGAGGTTTGCTGACACGTTTTCTCCAATCCGTCTATAGCTTTCTGAGCTTTTGCGATTCTTGCTTCGTCAAGTTCCTTAAGGACACTAACACAGCTCACTCCCGGAACAACGCCTAGCTTTGCTAAGACTTTACATCTGGCTGTGTTTCCCAAATCAAAACGAGCTAAAACCTCATATATACTAAACTCAAGTGTATTCCGTATGACATATGTCCTTTTCGGAATGCCAGATAATGTTATTGAGCGACTCACTGAGATTTTGTGTGCCGCCATGTAAACATTTCTTCAGGAATTCTAGAGAGGCCATGTCTTTAATTAGACATGAGAGTGACAGGTATATGAAAGTCCGTGTGCTGGATGTGGGCTACTGGAGCAAATGGAAATAAACAGCCCATATGGTTTTTTTAGACTACCAGTATTTCGCCTAATGACAAATCCATAGTAAATTGAAATGTTTTGCCATCGGAAAGTTCTTGCTTACCTTTTTTGCTTTTTAGCTTGAGTAGGGGAGTGGACATCCATTTTTGCACATGCCCGAAACATCTAATTTTTCAATTATAAGATCAGGATGATATGGTTTCATGTGTGACACAGTAGAGTAGGAGGTATTATCACCATCACCAAGATACTTCTTATATTTGACGTTATGTAGCGTTTCCGACCGCCTAAAAATATAAACTACTCGCGCTACCTCTATGTGACTCCATTTTGTGAGGATGTCCACGAATCTGGCACGAGTCGTCCAGCGCAACCGTTACATCCCTATTCTCATCACTCACATCATTAATTTCAATCTGTTCTACTTCTACAACTTTTATGCTACTATAGCTTCTAAGCACACTTCCTTAGTAGCACTACAAACAATATTATTGTAATACTTGAGGAGTATCAATGTTTATTACGCCACAAAACGTTCAAGCGCCCTGCTCGCTGCGCCAACACAACGGAAAGCGTAGCCTAACCTACGTTTATTTCAGCCTTTCCTCACTCACTATTGAATTGTTTAACTCTCATATTAAAATGGCAGCTATTACAAATTAGTTCTACTGTGAAACCCAGGTTTTTGCTCCAGAATGTAAGCATACAGCTGTTTTGATGAGTAAATCTTGAATTCTCATCAATTTTTTTCTTACTTGAGGTTTCTCGCTTAGGTAGATCACTTTGAGTTGGAGTACACCTAGGCCTAGGACAATAACCGAGTTCCACGGAATCACGATCACTATCGACACTTTCCTTATAAAAATTAAAAAACAAATACATGAAAATTACGAGCTATTTATGAGCTTTTATATCCCGCAAATTAAAAATTTTGAGCTCGTCATACAAGGGAGGAATTTAAAACTTTCAGTGGGAGGCCTGAGTCGACGTCGACTTAGCCCTCCCCCCCAACCCTTACAAATAATAATATTGAATCGTTCTTTACAACAGAATTGGGAGCTATTTATGAGATTTTAAAATAATAATTTCACTCAAGTGAGAACTATGCTTAAAATGAAAAAATTTAACTATTTTGTAGGTAATTATTGTTTATCGATTTATGAGTTCTCGAGATACGTCTACTTTCATAATTGAGCTGCAATCCTTTCACGGTAAAACCACCTCTCGTCTCTCCAGCATGCAAGAGAGCGCTTTACTTAAAATGAAAGAAATTAAATATTTTGTATAAACTGTTTTATAACTAAATATTTTATATTATTAGTGCTTGTTACAGATTTGCAAAATAGTTTTTCATCTCTGATGTAAAAAAATGCAGGGTGATTATTTTTATAAAAGAACTTTAACTTAATAACGAAACACGTGTGTTTTATAATCAAGTAAACCGATGAACAATATGAAGTATTTGTAACTGTAAATTACCTAATAAATAAGTTTTTCAAGGCAACTAGAACACAAAATGAACATTGGTAGTTATTAATTAAAAGTTACTATCGTGATGCTTGTTAAAATATACCTCATTATATATTACCAATCATATATTTTTATCTCTTTTGCAGGTCATTTTATAATAATGGAGTTTTATGATATAGACAACATTAATAAAACTGTACTTTGAGAACTTCAGGAACACGCAGTTCTGATCCAAAAACAGTAGGACACTTCACTGCTGTTTGTCAAAGGAGAGTGATGGTTCCTGGATACAATATGACGATTTTGAAAGAGATGAAATTACTGTATCATCAAATTTCAACGGCAATATACATTACTGTTTATAGTATTTCATTGTATGGATTGTAATATTATATGTATATGTATATATATATATATATATATATATATATATATATATAATATATATATATATATATATATATATATATATATATATATATATATATATATATATATATATATATATATATATATATATAAGGGTTATTACAAATGATGTTCACGATTTCAATTATAAATATTACTGGATTAACCTGTTTTAAGACCATTTCAGTTGGTACCACGGGAAAGAAAAACTCATAAAGTTTTGTTTACATTGATTTAAGTATGTATCAGCTGTTTGTTAAAGTCAATTGTTGTCAATTGTGTAATGGCTGAATTTGAAGACAGGAAAGCACTTTATGTGTTGGATTATCACATCAACCAATCAGTTATTAGCGTGCAACGTCACTTTAGAACCAAATTTAATGAAGATCCTCCTAACAATCACAAGTGGTACTTGAATTTTAAGAGAAATTGGTGCATTTGTAAAAAGAAATCAACTGGAAGGCCGCCAGTAAGCAATGACGCTGTACAGCAGGCAAGGGAAAGTTTTACGCGTAGTCCACAGAAATCTACTGTTAAATGCAGTAGACAGCTTGGTATACCACAGTCAACAGTTTGGAAAATTTTACGTAAACGTATAAATTTCATGCCTTACAAACTTCAGCTTGTTCAAGCATGAAAAGCAAATGACAAAGTTCTAAGACTTTCTTTTTGTGAGAACATGTAGGCCTTGATGGAAAATTAAAACTGTGTAAAATGTTTAGTCTTTGGTGATGAAGCCACATCCCACTTGTGTGGTAACGTGAACAGACATAATGTCTTAATATGGGGCTCGGAGAACCCACACACCTACATCGAGCACTTACACTCCGAAAGTTAATCTGTCATTTACAACAAAGTGTACGGATCTTTTTTCTTTATTGGACAAACAATAAATGGAATAAATCTTGGACATGATGACGGAATGGCTTCTACCGAAATTAGAACAAGAATCGCTAAACTTCATTCTGGATTTCAAAATCGGCTGCCTGGTAGATGAATCTGTCGTGCAGGTCCAAGTGATGGTGCACTCTTGAACTGGCCTCCAAGATCTCCGGACATCACCCCCTGTGATTTTTTCTTGTGAGGATACATCAAACATAAAGTGTATACACCACCAGAAAGCATACCTGAGATCCCAACAACGGATTACCAGAGCCATCGAAAGTATGGCAAAAGCTTGATTACACGCTTAACATCTGTCGTATCACAAGGGGTTCCCATATAGAACATTTCTAATTCTTGGCATCTAGGATGAAACTTCTTGAGTTTTTCTTGAAATGTAACTATTTTATTTTTTTGTATGATAAATAAAACTAGATTTATGTACACTTGAAATCATGAACATCGTTTGTAATAACCCTGTATACTGAAGCATATTTAATTAAGGAACCTTGTAAGTAATTGCTGTAAAAATGTTATGTAAAAATAATATTAAATATTTAATTAAAATTGTTTTGTAACGCACGTGCGCGTGTGTCCGTGCGTGTGTGTGTGTGTGCACGAATATATAGTATTTAATTTACTTGTTTTCATATTTCATATAGTAATCCATCAAAATATGATTTATAAAAAGAATACATAAAAAATTCATCAAAACATGCCAAAATTTTGTGCAATTAATTTAATTGTATTATAAATTTATGATTTGAAAAGATTCTTGAGTTGCATACTTTGATTTATTAAAAAAAGATTGTTTATGAACAAAATACGTGTATTTTAATTATTAAACTGCAATTTCTTTGCAATAAAACTAGACCCAAACCATTCCGGCGCTATAAAAACTGTAGTTAAAGTAAAAGAATTAATTTATTGTTCATCGGTTTACTTGCTTATAAAACACACGTGTTTCGTTATTAAGTTAAAGTTCTTTTATTAAAATAATCACCCCGTGTTTTTTTCACATCGGAGATGAAACAAAATTAACTAATACTCGTTAATATAAAATAATTAATTATAAAACAGTTTATACAAAATATTCAATTTCTTTCATTGTAAGCATTGTGTGCTGGAGAGACGAGAGGTGGTTTTACCGTAAAAGGGTTGCAGCTCAATAATGAAGTAGACGTATCTCGAGAGCTCATGAATCGATAAACAATAATTACCTACAAAGCAGTTAAATTTTTTCATTTTGAACATAGTTCTCTCATGTGGCGGGGAAACGGAGGGTAGTTTTACCGTAAAAGAGTTGCAGCTTAATAATGAAAGTAAACGTATCTCGAGAGCTCATAAATCGATAAACAATAATTACTTACAAAACAGTTAAATTTTTTCATTTTAAGCATAGTTCTCTCTTGTGGCGGGGAAACGAAGGGTAGTTTTACCGTAAAAGGGTTGCAGCTCAATAATGAAAGTAGACGTATCTCGAGAGCTCATAAATCGATAAACAGTAATTACCTACATTTTTTCATTTTAAGCATAGTTCTCACTTGAGTGAAATTATTTAAAGGGTTTTTTTGGAGTTAAAACGATGAGCTCAAAAATCGAAATGATATTATTTTAAAAGCTCATAAATAGCTCCTAATTCTGTCGCTTCAATATTATTATTTGTAAGGGTTGGCGGAGCTGTCGACGTCGACTCAGCCCCCCGACTGAAAGATTTAAATTCCTCCTTTGTATGACGAGCTCGAAATTTCTAATTTTCGGAATATAAAAGCTCATAAATAGCTCGTAATTTTCATGTATTTGTTTTCCAATTTTTACAAGGTGGGGAGGGGGGGTGCTGGCTTGACAGACTTGTCGTTATTGGCTACATGGTCAACTACAAGCGTACGACTCCAACACAAGTAGGCTTATGCTTTTTAAACACTTTACTTGATCTAGGCATTTTATTACTCAAAAGTGGTAAAAAAAACATAGAATGACACTAACCAATTCAAATCACAACACTTTGTAACAAGAACAAAGATAAACAAACAACGAAATGGTGACAGCTGACAGCTCACAAAACCAGTTAATACCAACGTCAGAAAACAAAATCACTGCAACACAGATGTACACTCAATACCCACAATTCTATGTCAAAGTTATACACTCAGTATAATAATGACGGCTTGTCGCGACAGAACCACTGAAAAACTCTCCATGCATTGCTTTATAAAAAGTGATGTAGATTTTGTTAGACTGAATGGATTTGAATGAAATTTTATTACATGTCAATAAATTTAGAACAAATTTCAGCTAAAACCAAAATTCAGAAACATTTACTAGTAAATAACGTAACGATATATTCACTTTATGACTGAAACAACATTATTTTTTTACATTTTTTGTAATAAGGATGACGAATTAGATGTTTCACATACACTCGAATTTTATAACGATAAGCAAAAAGTGATAATGATACATAGACGCCTAGAGAAATAAATATTAATAAAAATCATGGAATTTTATATTTTAAAACCTATGTACTATTAAATCTAATACGTACTATTAAATAATTGTTAGTAAAAACTTGGCAGTGATGAGATACATCTTAAAATATTATAAAGCAGTTTAGAGAAAAAAAGATTAAATAGATATATTGTAAATTCAATAGTTTATTTAATGTTGCTCGACCGCTCCGGTCAGCATCAACATCAAGAGTTTTCAAAAGTGACAGAGGTTCGATATTAATCACGATTTTGAAAATAACGACGTTACAGACTTAGCCACAATAGGTAAGGCTAGACGAATCTTTATTCCATAGTTAATAATTCAAAAATACATAAATAAATTTCTGGAATTATTTGAAATCCTTCGCACAGTAATACCTACCTTCACAACCGTATTACTTAAATATTTAAATTTTAAATTTAAATAAGAGTATTAGATGATTCGGTAGAAAAGTAACAGTAAAAAATATGAACGTATTTACGAGTTTATTACTTGAGAAGCTGAATTGTTGTCCGTCGTCTAAAAAAAATAATTATTTATGTCAAAAATAACGTGACGCTTCTTAAAAAGCCATTATTTTCTTATTAACCTTACGTGTATAATGGAATGACATTATAATACCTATTACGTTTGAGCACTTGAGTTTTAATTGCTTTAAATAAGGAACTGCTGACATAATTTTTCGTATATACAGCTTGTACAAGGGTAAAACGTTTTCCACACCTTCTGTAATACTTTTGTATCCAAATTATTACAAAAAAATGGGGCTTGCAATCATTTAAGAACACAGATTTATTTCGAATATTTGAATACGTTACTGGAATGCATTAGAAAAATTTCCGGACGATTCACAGAGCACGGAGATCAATGCAGTACGAAAATCGCATGATACAAGGAGGTGTAATTATGATTTTCTGACATTTACAAAATGCATTAGAAATCTGAATTGCAACCTGCAATAATTCTATTCAGCATTAAATTTGATTGGTTCTAAAAGTTTCCACTCTATAACTTTTGTTGCTTACAAACATTTCTACTAAATGATTGTTCTTTATTGTGTCAATTGTGCTTACATTCCATTGAAGGTAGGTAAGAACTGATCTGATCTAAATGCAACAAAATCAAATTAAATTCTTGGTGATGAACAGTAAATGTATTCTACAAAAAACGGCCTCGGTTAAAATTTTTTTTGAAATTAATAAGAATCATTATTAGCACTTCTTTAGTAAATTAGTTCAGTAAATGAATGACAAAAAGTGCATTTCCGTTGGTTAACAATGTATCAAGTTTTGCGGACGTCACGAATGTTACAACTTTGATGATTAAATATTAAGTTATGCAATACAAATGCGCTTGGAGCAATATTTTATTATCTGAACCCTCAATTACATACATTCCATAAAAGAATATAACGAAAGTATGTTTTTAATTTGTAGAAATGTGCATACTGTTAATAATTCATTGAATATTTTAATTAACTTCTTAGGTAATGTAATTGACTACTGTAGGTAGCGTATTGGTCCGATAAGGGATCAACCCTGTCAAATTTGGATATTACTGTTTTTTGTTTCACATGCCATGTTTAATCTTCTTTTCCATATTACTATTAATCGGCGTATAGTGGCGGCGCTCGGCTGTGGTTTTAGCCACGGGTTGTAGAATACTTGATTTGAAATAGTAAATTATATAATAAGAGTGGTAGTAGTCTTTAGGCATTACCGCCCGAGTCGTATACTATGCTGTTTCTACTCCTATAGTGTATAAGAGAAGTGACCTATGAGTAATACGGAAGTACCACTTATTTTCGTCAGTAGTAATATTATCTATTAAAATTGTTAAAAAATGTTGAAAAAAAATTTCTAAAGTAATGTTAAAATTAAATAAAGTAATAAGTAGTATCTGTTAGTTAAAGGAGGTGCTGATATATTTTCGGATTTCGAACTATTGAAATTTATTCAAAAATTTTTGCAGTTTACGTAATGGACTATGATTTTTAACATTGAAGTAAATGGCGTAGAATACATATTATGGGTTTTGATGTCTTAAACGAAATTTCCCAACCATAAATGATACTTTCAAAATTGCCAATAAATTCTATACGAACTTGTAGTGGAGCCTTTATTAAGCACAGAACGTAATGATCCACATATGCTTTAAAGGTCAGCAGATCACTAACTCTTCGATTAGAATGGTGACAGAAGTAATAGCGCAAGTTAAAATAACGTAAATTTTATGAATATCTTGTTACATTACAAAATGTTAAATATGCCTTTTTTAATAAATACAGTCAATGTACTACCTACCTCATTTATGAAATGATTATGGGTAAACTTAGTTTTATTTCAATTAATAAAACAAAAAGTTGCAGACGCAATATATAATGAATAACATCAATAATTAATGCATCTTAGTATGGAAAATTTGCATATTTTGATCTTTTCAAAATAAAGTCATAAGCTACATGAAATGGTAACATATTTATGGATTAGATTATATTCAAAATTATTTATTATGTAATAACCTATTTTTTATTAACTAAATATCCCCTAAATCAAATGCAACAAAAAGCACTATATATATATATATATATATATATATATATATATAGGGTGTCCGGGAAAATGTGGGAAATCTCTCGGATTTAGATAGAAGACGAAAAAATAATATGACAAGTTCCTATAAATTTTTTTCCTTCAGACCCTCCCTACGGAGATGTGAGCCCCTAAAGGACGCCGCTGGTAATACGTTTTTCTTGAATAACTTTTAAAATACTTGATATAATTAAGAAACATTCAGTATGATGGCCACTAGTAAGGGCCTCTTAAAATAGTATCCTTGAAACATATTTAGCTTGTTTAGTTCACCAGGAATGGACTAAGTTGTACACCTTAACGCCTAAATTTTTAACACCCTGTATGATAAAGATCTGAAAAAAATATTTTTGGGTAGTTTGAACCTTTCTCTAAAAAAAAGGTATACTTGTTTAATATCGATAAAATTAACTATTTTCGAGAAAAAAAAATAAACGAATTTATGTTTCATTTTAATTTAATTAAAAACTTCATAACTGGGTTCAACATGGGCTCCGTGAAGTCTGATACACTCGCGAGCACGACGAATTGAGGTATAATTTTATTTCTTGTTCATTTTATTTATCTTTACTCAAAAAAACGTATGTCAAACATTCCTATGATACGAAATAAATAAATAACCTGCATTTTAGAACTTGACATTTGTCACATCGCTGACACATTGATCGACATTAATTTACTTTAAATTTACTGATTTTTGGATTTCGTGGTGATTGAATTGTAAACTTATTCGAAATATGGAATTCACTTTTATTGAATATGCAGATATACATCTCATGTATGGTCTTGCCTCTTGCAATGCAAGAAGATTGTATCACGAGAGATTTCCTAATCGTACTATTCCAAATCAGAAGACATTTCAACGATTGATCAACGTCTAAGAGAGAATGGTGAGTGGTTTCGGTTACTAAGGTAATAATATTTACTTTCTTTATAACTTTAGGAATGTTTAAGAAAAAAAGTACTGATGCTGGTCTGACAAGAACAGTGCGTACGGTGGAATTAGAGGAAAATATTTTGAATGCTGTAGATGGCACTCCTTCAACGAGCACTCGCAAATTAGCCGCACACGTATGGGTTGATGACAATCCTCATGCAACTATTGTTTCGCAACATCAACATCAGTTTCAATCAATTCATATCTGGGCAGGAGTCATTGGCAATTTTTTGATTGGACCATTTGTATTGCCGGAGCGATTGAATGGACAACTTTATTTGGAGTTCCTCCAGAACGCTTTTCAAGATTTAATAGAGCATTTACCTCTTGAAACCCGCCAAAACGTGTACGATGGGGCACCACCTCATTTTAGCGTTGATGTGCGGGAACACTTAAATAACGTCTATCCAAACCTTTGGATAGGTAGAGGTGGACCTATCGCCTGCCTCCTAGATCTCACGACCTGACGCCTTTGGATTTTTACCTGTGGTGACACCTCGAAAACCTTGGTGTATTCCAGTCCGGTTGATACTAGGGAGGAGCTTCTACAGAGAATCACGTTTCATTGTGATGTGCTAAGAAACAATGTGGGGTTATTGCTCGCGAGTGTATCCGACTTCACTGAGCCCATGTTGAACCCACTTATGAAGTTTTTAGTTAAATGAAAATGAAACATAAATTCGTTTATTACCCGTTTCGCAGTATTATTAGTAGTGCAGCAGAATGCAAACTACCTTATAAGTTTGTTCTGATGGTCTAGCCGGCCGTCGATCAGCCGCATAATTCTAAAACGGCTCAACTTTTTCAAGATCTGATTTTTGCATTCGATACATATGATTAGTTTCTGGAAGTGTTGAGGTGCCACTATGCCCGAAGAGGTATATCTCCGAGATGGCTTAACCGATCTCAACGAAATTCAGTACGTCTACAACAGGCGCTCCAAACGATACGAATTTGAACTCCAGCGTCGCCACGCCTTTACTGGACGCCGAACGAACGGGTGGTCGGGTCACCACGAAATTCGACGCCCAGGTGTATCGAACGTGGACTTGCACGAAAATAGTGTCAAGGAGGTCTACACCAGACTTCTCGGAAGCGGAAGGAGTGGGGTTTGAAGGAGGGGTTACTACAATCTGCATTACCTCTCATAACCTTTGCAAGTGCTTTATTACATGTTCAAAACATATTTTACATTAGTATAATCACTAATTAATAGATGTGCAAGTATGATTAGTAGGGAAAAGGTGTGTTGATGTGTGCATCAAATAATACTGGTAAGTCACAGGTTTAATAACCTTGTGAACATACATAACCGCACTTTTCAGTGAATTTTTTAAAGAAATATTCGCTATTATGTGCGATTTGACCGCACGTCCCTGTACTTAGATATCAAAACTATGGTTATTTGCAGTAAGTTTGCTACAGATTAAGCTAGAAAGACCAATATAACATTCTATATATTTTTTGCGTACGAAAATCAAATTATACCAATATTCTCCTTGCTTCTACAGAAATAAAAGATAATTACTTCCAAAGTGACTATCTACTATGTGCAAAAGAAAAACAAGTAAGGCTGTGTGGTGCGTGCAGTTTTGTGTAAATGTCTAATTTCGCTTCCCCACTATGTCGCTTCCAAAGTATTGATTTGTTATTTCTCATCCTGACTAAGTGCTAAACCACTTTGTAAAAAATGAATAAAACGATTAAAACATAAGGTCGTGTGTCTGTCTGTGCACGATATAAGTCGTCTCCAAGACCACCTATCGAATTTTTGGTTTCAGCCGTATAATATCTTATTTATTCTAGTTGTGCAAAGTAGTTTTTGCAAAATTAGAAGAGGGGAGCAGTGAAAGATAAGAATCTTGTCCAAAATCTATATTTACGCATCAAATATCCTGGTTGCGCGTCAAAATAGAATCACTAATAGTTTCTCTTGATGACCAAGAGATAAACTCTGTTATCCATGAGTGTTGATCAGCATTGGGATCGAATATTGCACAAAATCTATATTTATAAATTCTATGACCCATTAGTGTTGATTAAAACTTGGGATAATTTTTTTCAAAAACTATGTTAATACATTAATTTTGGAGATGCGGCAGAATATTGCCCAAAATCTATACTTATACGCCAATTTCATTGGAGACCTGCCAATATTAATAACAGCGATGATTATTCGCAAAATTATGAGACCCATACATGTTGAGTTAGCAATTGGGTTGAATTTAGCTTAAAGTCTATGTTGATACACCGATTTTGTTGGGGACGCGGCAAAATGGATTCTCTCGAATATCGAAAACTAAATTCTGCGCTGACTAGCATTTGGGCCAAATATTGGTCAAAATATATATGAATATTCCAATTTCGTTGGGGCTAAATTCTGTGACCCATGAGTGTTGGTTAGCATTTGGACCAAATTTTGCAGAAAATCTATGTGGATACACCGATTATGTTAGGGACACGACAAAATGGATTTTCTCGATGACCAAATTCCGTGGCCCATTAGTGTTGGTCAACATTTGGGTCGAATATTGTCCAAAATCTAAATTTATAAACCAATTTGTTGGGGGGTTACAGCAAAATTCATAGTTTCCATGAACAAGAACTAAATTTGGTGATACATTGGTATTGGTTAGCATTTGGGCTGAATTTTGATCAAAATCTATTTTGATACACCAATTCCACTGCGGGCGCGACAATCTTTCCTTAACCGGGAGCTAAGTTATATGGTTATGAGTGTAGGTCAGAATTTGTGCCGAATATTGACCAAATTATATATTTATATCAGTTTTCGACAAACTGCAAGAAATAACAATTACTTAACTTTACCTTTCTTTAAATTGTTTCAAGATTGTAATATGACGAGAGTCTTTACAAATTTAACAAACGTGCAGCCAATTTCGGAAAGTGTCGCTTGCATCCAGTTCGAGAACGAATTCTCTCATGTGTTGCATATTTATAAGTATTTAAATATCAATTAAATAATAGTGGTAAGTCACCCCTATTAATAGTCTTGTGAAACATAATCATTAATTTAGTTTCTATAGTTATAATTGTTTCAATTACAAGTTTGATTTCAAAAAGAAGTGTCCTGGTTAGTACATAGCATTTGTTTATTATTGATTCCTTTCAAGTAAAGCAAACCAAAAATTAATTTTTTGTTTAATTACCAAAAATGTCGATTTTTCAAGATTGTACAAAAACTATAAATTTTCGGAATAGGGACATATTTACAAAGTATCCTTATTTTTTACCTTAGAATCCATTAATGCAGTAAAAAAATAGGGTTGCCATTTAATACAAATTAATTTTTGGGATGTTTTGAAATTGAAAATTTGCCGCCATTTTTCGAACACCCTGTGTAATTTTGTAAGATTCTGTAAGCTGTACGTTCTATGTGTGCAAGTATTAAAAAATGTTTGACCTAGCTCGCTTCTACCTTGAGAAATTATATTTTTTGTGAACAGGAGCATCTGTCAAAAGTTTTGAAAAAATTAAATAACTCAAAAACGGTGCATTTTAGACCTACGATGCTTTTTACGAACTAACATTTAATTTTAACGTAGATTTTAAAAATATAATACAAATGAGTATATTTCATTCAAAATAACAGAGTTAGGGTCTACTTCCGGTTTAACCCGAAGCTGCATGAAACTGAAAATATTTTAGTTAAACTAGATTTTTTAAATAACCTCTGTATATATATTTTCAAAAAAATATTTTGAGTAGTTTTCCATATACGAGGGGTCATTTTTATATTCTCGGACTAGATAATAACAACAACAGAAATTTACTTTTCAATATAGGTCCCTTGTTTTTCAATACAAGTATTACATCGTTTCAATAACATCTTTAACCCATTATAAAAATATTATTTTGGTTTGCTCGCAAAATGGTTTTCAACAGCCGCTATAAGTTCATCATCGTCCCTAAATTTTCTTCCCTTTAGTGTTCTTTTGAGATCTGGAAACAAAAAATGGTCACTGAGGGTTAAATCTGGACTATAAGGTGGATGATCAATTTCTACAAAGCCACATTTAGCAACGGCAGATTTTGAAAGTCTTGACTTATGGGCTGGTGCATTATCATGAAGCACCAGGACACTTCGCGTTAGTTTTCCGCGTCTTTTCACTTTAATAACATCTCTGAGGCGATGCATTAAGCTTGCATAATACTCTCCTGTGATTGTACCACCCTTCTTCAGATAATCAATCATTACAATTCCTTGGCAATCCCAAACAACAGTTCCCATTATTTTTCCTGCAGAAGGGGTGACTTTCAACTTTTTGAGAGGAATGGAATCCCTAATATGCTACTGCATCGACTCTTGTTTCTACTCAGGATTAAAATGATGGACCCGAGTTTCATCTCCGGTGATAAGTCGATTGATAATTAAATCTGGTTCGTCCCCACAAAGCGCCAAAAATTCTTCACACTGCTCCATTCGAGTAAGCATTTGAAAAGGCGTAAGCATTCGTGGAACCCATCTCGCACTGATATTTGTCATGCCAAGGTAATCGTGTAAAATTATGAAAACTGTGGTTTCTGAAACTCCTAATAAAGATGCTAATTGTCGCTTCTTTAATCTTGCATCTTCCAATACCAAACACTCGGTTTTTTCAATAACATCCGAAGTGATCATGTCAACAGGCCGACCTGGACGGCGATCATCATCTAGTGATTCTCGGCCATGTTTAAACAATTTTGACCATTCATAAATAGTCGACTTGGAAGGGCAATTATCTGCGTATACAATCAACATTTCTTCACGAATAACTTTTGGAGATTTTCCGTGTTTTGTAAGAAACTTTAGAACAGCTCGATTGATATTTAAGTTTGTCCATTTTGAGACGACAGATATTAGAACTAATTATGCTGCAATTGTTTTGTAAATTGTCAAACACGTTACCATGGCATATGTGATTTAAAATCAATAAAATGAAAAATTACATTAACATTGTAACATTGTAAATTGCCGGGAATATAAAAACGACCCTTCGTACATATCGATTCAGCTCGTCGTGACAGACCAACTACCATATTTTAATTACATTAAGCTGGAAAAAAAATTCATATCTGCTACTAACGATACACCAACAGTTTCGCTCTTTGTTATGTTCATGTTCAGTTACGTCTTTGCTGTATAGAATTCATCTAAGCTTAATTTATACTTTATTTGTCTCGGATGTGTCTAGGAAAAGTAAAACTTTTACAACGATATCGTACAACATTTTGTATATTTTATAAAAAAAATGTATCTGAAATTTATGACAAACTATAAATGGAGTAGGTACCTGTTTTTGGATTAGTGGGTCGTATTACAAAACATAAGTCTGGGAAGATTAAACAATAGAAAGTAGGTATATAACGATCTGTGTGAACATTTTTTATTGTGATCTTTATTTACAAAACACCAGACATAAAACCTATTCATATGGATGAATATTCCTTGAAAGAAAACAATGCATACACTAATGCCAGTTCACAGTAGCGAATTTAAATACAATTTGAATATTATTTTAACATATAAATTGGTTAGTATCAACAAGGGACAATCATAAAAAGTGAATGCACTTCACAGTGTATTACCATTAATTGAAATTTTATTTTTCCATACATCGTTAAAGAAAAACAATTTCAAATGTAATGAAATTCCCTCAATTAATGAACTGTTGGGCCTTTTATTCTACTCAGCATTTTTTTAAATATCCGACCTATCCTACTATTGCTGAAAATAGTACTATTTGTTAATACAGAGTAACATAAGTTGACAAAAAAATTGTAATAGTTGAAAAACAGCTCACATCTTCACGGTCGAAAGCAAAAATTATATATTGATTATTAAATCGTAATATTTCACATTACTCCAACTCAGTTGCTCACGTTAGCTAACGTGAATAAAAAAAGGTAAAATACGAGGTCAATGAAACGTTATTGGCACACATAAAGAAATATAAAAAGAATATTTTTTCCACGTTATGACAATGATAAAACAAGTTCAAGCTGGAATAAAACCCTAAATAACTGCAGTCAAAAGTTTTGGAGAATGGTGCATTGACCTATTGGGGGATTCAGGGGCCCCAGTACTATTACATTTTTGCCAGGTTCAGTTTTATTTTGTGAATTGTATGTGAATGTTAGTAAAGAAAACTTGTTCGTAGAGTCTAAAAATAGTTGTGGTGATGAAATAGTGGAGGATTTGAAAGGGAAAAGTAGTACATAAAGAAAATAACACGTATTTGTCAAAAAATGCATTATTTTTACAATTTTAACAGAAATTTCAAAAGAA
This sequence comes from Vesta saturnalis, assembly GCA_036346205.1. Lineage (NCBI taxonomy): Eukaryota > Metazoa > Arthropoda > Insecta > Coleoptera > Lampyridae > Vesta > Vesta saturnalis. The sequence continues at coordinate 33,227 of JARFJB010000301.1, read as the reverse complement.
GATCGTACTTACCACACTATTTAATTAATCTTAAGCTTTACTAAAACAAAAACGTGAGGCTGGAACAGGAGAGCACAGTGGCCAATAGGCTGCGACAGCCGTGTGATTACACGTGCAATGATTATTTTAATTGCACGAAGTTCTTCACTGATGCATGGAAGTAGCCACAGTAAATACATGATTATGTAAACGCATTATAAACATACAGGATGTCCCGTAAAGAATGGTCATAGTTCAGAGGTAGTTTCCTTGGGTTAAAATAACCCCATTTAGGCCAAATTACCTTAGTCCAATTCTGCTTCCTTAAAAAGTTATGACCTTTCAAATATGAATTTTTTATTTCACTTGTTTTCGATAGTTTGTCTAAACTTGGAAGCAGGGGAGTTTTTCGGGTAGACAAACATGAATATCTATTTACTTTCAACGTAAGAAATAGAGGGCGTCACCAACGCCTGACACATGTTTCTGGTTTCCGTTGTATTTTTTTTGTGGATAAAGATTTTGAAAGACTTGTTAACATTTCTGAAAGGATATTTTATTTTCTTTAAAAAAGGTACTCTTGTTGTATATTGCTAGTTCCGATTTAGAGGAGAATGCACTTAAAATGAACTCTGCAGAATGTACATATTTCATTGGCTTAAATTTAATTCCAATTTAATCTAGTAGGTATCCATCACAAAATCGTAATTCTGATTTGACTTCTCATAAAATATCTTTGGTGTGTTTTCTACGTTGTTTTGAGTATTTCATTGTTTAAGTATTAGGTTTCCGTTTTATGAATGCCGCGACATAATTTGTTCTCAAATAGTGAAATGAGTGATATGGTGGCAATTTACGCTCAACAAAATTAAATGAACATGCTGCGACCAGAAGTTACGGAAATACTTTTTCAAATCGTAGACAACTAGACGGAAAATTATTTTCAAGATTTTTTCAAGATTGCGAGAAACAGGTAGCTTTCGTCCTCGCCTGCATTATGGGCGAGCTATAGAGAGGTCTTAGATCTAGTTGAAATCGATTTGTCCATTAGCATTCGGCGAATATTTGTAAATACTGGGTTATCTCGCCCATACCATTACACACCAGTCTAAAATGTATTGCCATTTTTTGGGAGGAGCGAATTTTTCTAATTAGATCGACGTGATCAATCTTTTATAAACAATATGTATTTAACAACAGAAATTACCGTATCTGGTCTGACGAAAACCCAAACTCCACAAGGAGCGCCATTTTCAACACGAATTTAAATTTAATATTTGGTTTGGGATGTGCGAAAATTCCTTCAGCATAACTTGTTTAACCTGCTGGAGAAAGTTCCTTTAAATATTTGTCGTGAGAGGTGGTTTTTTCAAGACGGCACCCCTGCTTATTATACTTTCGCGGTGCAAAATGGGTTAAATAATGTATTCCCGCATCGTTCGATTGGAAGAGGAAGTAAACATCGTTGGCCTCCACGAAGTCCTGATTTAAATCCAATGGACTTTTTCTTCTGGGGGTACATAAAGCTTTAGTATATTCTGCGGCTGTGATTAATACAAGAACTGAACTATATCAAAAAATTGTTGCAGCTGCAAACGCAATTAGAAATCTACATCCATCGTTTTTTGCAGTAAAAAGAAATTTTTTGAAAAGATGCCAAAGATGTATGAATGTCGGATATTTTGAGAATACCATTCATCATAATTAAATACCTGTTCAATGTTTTATAGTTTTTTAGTTGTAAATGTGCAAGAAAAATACACTGAAACTCCGTTAAAACGAGATCTCTGGGACTGCTAATTTTTGCTCGTTATATCCATTAAACGTTATATCCGAGAAACTCTAACAATTAAAAAGGATACTATATTTTTAAAAATATTGTTTATTACGCATTATTACGCAAATACATTATTTTGCATTAAAAAGCGGAATATCTCTTAAGCATTAGGAGAGTTATTAAAAATTTCATTTATTTTTAGCTGTCGTTTTGGTTTAAATTTAACATCATTGAGACTACATCTTAAAACACTTATAGATTTAAATATTTGCCCACTACTACCGTTTTCTTCAAAAAACCGCGTCAATAATGCCAATGCGTTGCCTGCTTTAGCGAGTGTAACAGGCATGGGTTTATCACACTCATTACTGTCTACATCACCTTCATCACTTTCAGCTTCCCGTTCTGTAATTTCTTGTATAATTTCAGTTTTTAAACCCGAAGTAATCACATCGGCATCAATATCTACGTAGTCATCTAAAGACGCGCAATTTGGAAATTATTGATGTCTCTACTTTCTAACCAAGTAGATAAAGGAAGATCGTCTTCTTCTTCGCAACTTTCATTTACAGCAGAAACAAAACCAGCTTTTTTGTAACACTTCTGAATTGTTGTGGGGGTCACATTATTCCACGCATCACTCATTAGGCGAATTGCATCTAACACGCTTATTTTAAGATCCTGTTTATTTTACATTCGATCGATTAACTGTAACACTAATAAGCGACGGTAGAAATTTTTAAAACTCCTGATAATCCCTTGGTCCATGGATTGAAGGATAGACGTTGTGTTTGGTGGTAAAAACATAAGGGTGATGTTGATTAAATTTTGCAATGCAGGATGCGCTGGGTAATTATCAACCAATAATAAAATCTTTCGATTCTTACGTCGTAATTTATCATCCCATTTTCTAATTTCCTCTTCAAAAATTGTAGATGTCATCCAAGCTTTCTTGTTAGAGGTGTAGTCAACTGGTAGGCACTTAACGTTTTTAGAACAGCGAGGATTTCGTGATTTTCCGATTACCAACAATTTTTTTTGTCACTTCCCGTCATATTGGCGCAAATTAAAACAGTGAGACGATTTTTCAACATTTTTCCACAATACATTTTCATTTTTAAATTTTAAAGTGGTATCAGGCGTTAAATTGAAAAATAATCCGGCTTCGTCGGCGTTGTAGATGTTTTCATCTTTAAATTTTCGTCGTAATTCCGGCCAAACACTTTTTAACCACTCACCTGTAACGTTAGTGTCCACTGATTTCGCTTCACCATTTATTTTTCCATACACAATGTTATTGCGGTTTTTAAAGCGATCAATCCACCCATCATTACACTTAAAGTCTGTATAATTTAATTATTCCGCGAACTTCTCAGCCTGCGCTTTTAAAATGGGCCAATTAGTGGGTAAACCGGCACTTCTCTGGTTTTTAAACCACACAATTAGCGCTTTATCATTATCATCTCTAGTACACTTTTTTAATTTTTTCACGTCAGTTAAATTGTTTCCGAATGCTGCAAGTGTAGTTTTTCTGTTTTTCCACAACGTTGACACGCTAGATGATGGTAAACCATATTTTTTGCACGTCGCGGAATTTTTGCACCATTTTCTAGTTCCCGAATTATCTCAACTTTCTCGTGAATTGAAAGTGTTTTGCATTTTATTGAAGCCATTTTTCAACCTCACGTCTTGCTGCAAAAGTAACCAGAACTACCTTGCATTCATTTGTAAAACAGGTACAATGTGTACAATTGGTAAGGCGGAAGGCATAAGCGAATTCTAAGTAGTAGGTAATCTCTTTTAATCTATTTTAAGTCTTTTAAAATTGTCCGTCTTTTCTGTGAAACGTAATTACGGAAATCCCAAAAATTCTTAACAAATATTTACTTGAAACGGATTTCAGTATGTATATAAAAACTACTACAAAATTTGAAATTTGCTCGTCTTTACCGTGAAACGTGAACGTAATAAGCGAGAAAAATTAGTACGTAAACTAATACGATTTCAATCATTTACCTACGAAAGGCTCGTTATATCCAGAATCTCGTTTTATCCGTGCTCGTCTTAAGTGAGTTTGACTGCATGTACATTCTGCAGAGTTCACTTTAAGAGCATTTTCCTCTAAAGCGGAACCATTTAGCGATATACAATAAGCGTGCCTTTTTTAAAGAAAATAAAATGACCTTTCAGAAATGTTAACAATTCTTTCAAAATCTTTATCCACAAAAAATACAGCGGAAACCAGAAACATGAGTAACGAGTTGGTGGCGCTCTCTATATTTGACGTCTAAAGTAAATAGATATTCATGTTTGTCTACCTGAAAAACTCTCCTGTACAAGTTCAAATAAGATATCTTGAAGAATGCGACGGCTATCGAAAAAAAAGTGAAATAAAAAATGCATCTTTGAAAGGACTAAGGTAAGTTGGCCAAAATGGGGTTATTTTAACCCAAAGAAACTATCTCTGAACTATGATCCATTCTTTACGGGACACCCTGCATACACCTTACGTACATTACTAATAGTATAAAATTTAATGAAATGGTAACGAGTCCTAATAAACAGAGTTATTGTAGCTGTAGAAAGTGACTTCGATTAAATACATTTGTTTCTAGTACATTTTTTGTTAAGCATGCTCCTTGTTATATTCAAATATACATGTTTTTATGTTCGGCGCCCTCTCCTTCAAATATAAATAGTTTTGTTAGATATTGCAGAATGCCATGGTTTAACGATATTTAAACGTACATGAAATTTTAAATAAAAAATTTCAAGTTGTCAGGATTCCTCTGACGGGACTTATAAATTTTTATGAATGTTGCGTGTTTTGTAATATATTTTATATAGGATTTTTTTTGGCAGGAATTGATTTTTTTTAATTTTTGAGGGTAAGTTCTCACCTTTTATCCGCTTTGCAAATTAATGGAATAAATATATTTTACAAGTTTGTAGCTGTTAAGATTTTTTTAACGGGATATTTTATTTTTATTTATTTAATTTACTCTACTAAATCTTTACAAAAAACCATTAAAGTTTAAATTTTTAAGACAAAACTATTTAAATTTGAACGGCAAAATTTCTCTATCTAGCTTTTAGGAAACTCACAAACACGCGTGTTTATGGACGAACGCACATTACTTTTTTGACTGGAACTCTGAAAGCAAACATTTCCAATGCCAGTATCAAATTTTAAGAGAAATCACGTTTTCCCTTGATGTGTATGTTACATAGGAAAGCAGCAAATCGGTAAAACGCTTCAGCTACTAAGGAAAATATTAAGATCATCAACATAGAACATAGTTTTTCGAAACTTCAGAATCTTCATTATATAAAGTATATGCGTGAGAGAACAAAAAATAGTTCAGTGCTAAGATACTCGTACTATTTTTTTAATACCAACCAATTTACTCTAAAAATGTACACCACATTTGCCATTAGCTACATTTGCCACATTGTCTCGTCATTTGCCGCAATTGTTGAACATCTGCTACGTTTGCTTGATAAATAGAAAAGTATTAACAAATATACTTTGGTTTTAGATACGCCTTTAGGTTCGTCTCGGAAAAATAATAGTTTGGTTCAAGAGACGAACTGAACCAAGTTCGCTTTGTATAATTTGTACCAGGTAGGCAAAGAAGCGAGGTAAGTGGCTGTATCTCAGGACCTGTCAATGTGACAATGGGAAAACAATTTTTTCTTCAGACGTCAATAAAAGATGACATTTTAAACTTCACCTGACAACGTTAAAGTTTGACATTTTCACCGGCGGCTGCAAAAGTCTTTGGATTCCCTCGCAGCGGATGCAAAAGTAATGTAAGTTAATAACTCAAACACCCAATTTGGAAAACAACGAAAATAAATTTATTGTTTAGATTTATAAAGATTAAAAGTACAATGATTAAAACTAACATTTTCTCCAAAATAAAATCTGCCAGAGGGAACAGTGGAGGTCTCGCTGCGTTCTAAGGAAATGGTCTTTAATTCTCCCTCTTCTACATGAACTTCTGTACTCGTAGCGCTTGCACTAGGTGCAAATATTTTCAAGGCTGTCTTTTTTTATTGTATGGAATGTTAGTAAAGAAAACTTGTTCGTAGAGTCTAAAATAGTTGTGGTGATGAAATAGTGGAGGATTTGAAAGGAAAAGTAGTACATAAAGAAAATAACACGTATTTGTCAAAAAATGCATTTTTTACAATTTTAACAGAAATTTCAAAAGAAGATCGTACTTACCACACTATTTAATTAATCTTAAGCTTTACTAAAACAAAACGTGAGGCTGGAACAGGAGAGCACAGTGGCCAATAGGCTGCGACAGCCGTGTGATTACACGTAATGATTATTTTAATTGCACGAAATTCTTCACCGATGCATGGAAGCACAGTAAATACATGATTATGTAAACGCATTATAAACATACAGGATGTCCGTAAAGAATGGTCATAGTTCAGAGGTAGTTTCCTTGGGATAAAATAACCCCATTTAGACCAAATTACCTTAGTCAATTCTGCTTCTTAAAAGTTATGACCTTTCAAATATGAATTTTTATTTCACTTTTTCGATAGTTTGTATAAACTTGGTAGCAGGGAGTTTTCAGACAAACATGAATATCTATTTACTTTCAACGTAAGAAATGAGGGTCACCAACGCCTTAATATGTTTCTGGTTTCCGTTGTATTTTTTTTGTGGATAAAGATTTTGAAAGACTTGTTAACATTTCTGAAAGGATATTTTATTTTCTTTAAAAGGTACTCTTATTGTATATTGCTAGTTCCGATTTAGAGAGAATGCACTTAAAATGAACTCTGCAGAATATACATATTTCATTTGCATAAAATTTAATTCCAATTTAATCTAGTAGGTATCCATCACAAAATCGTAATTCTGATTTGACTTCTCATAAAATATCTTTGGTGTTTTTCTACGTTGTTTTGAGTATTTCATTGTTTAAGTATTAGGTTTCCTTTTGAATGCCGGACATAATTTGTTCTCAAATAGTGAAATGAGTGTAGGTAATTTACGCTCAACAAAATTAAAATGAACATGCTGCGACCAGAAGTTACGGAAATATTTTCAAATCGTAGACAACTAGACGGAAAATTATTTTCAAGATTGCGAGAAACAGGTAGCTTTCGTCCTCGCTGCATTATGGGCAGCTTAGAGGTCTTAGATCTAGTTGAAATCGATTGTCCATTAGCATTCGGCGAAATTTGTAAATACTGGGTTATCTGCCTACCATTACACACCAGTCTAAAATGTATTGCCATTTTTGGGAGGAGCGAATTTTCTAATTAGATCGACTGATCAATCTTTATAACAATAGTATTTAACAACAGAAATTGCCATATCTGGTCTGACGAAACCCAAACTCCACAAGGAGCCCATTTTCAACACGAATTTAAATTAATATTTGGTTTGGGATGTGCGAAAATTCCTTCAGCATAACTTGTTTAACCTGCTGGAGAAAGTTCCTTTAAATATTTGTCGTGAGAGGTGGTTTTCAAGACGCATGCTTATTATACTTTCGCGGTGCAAAATGGGTTAAATAATGTATTCCGCATCGTTCGATTGGAAGAGGAAGTAAACATCGTTGGCCTAACGAAGTCCTGATTTAAATCCAATGGACTTTTCTTCTAAAATAAAGCTTTAGTATATTGTGCGGCTGTGATTAATACAAGAACTGAACTATATCAAAAATTGTTGCAGCTGAACGCAATTAGAAATCTACATCCATCGTTTTTGCAGTAAAGAAATTTTTGAAAAGATGCCAAAGATGTATGAATGTCGGATATTTTGAGAATACCATTCATCATAATTAAATACCTGTTCAATGTTTTATAGTTTTTTAGTTGTAAATGTGCAAGAAAATACACTGAAACTCCGTTAAACGAGATCTCTGGGACTGCTAATTTTTGCTCGTTATATCCATTAAACGTTATATCCGAGAAACTCTAACAATTAAAAAGGATCTATATTTTAAAATATTGTTTATTACGCATTATCAAATACATTATTTTGCATTAAAAAGCGGAATATCTCTTAAGCATTAGGAGATTATTAAAAATTTCATTTATTTTTAGCTGTCGTTTGGTTTAAATTTAACATCATTGAGACTACATCTTAAAACATTATAGATTTAAATATTTGCCACTACTACTTTTCTTCAAAAACCGCGTCAATAATAATTTCCTGCTTTAGCGAGTGTAACAGGCATGGGTTTATCACACTCATTACGTCACATCACCTTATCACTTTCAGCTTCCCGTTCTGTAATTTCTTGTATAATTTCAGTTTTAAACCCGAAGTAATCACATCGGCATCAATATCTACGTAGTCATCTAAAGACGCGCAATTTGGAAATTATTGATGTCTCTACTTTCAACCAAGTAGATAAAGGAAGATCGTCTTCTTCTTCGAACTTTCATTTACAGCAGAAACAAAACCAGCTTTTTGTAACACTTCTGAATTGTTGTGGGGTCACATTATTCCAGCATCACTCATTAGGCGAATTGCATCTAACAGCTTATTTTAAGATCCTGTTTATTTTACATTCGATCGATTAACTGTAACACTAATAAGCGACGGTAGAAATTTTAAAACTCCTGATAATCCCTTGGTCCATGGTTGAAGGATAGACGTTGTGTTTGGTGGTAAAAACATAAGGGTGATGTTGATTAAATTTTGCAATGCAGGATGCGCTGGGTAATTATCAACCAATAATAAAATCTTTCGATTCTTACGTCGTAATTTATCATCCCATTTTCTAATTTCCTCTTCAAAAATTGTAGATGTCATCCAAGCTTTCTTGTTAGAGGTGTAGTCAACTGGTAGGCACTTAACGTTTTTAGAACAGCGAGGATTTCGTGATTTTCCGATTACCAACAATTTTTTTTGTCACTTCCCGTCATATTGGCGCAAATTAAAACAGTGAGACGATTTTTCAACATTTTTCCATCAATACATTTTTCATTTTTAAATTTTAAAGTGGTATCAGGCGTTAAATTGAAAAATAATCCGGCTTCGTCGGCGTTGTAGATGTTTTCATCTTTAAATTTTCGTCGTAATTCCGGCCAAACACTTTTAACCACTCACCTGTAACGTTAGTGTCCACTGATTTCGCTTCACCATTTATTTTTCCATACACAATGTTATTGCGGTTTTAAAGCGATCAATCCACCCATCATTACACTTAAAGTCTGTATAATTTAATTGTTCCGCGAACTTCTCAGCCTGCGCTTTTAAAATGGGCCAATTAATGGGTAAACCGGCACTTCTCTGGTTTTAAACCACACAATTATCGCTTTATCATTATCATCTCTAGTACACTTTTTAATTTTTCACGTCAGTTAAATTGTTTCGAATGCTGCAAGTGTAGTTTTTCTGTTTTTCCACAACGTTGACACGGTAGATGATGGTAAACCATATTTTTGCACGTCGCGGAATTTTTGACCATTTTCTAGTTCCCGAATTATCTCAACTTTCTCGTGAATTGAAAGTGTTTTGCATTTTATTGAAGCCATTTTTCAACCTCACGTCTTGCTGCAAAAGTAACCAGAACTACCTTGCATTCATTTGTAAAACAGGTCAATGTGTACAATTGGTAAGCCGGAAGGCATAAGCGAATTCTAAGCAGTAGGTAATCTCTTTTAATCTATTTTAAGTCTTTTAAAATTGTCCGTCTTTTCTGTGAAACGTAATTACGGAAATCCCAAAATTCTTAACAAATATTTACTTGAAACGGATTTTAGTACGTATATAAAAACTACTACAAAATTTGAAATTTGCTCCTCTTTACCGTTAAACGTGAACGTAATAAGCGAGAAAAATTAGTACGTAAACTAATTTCAATCATTTACCTACGAAACGCTCGTTATATCCAGAATCTCGTTTTATCCGTGCTCATCTTAAGTGAGTTTGACTGCATGTACATTTTGCAGAGTTCACTTTAAGAGCATTTTCCTCTAAAGCGGAACCATTTGGCGATATACAATAAGCGTGCCTTTTTTAAAGAAAATAAAATGACCTTTCAGAAATGTTAGCAATTCTTTCAAAATCTTTATCCACAAAAAATACAGCGGAAACCAGAAACATGAGTAACGAGTTGGTGGCGCCCTCTATATGTTACGTCGAAAGTAAATAGATATTCATTTTTGTCTACCCGAAAAACTCCCCTGTACCAAGTTCAAATAAGATATCTTGAAGAATGCGACGGATATCGAAAAAAAAGTGAAATAAAAAATGCATCTTTGAAAGGACTAAGGTAACTTGGCCAAAATGGGGTTATTTTAACCCAAGGAAACTATCTCTGAACTATGATCCATTCTTTACGGGACACCCTGTATAAACCTTACGTACATTACTAATAGTATAAAATTTAATGAAATGGTAACGAGTCGTAATAAACAGAGTTATTGTGGCTGTAGAAAGTGACTTCGATTAAATACATTTGTTTCTAGTACATTTTTTGTTAAGCATGTTCCTTGTTATATTCAAATATACATGTTTTTATGTTCGGCGCCCTCTCCTTCAAATATAAATAGTTTTGTTAGGTATTGCAGAATGTCATGGTTTAACGATATTTAAACGTGCATGAAATTTTAAATAAAAGTTGTCAGGGTTCCTCTGACGGGACTTATACATTTTTATTATATTTGAGGTTGAGTTTTCGCCTGGTATCCTCTTTGCAAAATTGCAAAATTAATGGGATAAAATCAGGATGAATGTTGCGTGTTTTGTAATATATTTTATATAGGATTTTTTTGGCAGGAATTGATTTTTTTTTATTTTTGAGGGTAAGTTCTAACATTTTAGAAATAGAAAAGTATTAACAAACATATGTTATACTTTGGTTTTAGATACGCCTTTAGGTTCGTCTCGGAAAAATAATAGTTTGGTTCAAGAGACGAACTGAACCAAGTTCGCTTTGTATAATTTGTACCAGGTGGGCAAAGAAGCGAGGTAAGCAGCTGTATCTCAGGACCTGTCAATGTGACAATGGGAAAACAATTTTTTCTTCAGACGTCAATAAAAGATGACATTTTAAATTCACCTGATAACGTTAAAGTTTGACATTTTCACTGGGTTCATCTTTGCATCCTCGCAGCGGATGCAAAAGTAATGTTTAATAACTCAAACACCCAATTTGGAAAACAACGAAAACAAATTTATTGTTTAGAGTTATAAAGATTAAAAGTACAATTATTAAAACTAACATTTTCTCCAAAATAAAATCCGCCAGGGAACAGTGGAGGTCTCGCTGCGTTTTAAGGAAATGGTCTTTAATTCTTCCTCTTCTACATGAACTTCTGTACTCGTAGCGCTTGCACTAGGTGCAAACATTTTCAAGGCTCTCTTTTTTTTATTGCTAGAGAGTCTTCAATATAACGCTCAGCTACAGTGCTGGATTTCCAGCCACCATGGCACTTCAAGCACATTAAATCTGCACCCCGTCCACCAACAGTGTAGCTGAGGTTCTTCTTAGAAAATGCCCTGCCTAGGAACGCTACTTATTTAATGGATTCCCATCACCGCTCTTGAGCATTTTCCATTTGCATATTTCAAAAAAAAAATCGGCGATCATTCATATCTCGTGGGCGCAAAGCAACATATTTGTTATATAAATTTAGGAAAGATTCCCCTACAACTGTAAATGATTTAATTTTTTTTGTTTTGCTATCTGGAATTTTAATATGTAGCAGAGTTTTCAGGTTCTCAATGTCGTGTACCTTCATCTTTACCAATTCCTCGGAACGACATACCCCTGAGATACCAATAATCAAAACTATCTAAAAAAAATAAAATATAAAGACTTGTTTTCATTCTATTTCTACCTTCATTGCCAAATATTTTTCGTCCGACGCTTCCGATAAAAATTTGTTAAATTAGTCTTTTGTAAATACTTTGGCCTGCTTTGGGGTGTATCCTTCATTCTGCTTCTTTAGATATGCAAGTATTTGCTTATATCTACGCCATGTCGAATGCTCAATAATGATTTTATTATCGAATATTGTCGAGCTTTTCATTTTCATTTTTGTTGCTAATTCGGTAAAATAAGCTAACATTACGGTATCGGAGTAGCTTTTAATATTTTTTTCATCGCACCATTTTATAAATTGCTTAAAAGCGCGTTCATAGATCTTGTAGGTAATAGATCATTTATTGCTGTATTAGCCGCTTCAGTAATGTCTGACGGCGTGTAGTTCTCCAAATTCATCATACTCCTAACAATGTAATATTTTAATTTACACAAATAGTAACAAACAGTTTAATAAAATACTTACAATAACACGGAGAATCTTCACAATTTTCAACTTGTTTAACGCATTTTTTTCAACGAAACCTAGCAACGTCTACTGCTGCTTACCAGAACACGCTAAGTAAATATAACTCATTTTCACAACCTAATTATTTTTCCTTATTTTACATTTAAGTGTAAAAAAACGTCTGAAGTAAAAATAGTATATTTTATGGGGAGCAAAGTGACTTTTTGTGGCTCATCTGTATTTGCCGGACTCACTACGTTCGTCCCTCAAACCTACAGCTTCGCCAGAAAAAGTGTCACTTTAGCTCCTTATAAAATAATATACTATTATTATGAATGTGGCCATGACAAAATGCTGGAAATTATTTTGAAGTTCCGTATTTCACCGCTAGGAGGCCAATTAAAAATTAAATAATAAAATTCTAAATTTCTCCCAAAACTCCTATATAAAGATATACCTTTGATTACATCGTTATAAAGTCTAGACAATTCTACATAATTTTGGTTTGGCGTACCGACCATAATAAGAGTGGGGGAAGTTATTGAAGTGTAATCATTAAATTACAATAAATTCTAAACCACTTATTCAATTTTAGTAAAATGAAGCTTGTTTGGAAGACAAATGACCTAAATCGGATCCTTGAGGTACACCGGAGCTGGTCGTAATTACATTAGATTGATTATTATTGAACTTAACGAACTGATACCTTCCCAACAGATAGCTTTTAAAATGTTTAGTTAGATTTTCACTAAAACCAAACTTTTCTAACTTATGTCGGATGATATGGTGATCTATTTGGTCGAATGCTTTTTGTAGATCTGTGTGTGTAATCAATCATTAAATTGCAGTAAATTCTAAACCACTTATTCAATTTTAGTAAAATGAAGCTTGTTTCGAAGACAAATGACCTAAATTGGATCCTTGAGGTACACCGGAGCTGGTCGTAGTTACATTAGATTGATTATTATCCAACTCAACGAAATGATACCTTCCCAACAAATAGATTTTAAAATGTTTAGTTAGATTTTCACTAAAACCAAACTTTTCTAACTTATGTCGGATGATATGTTGACCTATTTCGTCGAATGCTTTTTGTAGATCTGTGTAGATGACGTCTACTTGACTACGATTATCTAGTTCTTCCGCTAGAAATTGACTAAGTAGAGCTAGACTTGTAATTGTTGATCGACCATGCTGATACTGCGAGATACTAATGGGGTCGCTTGCAAGACATTAAATTCCAAACTCACCGACAACAAGATTTGACATGGAAAACAGAATCCGAGATGCAATTCGTCAACTGCCTAGCAGTTTTATACACCCGAACAAAATTGGAAGGTTTGAAGTGTGACGGAAGGCAGTTTGAACATTTATCCAGACATTAAATACCTAATATTTTTGGGTTTAAAATTGGATGTTTTATTTATATTTGAACTTTACAGGGTGATTCTAACTTATGTCGGATGATATGTTGATCTATTTCGTCGAATGCTGTTTGTAGATCTGTGTAGATGACGTCTACTTGACTACGATTATCTAGTTCTTCCGCTAGAAATTGACTAAGTAGAGCTAGATTTGTAATTGTTGATCGACCATGCTGATACTGCGAGATACTAATGGGGTCGCTTGCAAGACATTAAATTCCAAACTCACCGACAACAAGATTTGACATGGAAAACAGAATCCGAGATGCAATTCGTCAACTGCCTAGCAGTTTTATACACCCGAACAAAATTGGAAGGTTTGAAGTGTGACGGAAGGCAGTTTGAACATTTATCCAGACATTAAATACCTAATATTTTTGGGTTTAAAATTGGATGTTTTATTTATATTTGAACTTTACAGGGTGATCCACATTAAAATTAAACTTTAATTTCCTATAATTCACTATAACTAACAACTATATTAAAATAAATCTTGTATCATTTTTGTGGCAAATTTAATTTACTTTTTGATGTAATAAATACCTACATCATTGCAATTAAAATTTAAAAAGCGTAAAAATCTTTTGTATTCTTAATGCCCCCTAGCGACGGTGATAGACTTTAAAAATCACTGTTGGTCCTTAATTCGATTAACAATAACTATCTCTTTAATATGAGACCAACATTTATCCAATTCGGCTCAGCAAACCCAAACTTCGCCAATTAAAGTGTTAAAAAGTCTTCATTTCGCTACAACTTTAAAACGAGCAAAGATATTAACTTACGGTTTGCACGGTTTTCTTGCAAATTTAATCTACGTTTCGAATACGATGTGAAAAATATACCGTGTGATTTAAATTTTTGGAGTAAAATGGAAAACAACTGATAACAAATTGCGCCCTCTGACACTTTTATTAGGAACTACTTTGTGACAATGAGACCGGCAATTTAAAATAGCTACATTTGTCTTCCAAACAAGCTTTATTTTACTAAAATTGAAAAAATGGTTTAGAATTTACAGCTATTTTAATGATTCCACTTTCAATTGGGTCTCCCACTCTTATTATGGTCAGTACGGCAATGAATCTTAAACCAAAATTATGTAGAATTGTGTAGACTTTCTAACAATGTAAGCAAACGTATATCTTTATATAGGAGTTTTGGGAGAAATTAGAATTTTAGCAATGAAATACGGAATTTCAAAATAATTTCCAGCATTTTCTCATTGCCACATTCATAATAAAATTGTTTTTCCCATTGTTGTCAGATTGACAGGTCTTGAGATACAGCCGCTTACCTCGCTTATTTGCCCACCTGGTACAATCTATGTGATTCTATAACAATATTCGTATATTGAAACGAGGCATTAAAAAGTTTCATTAATATGTAAACTTTGAAATTAAATGTTTTCTTCCATGGACGAAATTAGCTTTCATTATGAAACATTACAGATAAGTTTTATATAGAACGTTTTAGAAGAATCAACAGAATAATGGAACTGATAAATTATAGCACAAAGAAAAATAAAACTGCAACCTAGTTTTAGTAAAAATTGGAAAAACAATTTCGGTCACATCCCTTTCCTGTTAATGCAGCAATTTTTTAACAACGAACAGATTAGTGAAAGTATTCTTGCAACAAATTTGTTTTAGGTTTTATAATACAGGTAAGTGACGTTTCCACATCTTCGAGAGGGAGGTTTTCTTCGCTAAGTCGTTAAGGTTCTATTTAATTAAGAGAGGTTGTGTGAATAAACTAATTATATTATATGTTACGTAAGCAAACTTTTGTTGGTTGTCATAGGCGCTCGTGGACAAATATAAAATTTTGATTTTTACCAATATTAACGAGTTCCCTACTTTAATTAATACAAGCCGTCACGCTAAACGTAGGTTATTCACCGACCAGCAGACCAAGTAGGCGTTTTTGCCTAATATTTCTGTAGCCGAAATTAAGAACTTTTTAGACTATAAAATGTTTAATTTCATAAGCCGAGGAAGAGTGAGCCCTGCTGCAAGACCCAAGCAGAGGATCCCAGAACTGGGGAGGGGGGGGTAAATAAAATATAAATCGAACTAAGCATCATTACATATTCTAATGAAAAAAATCATAAAGTATAACATAAAATTGGGCATAAATACACAATGGTTTGATCTTGGTGTTAGTGTTTCTAGACTATCTTGTTTTTGTTGCTTTGATTTACGTTTCTGAAAACGAAAGTCTTTCTTGTTTGGTTCATTTTTTTAGAAAGTAAAAACTGCACCTTCGCGCAGTACGCACTGCTAAGTCTTCAACAAAAATTAAATTTGCTTTGTAATCAGGACTCGTTTCAACCACCAAGATCGAAACAAGATTACAAAACATCGTCGTTGCCAGGGGGATGACGGAGACGGATCAAGCCGAAACATGATACGTGGTTCACTGGCGATACAAAGTACAAACCTTTCTGATCGCGGACAGCTGATAGGCATCGGGTCACAGTCAGCGGTGAAACGTTCGTTATATCGCACCCCACCTGACGCGATGTCAGATGCAGTTTGTACTGGCCGTATACTTTGCCTTTTTTACTAATAACACAAGGCGCTTGGAATACGGTGTCCGCTGCCCGCTGGTTTTTAAATCGGAAAGATAAAGAGAAAACAGTGGCGTTGTGACAATTAACATAAATGTATTTATATTTTATTATACATACAAAAAAAAAGGGAATTCTAATGAATAATGACGATCAAGGACCTTTCGAGGCTGCTCGAACCTCATTAAAATTTCACTTTCACTTTCACTAGACAAACAACGAAGCGTTACTCGCTGATATACATATTAGAAATTTCTTTAGTTCGTCTCAGTCGATCGCTGATGATGATAGATTATCTATTGAAACGCATTCGGTGTTTTTTAATTTTTTGTGGTACGTGGGTGTATTTTGTTTGTTGCGTTTCATGTATTTTATCACTAAATTTAATTTAAATGTCAATTATTTAAATATTTATAAGGTAGTGAAATAATTGCCAAAGCATTTAAATACTTTTTAAACATTTAGATTTAAAGTGCTTAAATACTATTGAAGTATTTAAAAACTTCTCAAAGTATTGAAATACTTGTAAAATATATGAATGTAATATGTGCTCATATTTAAGATGGAAATTATTTGCTAATTAATACTTTTAGTATTTAAACACTTTTCAAAAATATTTTGCCGAGCTCTGAACGAAATCTATTGCTAACTTCATATGAGTAACGTAACGTGATCTACTAGAAGAAGCATTTGCACTACCCATAGCACTGCAAACAATTTTGTACACTCCATTCTGCAAAATTATGCAATTTTCCGTTAATAAGCAGAAATTCATTATTTGTATGCGAAGGACACGAAATGCTACTTTAACGGCCGAAAGGAAAATTGGCGGGTGAGATCACTTGTGGCCGAGCCCGACAATCCTGAGGCTGTCAAAGATATTTTGCGTCCGAGGCGTACACAGAATTTTGTGAACAGCCGTTAAATAAATATGAAGTTATTTATGTGCACAGTCAGTACTAAAATTCTCAGTGTGCTATGATGTGGGGCAGAATAAAATTTAGCTAGCAACGCGTATTTTGCAATTCGTTGAATTCGCTATAAAAATTGAGCTTATGTATGTACACATTTATTTGTATACAAAGTTGCTGAAAAATCAGCACAAAGTGCCATCTATCACACTGTTAGAAGTAATTGAGCGGACAGAAATGTATTTTGTGCCCGCTGCACATGACAACGGACAGGAATTTATTTTGCGTCCGTTGTCCATGACAACCGACGCAAAATTGCATTTTGCGGCCGCCTGTAGTGGCATTGTGAAACGATCATATAGATTAGTAGATATATAAAAGCAAATACAAAGGTACGTGATATCTTGGAGAAATGTTGTTAACGAGAGATATAATATACTTACCAAGCCAAATTGCCACAAAATTGCACTTAAAGTAGTTTTACACGCTATTACATATATGCACTCATTTCGCTTTCTAGAGGCTTCAAGTTCATCAGGTATTAAAATTAAATTGTAAAGAGCTGCGCATTAACCTTAATATGAAGATTCAATACTATTTAATAAGATTTTATTAAAAATTATACATATTTATTTGGATTTACCATGATTTATTAAGGTTTCAAATGATTTATTTGAACTTGGAATGATTTAATTATATTCAACAAGATTTATTGGGATTTAATAGTGTTTGTATTGATTTATAAAGATTTTAAACGATGTAAAACAACATGTACACAGACTTATGTAAGTTAACCGCCCCTCGTATTAACTTAAGGACGGTACACATTTTAGTGGAGTTTCTCTCATCAATAAGACACCATTAAAGAAAGTTACGTTTGCTATTATCAGGCAGTATTTTAGTATGTTCTACATAATTATATCCATTAAAATTATTTTGTTACTTACTATGTTAGCCTGGATTGTGACAGTCTCAACTTGAATACCAAAAAAGATTAAGAAAAGGTCTTTAATATCTCGAAAACTGTACCTTAGAATCTTTTTATAATCCTTTGGTTGCTAGACCATGAATGTGTGAACGAAAATACAGTGGTGCCATATCGATTGAAACATTCGGTCTGTACGTTTTGGGCCGCTAAAAATGTCATACATTTTTTCACCTTTTGAGCAGAGGGTTGGAATGCCGATAAGTGAAAAAACGTAACGTGGGACACTTATTGAAGGGGACTCGTGGGCCTTCTCCGCCACGACGTTGCAAACGGAGTTCAAAAACGTAGCATTTTCGGGAACATCATTTCGTATATGTAATTATTTTAATAAATTACGTAAACGTTTCGTATTTATAAGGAAGTCCGTTTTTTCTCCCGTTTCTAACGTTTCATTGTTTAGAAGGAATTAATCCTAGAAAGTACGAAAAAGATAGCACGACCTTCGACACCACAAGTTCTACAATTTACGAGGCTATTCTACCACTTTTCTCGACCTAAATAAATAGCGTGCTATCCCGCTTATGAGATAGTATTACGTATCAAGCCTAGTGCGAAAAGAATTTGATTACGACCGTGTTTTGTACGTGTGATAACCGTGTATACCGGTGCGTGTAAATAAATATCGTGTATATAGTTCGTTAGTTAAGGTTAAGTGTTAATAAATAACTGTTTTTAAATAAATAATCGTTATAGTGTAGTGTGTGTATCACCTCAGATAGTGATGTAAAGTGCTTAAAATATTGTGCACAATTTTCACTTGCCCATGGTGGAAAGGTGGATATTGTACCTCTTTTAAGCTAGCAAGCCCAAATGAGCAGAATCAAACGAAACGTATCAGATTATTTAGTACTTATTTTGTACTAATTTGTACCATTAATAAAAATTTTGTATCCGTTCTTAAAAAACCTATGGCGCTGCCACAAAGAAAATTAAGATCACAAATAGAAAGAACTGAATTTGTACTAATTTGTACCATAAAAATAAATTAAACATTTTCATTTATTCCGTGAAAAACAACCCCCAATTGACTTCAGACATATTAGTCACAAGAGTAAACTATTCTTTCCTATCAACAGAATCAATTGCTACTTGCACATGCGACTCCTCCTAGTTATACCGGAAGTGAATATTAGCTTGTTTATTTTCAATGGGATACCCTGTATATTTTTGCATCTTTAGATTCTACGTCAAATTCTAGGCATACTTTATGTTTGTCATATACCTAACTCTAACCGTTTTTGAGATATTCTAAGTTTGCAATAAAAACTGACAAAGTTGCCTATACGGTCCAAACGGCAAGTTATTTTGCAGTGAAACTCTGAACTATTGTAAGCAAAGTACTGTTTTAGTTCACTAACAACACGCAATGACGTATTTGTATACAGGGTGATTGAAAAACAATAATGTATTTGCACTCAAAAAAATAGAAAAAGTCAATTTACAGTAAATTGGAACTCATGGTTTTTGCATCGGATTTGGGTTTAGCACTATGATTTTCAATTTAAATACCTATACTAAATCTAACCCTTTTCATTTTATTGCAGAAAAAGCGTTTTCACTTGTCCATATTCGGTTGCGTTAACTTTTCTTTTTAATCTTAGCTGGTAATGGTGCTCGTTATCCAGAAAAAAAGAAGTCATCACCGAAAGCCGGATAACGAACAGCATTACCAGCTAAGATTAAAAACAACAACGCAACCGAATATGGGCAAGTGAAAACGCTTTTATCCAATAAAATGAAAAGGGTTAGATTTAGGTATAGGCATTTAAATTCAAAATCATAGTTATTTCTGGTGCTAAACCCAAATCCGATGCAAAAGGCATGGGTTCCAATTTACTGTAAATCGACTTTTTCTATTTTTTTGAGTGCCAAATTTATTATTGTTTTTCAATCGCCCTCTATACAAATTCGTCATTCCGCGCAGTTAGTGAACTAAATCAGTCCTTAGTTGACAATAGTTCAGAGTTTGACTGCAAAATAATTTGCCATTTAGACAGTACAGGCTACTTTGTTGGGCCATGCAACTGTCATTTTTTATTGAAAACTTAGAATATCTCAAACACGGCTAGAGTTAGGTATATGACATTAAACATAAAATATGCCTAGAATTGGACGTAGAATCCAAAAATGCAACAATATACAGGGTATCCCATTTAAAATAAGCAAGCTAATATCCACTTCCGGTATAACCAGAAGTGCTGTAATCTTGAGAATATTTTAGATGGATGTCCCCCATCGACTTTAGTAAGTAGCCAAATTCTCAGATTTTTCCTATTTATACTTTTTCCATAATCGATCGATGTCGTTCGTCGTGGGATACCCTGTATATGTGTATATATTAAATTTAAGATTTTGTACATCTGTCTTTAAGTACCCCCGACCCCTATTAGGCGCAAGAGTAAAGCACTTCTTTTTATCGGCAGAATCCTTGTATACATACACGACGCGAAATAATATATACCATCAAAATGTAAACACTCAGATTTCAATAAAAAAGAGTAGTTTACTCTTGAGCCTAATAGGGGTCGATGGTAGTTTTCGAAGGAACGGCGGGGGTACAAAATCTAAAACTTTATATTTATAAAAGTTATTGTTTCTGCATCATCGACTTCTCAAGAAAAAAACTACGTAAAGTCGATGTCGAGCGAAAACAGCTACGAAAACTTGAGCAACTTTGATGTCCTCCGGTTCTCTTAATTATGGTTCGACTTTTTTTCGTTATGCGTGATATTTATTGCCATTCACAAATTTATAATTCTACAGTTTTGAAAACACCGAAATGTCATAATTCCATTTAGTACCATACCAGCTATTTTAATACGATTTTATCTGTTTTAAAGACATTTAAACGGTGGCGACTGATATTTTATGTAATTAAATTACGTACACTAATGAATTCGAATCGAATGTCATTTAGAGCTCGAAAATTGAACCGGAATTGAACGAGTAACGAACTTTTTCAATGTATTAAAAAAATTACCGAAATATGTTGTAGAGTCAAAATATGTATCTTTTGATTACTATAGTGCGAGTCACACCGAGAATGCAGTGTGGCGGGGTATAGGCAATGTATTTGTAATGGGAGGCCGGCACACTGTGTTGGCGGTTGTCCGATGGCTGTGACAGAGTCGGTTCTGAAGTTATTTTGCAGTGTCGCCAAAAAGTTGGACACAAATGAAAAACTTTTTTATTTTTTGCGAACGATACGTAAGAGTAAACTGCCCTTATTTTTGAAAAAATCGGAAAATTTTAGTTGAAAAAATCACTCAAAATTCTCAAATATGAATTTTCAAGACGATCTAAATATCGTTAAACAATTGTATTAATTAGAAATATATATATAGCACTTTCTTTATTGCACAAAAAATATTTTTTTTGTGAAGTTTACACCGCATTTTATTTTTTGTTTTTGAACAAAAACATTGTCATGATACAGAATTATTCGCTTATTTATATTGTTTTTTCTAATTTCACCGATCACCCAAGGGAGACAAATTGAAATATACCAATCAGCGGTAACTGTTCTTCGATCTTCCAATACAACAGTTGCAACATGACCGATTTTTTCCGAAAAAACGCTTCGCGATTGCACTACTTTTGTTGGTTTAGGTCGATTTGGGTACACCCATATACATGACTGCTGTTTAGTTTCAGGCTCATATGAATATATCCATGTTTCGTCACTTGTTACAATGTCATATACAGAATTTGAACGACCATGTCAATTTTTTTAAGCATTTCCTTGTACCACCTGACACGTGCTTTTTTGAGCTTGTGTCAGATCGTGAGGAATCCAACGACTACAAAGCTTCCTGACATTTAAATGTTGTCTCAAAATGGTATGTATTTGTTTCACCGCAATGCCTAAGGATGTCTATATCTCGCTGTATGTTGCATGTCGATCTGATAAAATCATTTCACGCACAGCATCAATAAGCTTTGCGACAACAGAAGTGCATGGTCGGCCCTCGCGAAAATCGTCATCAAAAGTAGATCATCCACGTTTGAATTTTGCAAAATATTTGCAGACCTTGGTTTGGGGACGACGCTTCATCACCAAACAACTTTAGTTTTTCCATACATTGCTGTCGCGTTAAACCGCATCGAAAGTCAAAAAAAATCATTACTCGAAAATCACGATTCGAAATATTCATTTTTTCACAAACTTACTACTCTTAAAATTATACTGAAATGAAACTTCTCTGTTTACAATCAAACTGTTAGTTGTACTAACGGTATAAAATGTCAAATTTTACGATTATGACAATCGCAGAACCTTAGCATTGCAAGGAGTACATAATTCCGGGAACGTTTAGCAGTGAGCTTCGTAAAAAGTATAATACATATTATGTATAAAATAGAAATGTCAGATACTGACAGCGACATAAATCACTATAATGAATATATAGGTACAAGGGGCCGGAGAAACAATTTTATGTTTTATTCGTACAGAAAATGCGTATTCGAGACTCGGATGGTTCCTCGTTCAAAAAATTGCCATTTTTTGTACTAATGAAACAAATTATTGTTATCTTTCTGGCAGTAGCATGAATCCACGCTCAAAAAATGTTCGCTCTTTGCTGGCAAAAAAACTGATCAAGGTGATTTTTGACCTCCTCATTTGAAGTAAAGGTTTTACCGTCTAAAAAATTTTGCAGTGACCGGAACAAATAATAATCCGAAGGTACCAGATCTGGAAAATGTGGTGGGTGTGGCAGTGTAACCCATTCAAGCTGTAAACGCTTTTGGCGAGTTACCAAACGTGTATGAGGTCTCGCATTATTTTGGTGGAATATTACACCTTTTCTGTTGAAGTGCATCATTCAGTTTGTTCAGCTGATGACAGTAGACTTCCGAATTAATTGTTGTGTTATCCTTTGAAATGCCACCAAACAGACAGCATCACCTTTTTTTTATGTATATTAGCTTTCGAAACGCTTTGAGCCGGTTTTAACTCCATGATCTCTTGCGTTTGACATTGTTATATACAACCCATTTTTCGTCCCCAGTAATGATGCGCTTCAAAAATTCATTATTTTCGTGACGTTTGAGAAGCGAACCACAGAAGTCAACGCGATGACACACATTTCTCTCCGTGAGAACATGGGGAACCCATATATCGAGCTTCGAGGTTAAACCTAGGCCTTTCAAGTGGTCATAAACAGTTGAATTTGATAAATTTAACCTCTCACCGATCTCACGTGTTGTTATTCGCCGGTTTGCATCAATTAATGCCTTTATTGTGTCTTTATCAGCTTCAACTGGCCTTGCATCTTCGATATCAAAATTGCCGGATCGAAATTTTGCAAAACAGTTCTGGCACTGGTGTACTGTCAATACATCTTCTCCATACACATCGGCTAATTTCTTTCTCGCTTGAACAGCATTTTTACCTTTTCTATAGTAAAAAATAAAATATGACGAAAATGCTGCTTTTTGCTCTCCATATTTAAAAGGGCACCAGACAAAAAATACCGCGTAGAATCAATTGCACTTTTTCACTCACAACCTTGCTATATCGCCTGTCAAAACTTATAATGATTAAGTGTGAAGTTGGTGCGAAACAATACAATTAAGTCCTCTGTCGGGAAAAAACGAAATTACTTTTCGAACAACCTTATATAAATTGTATTTAGATATTAATAACGTTTTCGCTGTTAGGGTGTTCCGGGGTTCTATACTAAACAATTATGTTATAGTTTTTGTTCAAATTCAATAACTGGTTTGTCTTTAAGAATTTTTTTTAAATTTCGGGAATTAAGCAAAATCTTGTACACTAACTAGAAACATAAATTTAAGTAGTAAATATCTAAATAAAATTTATTTCATGACATAGTTTGATGTTCTTACTTTGTAATTATGTTTTTGTCGACCAGAAAAGTGTAAACGGACATAGAAACTTAGTAAGAAAGTAAACGCTGTGCAATCCTTTTTTGCTTACTTTGATTTTTCCCACAAATATTGTTTGGCGTGCCACTTACTAAATGAATTGTATTGTTGTCAGACCGCTAGTTTTTGTGTTTTGTATGACTGTATGCTTATTATTTCATATACGGTGTATGCGTACTAAAAGCTGCCGCCATCGGCGACATCCTTAAGTTTAGCGTTACTAACATAAAAAAAAAACTATCCTACATTTGGATACATTTTAATAAGTGTAATAAAGGAAAACTATTTATTAGCTACTAATAGTTGTACCAATAGAAATTTATAATGAACAACTGTTGTATTTAAGAAACATATGCGGTTAGAAAACAATTCGGCCCTTTTTGAATGCGTTAGTATGAAATAATATAAACAAATAACCTTACTGTTAAATTTATAAATCATTACAGCTTACGGTATCTGAATTCTTGCAAGAATCGGCTTACCATGACAACACTGACATGCACAAAATTAATTATACCTGTACTTCCTAAATTCAGATTATGCGCAAATCTATCTACAATATAATTAGTTTGTTTACATAATTTCAGAATTATTTAAACTTTAAAGCATACATAATCTGTAGTAAAACGTATGCGTAATAAGAGATTCGTAGATTCCCTGTTGGTAAAAACCATAATAGTGTAAATTTTTTAACATCCTAGTAATCGTGGTCTCATTTAAACGGATATTAAATATGAAATTGCGCTTGCGCAACAATACCACTACACGCAATCTTAACAAAGTACCCAAATTGCACTTACCAGGATTGCCAATAAAATCATCCCTATCTAATATTGTATGAAACTGTTGGAAGCCGTATGCTGGTATCCAGTGGTTGCTTCCGGATAAATCCATTGGTTGACCAGGCCAGTCGTTAAATGATATTTCATCCATAGTAAGAAGTCATTCACACGGTCATGCAACGGTATACCCGTTGTTATAGCTTTCACAAGCAGCCAAACTACACATTTTACTATTACATTCCAAAAATTCTTAACACATTTTTATTTTGTTTAATTAGGGACGAATAGCTTAATCGACGCGTTGCATTATAATAGTATTAAAAAATAATATATCGCTCCTACTCTCTATCCTTATCTAGAAGTAGGTGAAATAACTACTTAAAAGTATATGACTATTGTGCACTACAGATTTCAATCAACGATTTTTTAATCAAAAGATAAACGGTCTACACGGTATATTATTTTTAAGTACCTAATAAAAACAAACACTGGCACTTTTCAGAATCACTACACAATGTAAAAATTTAAACTTACACTCCCGGTTATTTGATTATAATTGAAAAATTCCTAATTTATATAAAAAGAAAAATAGCGATATTACTTCAGTTTAATGTGACTGAAGTATAACAGCAACACAATACCGCTTCAGTAACTTCTATAAAAGAAAAAAAATAATGACGGGAAAGCAACATTCGTGGGAAGCTCACGTGAACGAGTTGCACCAATGACGATCAAAAGAGCATTTAACTTGGTGCGTTCAGGAAATCTGATTTTATTAGAAGTAGGCTTAGGAAGCCATATTTACGAAGGTGGGCTAACAGGTAGGTACTGCATGCTTTGCATTTTATCTATAGGGTGTTTTTAAAGCAACGCACAAAAACGTACTGGATATTATATATTTTAATTCGAGATGTTTATACACACATCAGTAAAAATATAATTCTGTATTGGGAATTGGATTAAGAGTAAGGTTTTCCGCATTTGTTTTTTGTTTAATTTAAACATATTTTATTCATTTGATGGTAAACATCGGTAGCGTCCCCTATCTGTTTATTGAAAGGGCGAAGTAAACAATACGAGAATGAATGAATTTTACTACGGGTACTCTGTTATGTAAAGCATAACTAAAACACACATAACCATTGTTGTGGAAAATTACAAAATTAACGAGGAATCAGAAAAGCACTTATGTATCTTATTCACGAAGGCAAAGTTTACAAGCAATTAAACATTAAATAAAATGATAAAATATGTAACAAAATTGAACTCAAAATTCACACGTTTTATTTATATATTTATTATGTGTGACTTTCCATTTAATTTTGTTTGCTCAGTTTCCGAATTTATTAAATCTAAAAGGTTCATGGCATTTGGAGACTAAAGTTAGGTGAAGGCGTCTATAATTTCTTATAATTATATTTAATTTTGCAGATAATGTTTGATTCAAATAAAGTTGGGTATGACTCATCGATGTACAACTCTATAATAAAATTACTTATTTTTATTTCTTTCTCTCTCTCAACTAAATGTGTTAGAGAAGGATGGCTATAAAAACATAAATCTGCTGTACAATTCATATTAGCGCACTAAAACGTGTGTCGTGATTAAGAAGCAGCATCTGTCACTCCTGTCATGTTTTGAAATTATTGTTTATGCGTTTTTGCTTTACTTTTTATAAAAAGCAGTTTTTTTCAAAACTATTACAACTTATACAGTGAATTATCGGTAATTTGGTAACATTTTTACATAATTTATATAAAATTTAAAAAAACATATACTACGTAATAAGCACATTAAATCTCAAGCGCAGCTCATACTTATGAACGTACTTAATTATTTTGAACGGGAACATGACAATCAAGGGACACTCGTTCCATTTGAATCTGTTGTGCAGGTATGTAGTACATTATTGTGTAAAATATGATACTTGGAAGGACTACTGTTAGCGTACGTCTGTAGCACGTGGGATTGGTATAAATACAGTTAGTACTATAAAAAAAGTGTTAGAGAAGCCCAAAAAGAAAATTAACCTCGCCAGTCACCAACTAAGCGAAGAAAACGTACGAAAAAAAAGATTTGCAAATCGTGTTCCTTTTTAGGTATTTTTTAAAAGTATGCAGCTCGTTTCGAAATTCGAATTTCTGTTATTGGTGCAGTGATTTGAACATTACATTGAATAGTAATGATGGCAGCCGACACGGACGTGTCGGTTTGCCCATCGTGTAAAAAAGAGGTTCTAGAGAATGATAAAGTGGCCCCATGTGAGGGATTCTGTGAGGATTGGTATCATATGTGGAAACGTTAGTGATAAATTATATAAAGTTTTAAAAGAAAACACAATGAGTAAGTAGCGATGTGAAAATGTGAAAAAATTTGACCGACGTGAAACTTGTGCCAAAGTACCAAAAGAAGACATTACCAACATTATATATACCATCAAAAAACGGAAGATCTAAAGCAGGTGCAACATACGTACAAGATAATACAATTGCCCTAAATAACCTTATTAGTGAACAAACCACTGTGATAAGAGATAATCATAATATACGAGACAAACGAAACGAAAATGAAGTGAGCTTTGGAAATATAGTTAAAACCCAAGCATCAAATAGTGAAAAACAGAGTCGACCTAACACAAAATCTGACCAGCAATAATAATTAAGCCAAAAAATATCCAGACATCAGAACAAACTAAAACCGAGGCTACAACAGAAAATCAACCCTGCTAAAATTAAAGTTACAGTGAAAGAAATAAGAAATGGTAAAAATGGTTCCATTATAATTAAAACCTGTGAAGAAAGACAGATTATTAGATGTTGAAGTAAGCGAGATAGTGTTTTGTCGGCGTAATTATGCTTGGTGGATACGTTGTGTTAAAGCACAACATTGCTTACGAACCTAGCATGTTTAAAAAACAATTACTGTAATTAGTTGCAGATAATGCGATACTAAAGCTGTACACACAAATGAAATAGCATAAAAGTGTGGACACAGAGTATTACAGTTACCACCATATCACTGTCAATTTAATCCAATTGAACTAGTGTGGGCAAACTACAATGAACACTATAACAAAAATATACGAAGACATAATTCTAAATTTAACGATGACCGCGTAAATGAAATATGGATGGAATCCTTGCAACGAATTGATGGGACATATTGGTAGAAATGGATTAAATATGTCGAAGTGTCTATGTTAGAGTGGGGGGAAATTGAAAAACATTTTGAGGTTGTGCAACCATTAATTATACTGTTAACGATTCCACTTCTGAAAATGACAATGATAGTGAACAATTTTTTTTTTATTTAAAAGTTTTAATTTCAATATAATACAAATATTCTAATTCTTACATAACATATTGATAACTCTACAACAGGTTGACTTAATACTGTAGCGTCCTCTAGGTACCCTATCTTGAAAAGTGTAATTTGAACTTACTTGCAAGAATGCAAATTCAAGAACGAAACAATCGCTAAGTGATTTATCTTGACTTGACTGACAATAATGTCACTATTACGCAAATTGATTGCTTGCCTTACATGGACTTTCCTGACAATTAACAGATTAGAATTTATTGACTGATATTTAATTACTCGCAAACATCTGATCAAACGACGTGGCAATCTAGTGGTAGGTACGTTTCATCTTAATTATTGCACGACATCTTAATTTCAAAAATATACATCCGTCCGTAACAAACCCTACATTTAGGTCTCGAGTTTCCAAGTACCAAACAAATACGTCTGTGATTGCAGTGTGTACGGTTAGTAATTATTATATCAAGAATGTGCGCATAAGAATTTCCAATGATTCGTTACGACCCTTCAGTAATTTAAGCGTACACCTGCTACTTAAACCCCAACATGTGTTTTTCAAGCCTTAGTCAAATATCAGTTACATACAATCCCACATTCCTTACATCTTCTTCTTCAGGTGCCTATCTGTTCCAGACGTTGGCTACCATACTGGCTAGTTTAACCTTGTTTACAGCTGCTCGAAACAATTCTGTTGTTGTCATGGAGAACCATGTTCTTAAGTTTTTCAACCAAGAAATTCTTCTTCTTCCAACGCTTATTTTTCCTATTACTTTTCCCTGCAATATACACTGCAGGAGATTGTATCTGTGT
Organism: Vesta saturnalis; assembly: GCA_036346205.1. Taxonomy (NCBI): domain Eukaryota; kingdom Metazoa; phylum Arthropoda; class Insecta; order Coleoptera; family Lampyridae; genus Vesta; species Vesta saturnalis. The sequence goes on along the minus strand of JARFJB010000301.1, from coordinate 4,514 downwards.
TGATTCCTCATGATGTGTCCCAAATATTGAAGTTTTCTTGTTTCTATCGTGTTTAGAATTTCTTTTTCTTTGTTCATTCTTCTAAAGATCTCGGTATTAGTTACATGTTCCGTCCATGAAACCCGTAACATCCTTCTGTATAGCCACATCTCATATGCTTCTATCTTTTTTGTTGTAGCCTCCGTCATTGTCCACGATTCCACTCCATAGTACTGATAACACGTAGCAGCGTAACATTCTTATTTTGTATTCATCTTTAGATCTCGGCTTTTAAAGATTGATGACATTTTGATGAACACATTTCTACTTTTTTCGATTCTGCTCTTAATTTATTGTGAGTTATCCCATTGGTCGTTTACAGTGGATCCAAGGTATGTATATTTGCTTACTCTTTTGATTGTCCCGCATTCTAGTCTCAGTTGTTTTGTGATACTGTTTTTCTTGCTTATAACCATATATTTGGTTTTGTCGGTGTTAATTTCAAGGCCATATCTTTTACTGCTAGTTACTATTCTGTCCATTATTTGTTTTAGGTCTTGCATGTTGTCCGTGAATATTACTGTGTCATCAGCATGATGTTATTTAGTCTCTGTCCATTTACCAAAATTCCTTCTTGTGCATTATCTAGGGCTTCTCTGAATATTCGTTCTGCGTAGATATTGAACAGTAGCGGTGACTGAACACATCCCTGTCTCACTCCCCGTAAAATCTCTATTGGGTCGGTTTGGTTCCAATATAGGTTTGTTATTATTCTTATGTCTTTGTCATCTATGCCTATACTTTGTAGAATTTCTCTCATTTTTTCATGATGTACTCTGTCAAGTTATAATCCACAAAGCATGCATGGACATCGCAGTTCATATCCCTGCATCTTTGGAACAAAACCCGTACGCTGAACAATGCTTATCGTGTCCCCACTGCATCTCTGAATCCAAATTGCGTGGGTGCTATCTGTTCTTCACATTTCTTGTATATTCTTCTATGAATAATCTTTAGAAATATTTTTAACATATGGCTCATTAGGCTGATTGTTCTGAAGCCTTGGCATTTTTTGGCTCCCGGTTTCTTTAGAATAGTTATGAACTCTGAAGTAAGCCATTGCTGTGGGATATTACCCGTATTGTATATATGATTAAATATTTCAGTTAACCATTCCATTCCTTCATCGTCCATAAGTTTTAGGAATTCTACTCGCATTTTATCTGGGCCTGGGGCCTTGCCGTTTTTCATCTGCTTTATAGTATACCTCACTTCAGACTTTAAGATGTCTGGACCTGTCTCTATTTTAAATTCTTTTAATGCTTTCTGTTCTGGTCTATCGTCTTTGAAAAGTTGTTCAATATATGTTTTCCATGTGTTCATGATATCGTTTTTATTGATTACTATTTTTACGACATTATTTATAAGTTTATTAACTGGTCTCGATTTATATCTTCCAGTTGTTTCTTTAATTTTCCTGTGTATGTTAAAACTATCATGTTTCTCTTGAAGAAGTTCTATTTCTTCACATTTTTCTCTGATATTCTTTTCTTTTTCTTCTCTTATCTTTTGTCTTATAATTTTCTGTATGTCCTTATATTGTTGTATGTCTTTATTTTTAACACTTCTTCTTTTTTCCATTAGCTCTAGGATTTCATTGGTCATCCAAGATTTTTTCCTGGCTACTTTACTTTTCTCCAGTATTCCTTCTTTGATTTTTTCTACTGTCTCGTTTAGCTTATGGATTTCTTCTGCTGGTGCAATAAATCTACCAGCTAGCTCCTTCCCTATTTCTTCATCCACTTTAGTGTTTTTTAGTTTTCTTATGTCACATCTTATATTCATGTTTCTCCTTTTTACTTTCTTCATTCTTATATTTATTTTTCCTACGACAGGGTTGTGGCCCGAATTAATATCTGCACCAGGGTAAGTTTTTACTGCGGTAACACTGTTCCTATATCGGTGATTTACTAATAAATAATCGATTTGATTTCTCACAATCTCGCCTTCTGTATCCTTTGGTGATTTCCAGGTATACAATCTCCTTGGAGGGGGTTCAAAGAAGGTATTCATTACTGTTAGTCGCTAAAAATATATAAATAAAATATTCCGAAACCATTAGCAAATTACGACGTATTATCAAGTTATTAAAATCCTCTAATTATCTTTTCTATCTCGGTAACAATGACGATTTGACAAACGTTCATTACAATAATAAAATTTTCGCGGTCCGCTACCTACAGAACGTCCCTTTGAAAGCTCGACGACGTCCGCTCGAAAACTTCCGGAGAGTTTTCAACATACTAACATCCTTCGCTTCGGATCGTGGTCCTTTGCTACCTTCCGCTATGAACTAGAGCCATTAGTACTAAAACAAAACTTAATTAGTAACCAGGTTAACTAGGCAACCTAAATGTCTACTAGACAACGTGCGCCATAAACAATCAGAGAATATGAATAAACAATACACGCATAAAATAATATGAATCGTAGAAATAGAAAAAAATAAGAACAAACAAAATATTAAAGAATGGGTATATACAACTAGGCTTCTACTTGTTTTTGGTCGGCGCAAGGTGCCTAAGGCACAGCCGTAGATATTCCTAGGATTCGTGCCTATGATAAAACCTCAGGTTATTAATGTTACAATTCGCCTTGATAGAATCCACCTCTTCATCCGACAAACGGTACACGTTCCGGTAGGGCTTGGCTATAATACGAAAGGGGCTAGAATATAGGGGGAGAAACTTTGATATTTGTTTCCTGGAGGCGTCCGAAATATTACTTTCCTTAAGTAAAATGTAGTCGTCGATACACAGTCTGTCACCTTGGTGTTTGAAACCTCGTACTCGCGCTCTTGCACTTCTGTCGATATTCTGACGAACTTTATTCCAATCACGCCGGCGATTCAGTGGCGGAGATGGGCAACATGTTTCCTATTTTTTCTATATACTTAACGCGATTAGCCTAACTAGCATGCGCATTTCGACAGTAGACTCTAAACAACCTGCTTAGTTCTGTCATAACACGCTCCACAAGGTTAGATGCGGGTTGCGGATGGATGAAAAACTGACTCGAATTACATGGCCTAGGAAACCGTTGTATTGAAGATAATTTCTCATGATCAGATTTAACGCGCCTAGTAGTTATAATGTCTCAAACATTTTACCGCGGGTAAAAAAATCGGTTCCTCTAATATTTACGGTCATATTGGCCTACTTAAATCAAACAAAAAGTTTCCCAGTATGTTGCATATGATCACAAAACGATCCAGATACAACAAAAGATCATCAACGTAATTGAATACAAACTGGCGCCATTCGGGCCCAAAATCACGTCCATAGCTCTAAAAAAACCCTAGTTTCCCCACGGTCGTTTCCCGAAGAGCGAGAAGGGGTCACATTAGGTATCCAAAATGGCAGAGGTACGATAAAACGGAAGTAACGACGCCGGTAATTCTCCAGGCACATTTACTGCCTGAACTCGCGGAACATTTCTTGATTTCTCTGCTTCAACAGCCAATAATCGTTCTAGTAAGGAAAAGCTCCATTCGCTCGGTCTGAACAGAACCAAATGACGCAGATATTGGCCATAATTTACAAATGACTTCCACTGAGAATCAAAAGGCGCTAAAGACATTTCCTTCTGTGCAATACCGCACGTTACAGTGTTTATGGCGTTTAATGACCTGTTCTACCAAATTACGCAAACGCTTTAAACGAACCATAATGCACAATTGGCCTCATTTATCACGCAAGACTTTGAGCACCGGCTTCTAAAGGGACCTGTTTTGCTCTCAAGTAGTCCGCACCCGACAAGTGATACAATTTCGCAAACTGTTCAAATTTACGTAAGAAAACAACAAGGTGCAAACAATGGTTACCGCGAAAGATTGGCAGCTCCAGCTTTAAAGGGGACCTAGTTTTATTAGAGAGCGCCAACAAAATATTGCGGAGTGTATTGCCATCTCCGTTTACGTTACGCGGGGTAGAGGTAATAAAGCGTACAGAATTACTATTTCTAGCACTAAGTGGCTGGCCTTCACAAAAATTCGAAGAAGATGCTTTGTCCGTAGATAGGTTCGAACCCTGTGCACCATTTGGACCACCGCTTCCAGGTGTAGTGACTAGCTTTTCAATGATCCTCTACATCACCGCGCTTTGTTCTAGGAGAGTTTCTAGCAATCTTCCTTGATTCCGTATAACCTCCTTTAGACCTTCCACTTCGACGTCCTTGGGGCTGCCCTCTGCAGATCCCGTCGCCGGGTTATGTCCATTATCGCCACCTTGGTGGAGACCATACATATCCACTCCAAGAACTTCCGATTGGTCCATAATTATGGGCCTAAACAAACAAAAATTAGTATTATCTTAGTTACATGTACGCAATTTAAACCGCTAATAATAGTATTAACCTAAAAAACATTTATCTTGTGCGAACAAGTATAATTTTACACTTAATGTAATTAGCATTAAAAGAAACAAAAATAAATTTTTAGGCTTCTATTAAAATTCCAATTACTGACCATTTATTGT
>JARFJB010000300.1:127500-157401 GCA_036346205.1 Vesta saturnalis | reverse complement strand
TATATATATATATATATATATATATATATATATATTATATACGCAAATAACTTTACAGTAAATTTGTTCTTTATCATGGCCAGCTATGTACTCGAAACAAACATACAATCGGAACCTCTTTACAAATAATCCGCCAGAAAGGCGAAATTTATTCAAAAGAAACGGGTTCGCACTACTAATAAACATGTAACCACATCCTTTGAACTTGAAACTGTCAATCCCTGACAACGATATACGATAGTATATTATTTTACCGAGACGGGCGGGGCTAATCACTATCCCCCTTGAAAGGTTAACAGGGAATCCACCGTAACGAAGCTCTTTCACTACGGTACAGACGTAAGAAGGTTCCATCTGCTCCCAACACATATTTCGAGTACGCGGCCGGAGCCACGATAACGGGAGTCTACATCGCTACCTCTCTAACCCAAGACTGCCTCCAACATCATCCAACCCCTTAACTCTGAATTAACCAATTACACAGCTTCGTTACTTTAAATTAAGATACGCGCGAAAAACGATAGCCCCTCGGCACTAAATCATAAGTGTTTTGTAACTGTGGTTTCCTATTAGTGGAGTTGATCGGCCTATTTCCACAGTTTATGCTTTTTGAGCGCGACGTTTCGGAAGCGGACTCTGCTTCCGTCATCAGGCTTAGTCCTGAGAAGGACTGGTTTCGCACTTGAGTCGAATTCATATGTTATATATAATTTTTTCCCAAGCACTTGACTACTCTCAGATTCAAACTTGGTACCTTTCACTTACTAATCTGACACCTTTACCGCTGAGCCACTAAGTAATCCAATATATAATTTTTAGAACATATAACATATGAATTCGACCCAAGTGCGAAAACAGTCCTAAGGACTAAGCCTAATGACGGAAGCAGAGTCCGCTTCCGAAACGTCGCGCTCAAAAAGCATAAACTGAAAACTGAAATAGGCCGATCAACTCCAGCAATAGGAAACCACAGTTACAAAACACTTATAATACAGAATTAGTAGCTCGGTACGGCCCCAAAGTCAAACAACTTTTCAGAAAGCTTGAAACACCAATGAACAAGCTAGCACTAGAGGAGAACCACCTAACCGTCCTCTGCAAAGCCCGTGATAACAACGTAATACCCACCGGGCTCAACACCAAAACTCCGGAAAATATCACTAATCGCAAAGAGAGCTAGCGAAGCGTTAGTCAAAGAACGAATCACCGTTTCAGAAAGTACCAGTTCGAACACCAATCCAACGAGATTAGACAAACCATTAGAAATCGAGAGAACGAACAAGACTTTGATAGGATAAATACGGCTACCAGAAGTAAGTATTCGAAGACCAAGGCACTGCACAAGGAAATTCAGCAGAAGAAACTCGAAAAGCTAATGAAGGAGAAGAAAGAACCAACCAACATCAATCGAAAAAACACTATCATAAACATCTCTAAACGACAGTTGAACGAAAACGAAATGCAGGTTCTGGACAAAGGCTTGAACTATGCGATAACACTGAGGTATATTCCGAAAGTAGATTTAATAACCGCAGTCGAAGAAACAGCTATGAAATTAGATCCTGAAGAAGCCGAAGAATACAGAAGTAAGGTTAGATCGGTCCTAGATTCATCTAGGCGAAATAAATATGGATATGTACACTTACAACAGTAAGATCCAAGAACTACTAGACGGGGCGAGTACAAGCAAATACCAAAAGTGTGTATACGGGAAACCTACCCACACGGGGAGGTACCTACACTACAACTCCAATCACCACAAAAACGTGAAGTTGGGCGTGGCAAAATGCTTGTACGATAGAGCAAAAACAATATGCTCAAAACAAGAGGACCTGAACAGAGAAAAAGAAAATATCGTTAGAACACTCAAAGAAAATGGCTACCCCGATCTAACACCTAACCTAAACAGGGAATGGGTAACCGAAAAAGAAAAACCTAAATATACAGCGATAATACCATATATAACAGGTACCTCAGTCAAAATACGAAGAACAGACAGCAAATACAAGATACGCACTGCCTTCAAATCGACCAGAACGCTCAGGGGAATACTAACCAAAACCAAACCATACAATGAGGACCAGAATTCCAAGAATTGTGTATACAACCTACCATGCGAATGCGGCAGAGCGTACATAGGAGAGAGCAGCAGACCACTCAAAGTGAGAACGCAGGAACATAAGAACAACGTCCGCAAGGGCGAAACAGAAAGATCAAGAATCGACAAACATGTCTGAAACGAATACCACCGCATCCAATAGGATAACATACAGATAGTGGCAAAGGACGAGAACACAACTCGTCGGAAACTCAAAGAAGCCACATACATCCCACTATAGTCTGTAAAAATAAAGATTTTCTATTTCGGCTTAGCGCTTTATTACTCTGAGACATTGGGAATATACAGCCATTTCTTTCTAACGTTTGGGTTTCAATAGAAACGTACGCGACTTAAGTGAAAGCGTAAATTACCTGCCCAATGACTTAAGACCGCTCGCGAGAGGTAAACACAATGGAATTTTAATTCTATTCCAGAAGTAATTTTAACTATGTTGCAAAGTTTTTTTTGTGTGTGGATGCAGAGGTTTATTACTTAATATAATTCATTTATTTTGAAATGTGTAACAACGAAATCATTAATTGGTAATTAAAAAGGAATTGATATGCATAAACCAGTTTTTATTGTTTACTAATAGTGACATTAATTGTACATGCAGAACATAACGTACATTCTTGTAAATAAAACAAAACAAAATTAGAACTAAGAAGCACATATTACATTAATATCTGGAAAAGTATTTGAGATACCGGAATATTGAATTCAGTTCCGAACTGAGTTCGTTGAAAACGTTTGGTAACTTCTGGAATAGGATTACATTTCCAATGTCTCAGAGTAATAAAGCGCCAGGCCGAAATAGAAAATCTTTATTTTTACAGACTATAGCAGAAAATCAAATAAGCCAAGCTAGTGTACAAATGAAACCCATATGGATTCCAATAATACGCGAAGAGCTTAAGCGCAATACACCTGCGCAAGAGGTTACGGCGTAACATGCGCAATAAACTTCTGTGCAACCACGAAAAAGTTTAATATATGTATATATATATATATATATATATATATATATATATAAGTTCTAAAAAATATATATTGGATTACTCAGTGGCTCAGTGGTAAAGGTGTCAGACTAGTAAGTGAAAGGTACCAAGTTCGAATCTAAGAGTGCTTGGGAAAAAATTATATAAACATAAGAATTCGACTCAAGTACGAAAACAGTCCTTCTCAGGACTAAGCCTGATGACGAAAGCAGAGTCCGCTTCCGAAACGTCGCGCTCAAAAAGCATAAACTGTGGAAATAGGCCGATCAACTCCACTAAAAAGAATTGCATCATCCATCCACGGGCGGCAGATACCTTAGGAACGGCTTTGATTATTAGTTGCTTCTAGTCATAACTGTAAACCTAAAAAGTGGCTCTCGTAATGTTTTAAATTAGTTAATTTACTCTAAAATGATGTTTCATATGTAATAAATCTTTGCTATTGGACACATTCACAGTCTGACAGCAGTACATTAGCTTTTGTTCCGTAATAATCAACTATTCAAATTTAAAGTGAAAATTAACACTGCTGTAGTCTTATTTAGATACTTCTTTCTTTTCCTACCTGTGAAGAAGAAGCGGACGTAAATTCATTTTCTTCCTTTTTATATACGCAACAAGATTCATTTTACGCACATCATATTCGTTCATTTATTTAGGTCTGTCCTCGTGTATGTAAACTTGTGCCTACCTCTGACCGTTAACATCAAATCGTTGACTGAATACAAATGACAATATCAATGGAAGAACTAAAGTCTCCTAATTTTATTGCGATACCCCTTGACGAATACTAAATGCCAATTTTGTTCCATTTGTCGTAATGAGTTTAATTTCCCGAGCTTTAACGAAACAACTTATAAATCCCATGTCGGAATAGTCACACATATTATTATTACCCTCCTTTCACAAATACCATGAAACTATGAAATGGAACAAGTAAGAACATTTAACATTTTAACGAAATGAAAATTCAAATTTCGTTTCAATTTTATGGCTTTACCGAGCTTTTACATTGTATATAATTTTATAACCATTTTATAGAGCTCCACTTTCTTGAGCTTAACCAAATAATTCCTTTCCACGATTATTCAGTTTCAAATTACTTTCGAAATACTGCATTATATATACAGTGGCTTTACGTATTATTTACAGAGTAATAAAAACAGGGACCAATCTACAGTTAATAATAAATTATATCAATTCTATTTGTAAAGATACAAAAATAAAGCATAGAACTTCCAGTTTAATAGAATTTTAATGTCAGTTATTGTAGATCCATTAGTGAAAAAAAATTGTGTGGTATCATCTTTGTGCTAAAAAATTTAAAAGTAAATTTCATTTTTTCCTTTCTAAAAATAATGTTATATAAAGTTCGAAGTGTTATTTTATAAATCATTCTTCAACTACGCTTTTCCCAATCCCAATTCAATATATAAGACTATTTTTGTAACAAAAAATTTAATCACTTTCTAAATTCTTTATCAAATCCCTGTTCTACTTTAGAAAACAATATCAAAAGTAAGTGCTATCAACATCAATACTTCATAAATATGAAGACTTTAATATATATGCGTGTACTAAAATATTTAAAATATTTGGAAAGCCCATAAAATACGCTTCCATTTAATACCAAATTGTATGGGTATGTCTCCTTTGGTTTAAGAGATATTCAATTGTTTAAAAAAAGAATATTCCACTTGCGGCCTCCGCCACTGATTTATTAGGCGACTTTTGTTTATTTTAAAATGGCAGACAATTGTTTGTGATCCTGTAGTATTTTGAAACTTCTTAATTTTCAGATTTTTTTAATAATCTACAGGGCGGGTCACTGCTTGTAAATACCTTCTTTTAATTTTTTTTAAATGGCACACCCATGCTGTTCATGTCATTCGATGCCTCGTTTGATATTCTCTTTCATTAAGTATGCCTTATGCCTAAAATGAATAATTTTCAAAATAAACAAGAGTTAATATAACAATACAAATTGATTTAATGAATTATTTTAAATTTACCAGACTTTTTGAACAAAATTATTGCATAAAACACTCTTACTTCTAGGCAAATTTAAATCAGTCCTTAGTAAAATTTCTGAAGTACTCAATTTGATTATGTTCAGATCACGGATTTCATTTTTTAAATTTAAACATTTTGTAAATGTAAACGAATAAAGATGGTAATGGAAGTGTAGTTTTGTAATAAAATAGGTGTGTTACGTATAATAAATTTTGTATAAATAAAAAGTAACTACGATAAAGTAATGAAATAATAAATTCTCCAAAAAATACATGCCTTACACCATTTATAATTGTGCCTTTGGCCGAGGCGGTGATTAATAGGGAGGGTTCATATAAAATGATTTGCTTAATTACCACTTACCATGAATAATAAAGAATGTAAAAAATGAAGTTATCTCGGGCGCCAAATTGTCTTTTTTTAAATTATCGGGACAATTAAACCGACTTTACAAAAATGTAAAAAATAACAATATACAGACTATGTTTATTGAATTAAATGTAATGATGAAATAATGAAGGTCTTAAAATTATGCTTAAAACACTAAATAAAACACTACATAAATACCTTAGAAATTTTGTACACAACCTTTTCTTTTTGACAACCTCTGGTGTCTAAATATGATTACGGAGAGGTTAACAGGATGAAGTCATTCTTACGTCATCATGGTGCAATCTTGACATAATATTATCAGCCACACCCCAAATTGAATTTATCTTTATAAAATCCATATAATTTCTTCTTAAAATTTTTAAATCCACTTCTCATTGCTTTAATTGGAAATTTTCCATTCAAAAAATTGCAATCATAAAACGAAAAAATGTACGCAACCATAAAATCAAATGCGTACTTAAGATTCAATTACGTTGTAAATTGAATTAATGATAAACGTATAATTAAAGTAAAAATGGTATAAATACGTAAAGAAAAACGTCAAGAAAACGTAAAGAAAACCGTAAAGAAAAAAAAAAACGCCTAAAAAGAACAAAATGCTTTTAATTTTATGTAAATGTATTAAAAATATCTCTTACCACCAAATTGATGGCGCTTTCACATAAATTTAGATAAAATCAAAAAGAAGCAGCTTCATGCTTCGACATTAAAACGGAAGTGAAAATGGAGGATTTCGAAGTAGATGAAGCGGTCATGCGTACAAGATATCAGCAGAATAACTTAACGCAGACGAGTTATGTATCAGATAAGAAATGAATACAAATTGAAAGCAGGATTATAAATCTTTAAGCAGTAGAAGATATGCGAATTGAGTTGCCTACCTCATATCAATATTGTAAAATAATTAAAATTTTCTTGTATTTAAAACTAAATCAAGGAAAGCTCCTAAATTGAGGTATATTTTATACAACACATAAAAGAGTTGTTACAGTTTCATGCTAAATAATCTTTTAATCAAGTTGTATTAATTTATAAAAGTAACTTTAGTGTTCTTAAATATCTATCACTTACACAGTTTTGAGATACTCTCAATTCTACTGTAAAAATTCGAATCTTCGAAAGTATTTTTAATTTATGTTTTTATCTATTGGCATTTCTAAATTTGTCTTAATATTGTAAATTAACTATGCATTGTTTTCAGTAAATTAGGCTGGTGAATATAACTGTGAATATGCATTATTGTTACATGTAATACTTTATAATAAAATTAACAAACACAAATTACAACAAAACAAGAACAATAAAATGAAAAAGAAAAAAATCAATCTTCCACCCCCTCATCGTTTGGCCAATCTGCATATATACAGGGTGATTTACGGTAACCTTCTGATATAAGTATCTCGAGAACGAAAAAAGCTATTGAACTGAAAATTTATATGTGGCGGACCAGATCTATTTCGTGAAAATATTTTTATAATGGTGGCATTTCCGGGTGTACCGGAAGTTGACCCCAACTTAGTTATTTTAAATGGAATGTTCCTATTTTCAATTTTTTTTCGGATTTTACGGACGATTTGAAGGTGACTTTACTCAAAACTTTCTATACGTAAAGTTGATTTTCCGAAAATTTTGTCAGAAAAAGTTGGGTAACATAAAAAATTATATCTCGGTTATTATTAATTATAGGATTCTACATTTTTCATACAGCTAAGACAAGGTATTGAAGCTATCTATCATATGAAATAATCATCCAAATCTCATATGGCAAAAATTTTTAACTAACCTAATCTGTCAACCACACAGAAAGAGTAATAACTATTTTTTTTTAACGGTGTGGTACCTACTTTATCAATGGTAATTGGAGCGTTGACACCTTATAGTAGGCTTTGACTATTGACAGTGGTAGAATAATTTGTGCAACAAATTATGACAAGTTTTCAACGTCGTTGGTGTTTGATTATTACTGGAACTCGGATATTTTAACTTTATTTAACATTTATGGACAATGCAAGAGAATAATTGACAGAACATGCAGAAAATTTAATGAAGAGCATCTCGAATTACCAATGCGGTTTTTTACTTTATCACTCGTATAATAACGACAGTTAATCATTAAGTGAAGGTGAAAGTTAGATTAATTAAATTGTTTAATGTGTTCTCCATTGACTTCCAAGCACTTCAACATTTTTTTATGTACTGCTCGTGTAGTAGCTCCTCGAACTTCTTTTGAATCCAAACCATTAAATGCTGTCATAACTCTATCCAGCAGTTCCTCTCTGTTGTTCACCGGGCTTAAATAAACTTCATCCTTTATACGACCCTAAAAATAGAAGCCCAATGGTGTCAAGTCGCAAGACCGCGCTGGCCAATCCCATGCACCTAAACGCCTTATCCATCTATCTTCAGAACATTTGATATAATTTATTACTAACTAACTCGTCACAATGACTTGGAACCCCATCCAGTTGATACCAACACGAAAAACACTGGTTGAGATGTCAATTATCCAAAAAAGAAGTTACTACATTTCCCAAAATTTCCAAATACCTTGTTCCGTTCTAATTTTCGTCGTAAATGTAAGAACAAAATTTTTTGTCGAGTAACAAACGTAACACGTTACAACTAAATTACATTGAAAATTTCGCCCTTCGTACCATATGGGGATTTTGATTGTTCCAGCAGTGAGTTTCTACGATTAAAAACCCCTGCTTTGAAAAGTTTGCTTCATCACTCCAATAATTTTGCTTAAAAATTAAGGACCTTCCTGTATGCGCACTAATGCCATTTCATAAAATGCAATTCTTTGAGCTGACTCTTGGGAGTAAAGTTCTTGAACAGTAATAAATTTAAAGTTACGAATACCGCTGAACAGAACTGTAGGAAATGTCCTAGTTCGCTGACGCCGAACAAATCGAATAATTTGGATTGACGTGAAAATAGGCCAAAACTGTTAATTATTCTCTTCATTATCCATGTTAAATATCCGAGTCTGAGTAATTATTATTTGCCATTTTCTGAACAGAATAGATAATCAAACACCAACGACGTTGATAACTTGTCATAATTTGTTGCATAAATTATTCGGGCACTGTCAATAGCCAAAGCCTACTATAAGTAACAACGCTCCACTTACCATTGAAAAAGTAAAAGACCTCAAATATCTAAAGAACCTTACACTCTTAGTACAGGAACAGTATACATCATTAGATTCGCATTTGTTTCCTCCATCGATTAGTTTAATTAAATAGATACCATGCCATTTAAAAGAAATAGTTATTCCTCTTTCTGTGTGGTTGGTAGATTAGGTTAGTTAAAAATTTTGCCATATGAGATTTGAATGACTATTTTATATGATCTCTAGCTTGAATACCTTGTCTTAGCTGTACGAAAAATGTATATTCCTATAATTAATAATAACCTAGACATCATTTTTTATGTTACCCAACTTTTCTGAAGGAAAATATCAACTTTACGTATAGGGAGTTTTGAGTAGTCACCTTTATTTAAAATAACAAAGTTGGGGTCAACTTTCGGTACACCCGGAAATGCCACCATTCTAAAAATATTTTCATGAAATAGATCTCATCCTTTTATGGCTACACATAAATTTTCAGTTCAATAGCTTTTTCGTTCTCTAGTTACTTCTACCAGACGGTATGAATATATATATATATATATATATATATATATATATATATATATATATATATATATATGAGAGAGAGAGAGAGAGAGAGAAATTTCCTACAAATCTGAATCTTTTATAGTAAACGTTATGCATAAACTTGAACCTCTTCAATAAACCTGAGTGAGCACATGGATTCAGAATTGTTTTCCCTGCATGTTTTAGACACCGCAATATTTAAACTGAAATTGCCATTATAGCTACTCTTTTCGTTATCATTGTCACATTGTGTGAAAATCTTAAGAAAAATTGAGTGATTTACTTTTTTTGTTTGTTTGTAATAAAAAATTAATTCAGGACATAGATGAATTTTATTATCTTAAAATTGCTAGTAGAAAATTGTTTTAGTACAAATGCATAAATGCATAAAGTCGATCGTATGTAATACTGACACCTGACTTGTATAGCCTGTGTTAATATTGTTGAAAACTTATTTGACTTAGTTTACAGTCGTTGGTAGTATTATGTTTCGTACGTTGCTCCTGTTTTTTTATCGTTGAGTTTCCATATGAAATGATGCGTTGTTATTTACCGAATCTGGGTACTTTTGAAGAGGGGCTAGAGGATGGCTTCCTGTTTTCGTTCAGTTGCAGTTGAGCTTTCGATCTTGAAAGTTGAAGTAGAAAACCATTAACATGTAGTTATTAATTGTGAGTGTAGGCCACCGGCGTCGTGGCGCCATTATGATTAAGTGAAGCTCTTCGTAATCCGGCAGGGATTGTACAATATCGGTGCTATGCTAAGTAGCAGTCCGCTTTTATGCGACTATAAATTATAGTTACATTCCTGACAAGTTTGTTATCTATCATTTATCGTCTTATGGAGGAATTCCGGGTTCAATACCAGCAACCCAATATTTCCAATTTAGGCTTGTGTTGATCAAAAAAAGATAAAGCATCTTCTTAATCTACAACCAACGTCGGCGCCGAATGGTGGAGCGAATTTTATGATTTTGTGTTAAAAACTTTTCGAATTTATTGATCTACAGGATCTATATTGTTGTCACGAATGTGGATTTATTGAAATTATAGATATTACCGTGCTATTTTTTTTTTGGTATTAAAACGCCAGATTATTATGTGTATAAGAATTTACATAAGATCATTTAAAATAACGTATAATATTAAAAAGTTGTTAGCTGATTGATGGAATTTGGACCAGAACAATGGAAATTGCGGTAGGACGCTTTGTATATTCATTTGCGTGATTGTAATAATGTTTGGTGTAATTTTCAAAGTTTTATTTAATGTAGCAGCTGAAATTCCGAGGTTTTTTGATTTTCAGAAATAAAGTCGGTTATTGAACTTAATTTTGAATTTTGATAAATCGGAATTTCGCACTTGCAGTAGATAATACTTTTTTAATATTGTTATTTGTATATATGTATGTATTGGTGATGCTTACGCCAGAAGAAGTAATTTATATTGCTTCTCATTGACATTAGCGACAGCTGCTGAATAGGTGACGCAGCCATATTTTTTTAGGTGTTAGGTTTTTTTTATTTGTTTTTGGCGAATTTCTTTTGTATTCGCCCCGCTGCCAGGGGAGCGTGTCTTGATTGTACTTGCCCTTTGTATGCTGTCTTTTAATTGTAATATATATATATATATATATATATATACATATATTTGCAGTGTATTTTTTTGGGCATTTATATTACCTTCACCACATTAAAAGCACTTTGAGTTCAGTTCGATAAATTTATAAGTTAGCTATTAACATTCAGAAATGTAAAGTTAGTTTTGATGATTTGTTTTGGATTAAGTTTAAGTGGCGTTTATTAGATTATAGGAACCTTTAAATATTCTATGGCGTTTTGTTGGGACAAATATTCATTTTAAATTGAATAATTAACGACCGTGTTGACCAGTTATCATTTTTTCTTAATTGAGCAAGTAATTTTACGTCGAAGTTTACACCTAAGACGTATAATGAATTTTTGACATTAGTTTTCGTAATTTGTGCGTATTTTAAATGAAGCTTAAAATTTTACTTAAGTGTAAGTGAGCTTTGCGTAGGTATTTTTGAAGTAGAATGTTTAGGTAAAGTTGAGTGTTTTCTCTTCGAGTGAACATTATGGTCTCCTGTTAGACCGTTATTTTAAGGTATAGTTCATCACGTTTTTCCCTCTATAAATTAATTTGCCTTAGTGTTTACGGGCTGATGTTCTAATGAGTGTCTTGCTCGTAATATCATTTAATCTTGATTACGTTTCTCTGTAAGTAGAAAGAATGCGTATTTGTTGTGTTGCTCAGATTGGATATAATTCTCTAATTTTTAGTTTCCTGGTGTTTTCCACAATTTTATATCGTGTATACAAGATGAGTCGCCAAAATGGCAACATCACTTCTTTTACGGTAGTGTTGCGCCTTTGTTAGTGAAACCATTAATAGATAAACAACGACTAAATAATGTAGTGAGTCTCAAGAAGTTTGTGTAACATTCTAATAACACCGTAATAACACAAATTCATGTAATCAATATGCATCAAGTTAAAATCATGTTAAAATGCAATTCTGTTCTTCTGTAGTATCAACACATGCTGTAGAAGGAACGATTAATTTAGTATCAGTTATGCTACAGAACAGTCGTACCTTAATACGAGTGGTCCGAGTACCTCTAAAATTGGCATGATGATTTCTTATCCCAAAATATTAACCCATTTGTTAAAAAATAAATTCAAATTACCCAAAAATTGGAGGGCCATCTCCTTAGAGAATTTCCTGGGAAATAACTAGTGCTCTAAAGTGTTGTATACACACACTGTAACTACCTTTCTGTGAGGGGCACTGTAATTAAAGGCTATTCCGTTTTTTATAATAGATACAATCTAACAAAATTAAGGTTTCTTATTAAAATAAAATTTTAGCCATAGGTACATTAACGGTTTGCTTTTTACCTTTCAACCTACATGTACATACGTAGGAATAGAAGGTTATGCAATCAACTTTCTTTCACTAACGCTAAATCGACCAATTAACTCATTTTATAACTTTTAACAAAGGTTCTCCAGGATCGACCATGACTACTGTGTATGTGTGCGCGGGTGTGCGTGTGTACGTGCGAGCGTGTTGGTGTTTGTGTCCGTGGACGGTTGAGCTGATTAGTGGCTGGTATGTGTGTATGAAGCGTTATTACGTGTTCGTCGTGTGTGTGACTTGTGTGTGTTGTGTCGTGCGTGTGCGTGTCGTGTGTGTACGTGCGTAGCGTGTTGGTGTGTGTCGTGTGGTGCGTTGGTGTGTGGGTGGTAGTGTGTAGTGATCGTCGTGTGGTGATGGTGTGTGTAGCGTGTGCGTGTGCTGTGTGCGTAGTCGTGTGTAGTGTGCGTGTGGTGTGCGTGACGTGTGCGTGTGTCGTGTGTGTGTGCGTAGTGTAGCGTGTGCGTGTGCTGTGTGCTGTGTGCGTTGTGCGTGTGGTGTGTGTGGTGCGTGTGCGTGTGCGTGTGCGTGCGTGGTGTGCGTGTGCGTGTGCGTGTGCGTGTGTGTGTGTGTGCGTGTGCGTGTGCGTGTGCGTGTGCGTGTGCGTGTGCGTGTGCGTGTGCGTGTGCGTGTGCGTGTGCGTGTGCGTGTGCGTGTGCGTGTGCGTGTGCGTGTGCGTGTGCGTGTGCGTGTGCGTGTGCGTGTGCGTGTGCGTGTGCGTGTGCGTGTGCGTGTGCGTGTGCGTGTGCCTGTAGCGTGTGCGTGTGCGCGTGCGGGTGCGCGTGCGTGTGCGTGTGCGTGCGTGTGAGCGTGTGTGTGAGTGTGTGTGAGAAGAATCAGAAAAAAGACAGTGTTTGGACACGCTAAGTTGGATTTGAAACGCCAGACCGCGCGCGATAAAACTAAGTTCCTTTTCCAAACAGAATCGCCTGTTTTGTAGCGTAGATGTGTGCGACGTCATAGGATGTTACCAGTCGTAATGTGCTGTGTACCAACAAAAACTAAAATTAATTGTTCTTCGACGGTCTGAACAACAGCAGTGTCCGTGGATGTACGTAGAGGTAAGAAGCATGAAAGTCTAGTAAGGTAATCTGCCACAAGAATAAAAGAATGACCTCTCGGCGATCCGGGAGGAAACTTCAAGTCAGCCTAAAGCATTCTACCTAGGACAAATATTGCTCAACTTTATGCAGTTTGACATTTTCGGATATACCATGGCTGACCAGTAGTGGTAGCAAGATGTTTGACACACAATTTTGGTTACCCCGATATGTTCGGCAGTAGCAGATGAGTGATTTTCAGATAAGATTCTAGAGCGCTGTTCTCCTTTTGTAGTTCTCTAGAAGGAGGGATAAAGAAGTAGACTTGAACCGTTTGTAACGAAGGTCATCTTTTACGAATCATAAAGAGAACTATTGAGAGAGTAGGTAACACGATTTGTCATAGATAGTTATCAAGAGTCAGTAGTTTGAAAAGTAATTCGAGTTAACAGTAATAGAGTCAAGGTTTGATACGGTGCGAGAAAGGGCATCAGGACAGCGCGATCTTTACTCTTCCTGTGAAAAATGTCAGAACAATTGGAGACGAATTCCCAAACGCGCTAATCATCCCGCAGGATTCTATAAACGATTCAGCCCGATTAGTGAATGATGGTGTGTTATAACGCTCCGTTTTTGACAAAAATTATGGCTCATACAGCTAATGATCAATTAACTCTCACAAGTATATTGATCCAACACCGCGCCCAGATCTGGGGGATCTTTTTGAATAAAGGAATGGCAAGAATAGTCGAAAGTGTCTTGGAATACAGAAGACCACACTACAAGTGTGTTTTTTCTAGTGAACTGACTATAAGAACACGTTTCCAATGTTTGTAAATTAATTCAACCTTACAATTAATATTTTGAAGTGAAAGGAAAAGTGTATGTTTCTTGGATATTTCTCACGGTAATCAACCGTTTAGAAGCACTCAAAGGAAGTTCCCATAAAGGAATGTAAACGCGTTAGCAATCGCAGAACGTAAAAATAAAGCACAAAAAAAAGGGTTAAAGGAATTATTTAGGGCACACCGAGATATTATTTGCGATATGCCAACTTGTTTGTGTTTGCATAACATAACATAACATAACGTTGGTCGCCAGTATTTATATCTGTACCGTGTTCAAAATGATAGTTGAACATAGTCAGTATACGCTACAGATAGAATAATAGGTATCGTCCAGCTCACTCGGTCTTTGAGGATTATTAGTGCAGTAGTACATATGATGCGTGGGTAGTGTGAGGCTCCATGCAGTTTGAGCCAACACAGCTCCTAAGCTACGATAAGGGGAAATGAATCTGTAAGAGAACACGTAAGTAGATGCTGATCAAACCAATAGTTTTATTTATTATCAAAGCAAAATGTAAAAAAAACAGTTCGGGACTAACCGACTTATGCGGTTAAAGACCCACCCCTCCCCCCAACAGCAAGCAGAATCTTTCATTAAATATTTCACCTCAGCCCAAACTCTTATATTATTATTAAATCATCCTACATTATTATAAGAATAAAGCTCAAATATTTAATTGAACCTATTTCGAGGCTTTGGGCTCCCTTGCATCTGACTTTTCCTGACCAGCTCCAGATCAGTATTCGTTTGGTGCCGGATATCGCCCATACGTGTTTCATAATTAATTCTGAATTAATTAGAACCTAGTATCATTCATTCCCGCCTGTCCAGTAACAAATGTATATTCACGCAAAGAAGTTAACCCTGATTTATATTTATTAAGGAAAGAACCATGTAAAGGTAAATAATTTTTCTAATAAGAGCTAAAATACGCTTAGGATAAGCCACGTGCCCTGCTAGACTTAAGTTAATAAGTCTCCTGTTTTGTTTTAATTAATAATCTTTGTTTAACGCTTAAAGAATATCCCCAATTAACCAGAAGCCTGTAATTAAATCTTTGGCCCCGTTAGTAAAAGAGTATCAAGGAACCTGTCCGTATATTGCGTCAAATTTAGTCCCGACCAGATTTGTTAAAAAAGTGATCCAAGAAATTTACATTCCAAATGTAAATCCGTTCTCTTAATAAAAACACAATTGTTCAGAGGCACTAAATCAAAATACTTCAAATAATTCTCAGTGTATAACCCAGCAAGCGCCCTAAATATTTTATACTTAATTTTTTATGTTGAAAATAATACCTTTATAACAACGAGAGTATTTTAGCACTTTCAGTTAGCAATTTCTCTTCTACAAAGTTTAAATAATTTCATTATCATTAAGTGAATCCTGTTAAGAAAACCCCGTAACTGATAATTAGCATTTTATTCTGTAAACAGTAAGTTTTCCTTATCCAGTGAAAAAGAAAATGATCTTTTACAGAGGAACTATGATAGATAGGTGTAGGGAACCCTAATACAGACTGAAAGCCAACTTATATCCCCATCGAACTGTGCTATAAAATACAGGGTGTTCTATTTAAAATTAAAAAAGTTATTTGACATAAAAGTTTATCAAGTTGAAAGTAAATTTTATAATGCCCTGTATAATATTTTTGCAGTATTTTCATATGTCATTTAAACCTTATTCTTATGGTAAAAAAGTCATGTCAGCTGTGAATGAAAATTTGTAATCTACTGGGCGTACGGGACATTTGATTTTGAGTCTGTATTTTTTAAAAAATTGAAATATCTCGAGAACGGTAAGTTTTAGGTATAGGAACCATAACAGTAACTAAACTTTTTTTAGTCTCTAGAATTCAACAATGAGAAAAAATACAGGATGTTCAATTTAAAAAGTCGTATGTTTGATATGTATCTTATAGTTGACACACCCTGTATATATGAAAGTAATTTTAAAATGTGCACATAGGGACCCTATATATGACTGTATTGAAATATTTTTACAAATTATTACAATTCCGCTTTAAACGATCGACGCGTATGTGGTGCGCCACCCTGTATAATAAACATTAAATGTAAAAACCGTAAGATACCTAATTAAATACGTAAGTTTTAAAATATCGACTTTATTTCTGAATAATATTGACACGGAGATAATTTTTATAGAAATTTATAACGTTTTGTATACAAGCTGATAACTTTAAGAAAAGTGTATCTTATAAATACTTCAAGAGAGAAAAGTTTAATCACTTTAACAAGTAAAGTTTGGAAATTAACTTATTTTGGCCGCATCTGTTTCCGAATAATTATTTACTGTATTACTGTATTACAAATAAATGTTTCCTCAGCAACTAGTCAACCTGAATCTAGGAAGCCAAATATCCGCTCTGATTCCATCTAGGGAGAAAACGTCTCGAACCAGTTTACTTTTTTTCCGAATTCTGAAGTAAAGTGTTTAGTAGTGTTTTACGATTGTGTATCTGGTGAATTATATTTATGTTCGTTTTGTAGTTTATAAGATGAATTTAATTTTGTTAGAATTGTATATAAACAGCCAATATACGTATATAATTACTCTTTATCCCACAGTGTGGTAACCACTAGCGAAATTATAAAGTAGTTTCAGATTGATTAATAGAGCTCCGTTTCCGAATTGTACGAAACTTAAAAATTAAAACTGGAAAATAAATTCAAGTGATAGTTTAGAGCAAGGGCAGTTACACACAAAGAAAGATATATATATATATATATATATAATATATATATATATATATATATATATATATATATACATGTATAGTATATAGTTAGAATTTGCAAAAATTGTAATTGTTATTGCTTTGATATTACTAATAATGAGATTTTGTTTTAGGTTATGTTACCCGTTTAACTTAATTTACAGACCAGTTATGAAAAATCTGGTATGGTTATTTATTATTGTTCAGCAGCCTAATTTATTTGTTTGCGATACGTCAAATTTGTGTATTAGCATAACACGATCAAGTCCTGAAGTTGGTCGCCACGAATTTCTACCTGTAACAAAATGATACTTTATGTCGTCCAGCTCAGTTGATCTTTGAGGATTACTGATGCACTAGCGCAGGGTTTCTCAAACTTTTGGCTCCACGAACCCCTGTTGAAGTTTCCAGATGACAGCGAACCCCTTAACGCTTAACTAATTAATAACCCCCCCCCCCCCATAAGAAAATAATAAAATTGACTGTTGAAGAAAATAAGGTTTTTATTTCAATAAAAAGTAACAAATACAGTGTCAAAAGAAATATTTTTTTAATACTAATTTGATGGATGGGCTTGTTTCTTATCGCAAATTAAGTCAATTTTAGGGATAATTTTGGACAATTTTAACCTTAATTCTGACTCGGTATCAAGTCGATTTCTGTTTTTCGTTTTTATCATGACTAGGTGTGAAAACCCACTCTCACATAAGTATGTTGTAGCAAAGGGTAAAAGGAAATTCACCGCTTTGCGTGAGAGTTCGGGAAACTCTTCCTGTCTAGCAGCCCAAAAATCTATCAAAGACATCCTTTTTAAATCAGATTGAAGAGTTTCATCTACGGACATTTCTAATAATGACTCCTGTTACTTAATACTCAAACTAGAATTTATGCTCTCGATCGAGACCACAAATGAGTTACGAATCCAGCCATCTTTAGCATTGTCAATATCTAGAAGATACCTTTTCAGTTCGTCGGAGAGCTGAGAAAGATGAAGAACAATTTCAGCTCTTATTTCGGAATCCACGGATAGGGCGTTCGTCGTAATAAATTCATGCAAAAGAGGAAAACATTCAAATATGCATTCGTTTCATTGAGACAAGAAAAATGTCAGCTAAATAGGTTAATCTTTTAAGCCAGGTTTCATTTTCAAATCGGAATTTAAGGTTGAAGTGACTGTCTTTCAAAAATAAATAGATTTCGTGACGAAGTTCAACAAAACGTGCTAATATCCTGTCTTTTGACAACCAGCGTACTTCACAGTGTAGCAGTAATGAAACATGTTCACTACCCTGTCAGGTTGCGTTGATGCACCTTGTATGTAGGATGTTATAATGACGTGTATTACGTGTTTTGAGTACGAGTGTATTGTTTGAACGGAAAAAAATTTTTTTGTGTATATGCATAATGTATGTGGGTGGATGTTACGCCACTGGAAATTTAGGAGAAATATAATTCTGTATGTAGATACGTGTATTTGAATGTTATAGAGACATTGGTGTTGGAATAATTAGATTCTGATGAATGTAAATGTGAAGAGAAATTTGTCGATGGGACGATAATGTTTGCTACTGTGTTGCTACTTGATAAAGAATGGAATGTTGGTGAAAAGGGTAATTTTGGTCATAAGATGTGAGGTATAAGTGTGAATGTTTTAGAAAATATGTAGAGAAAGATTTGGTGTGTTTAAGTGTTAATTTCAGAAAGTTTTCATAATGTTGTGCAATTGTTTTGAGAATATATGTATGTATATGGGATTTGAGACCTTAGACGGTACTTATTTTTGCAAATGTTGCGGAAGCAGATCGAGCGCAGGTTGGAGATAAATGTTAAAAGTTGTGTAATGGTCCAGAGTGGCTACTGAATGAATGTAATGACGAAAAATGATTTCTTCATGAAGTAATTGTAAAATTTGTAAGTAAAAACAAATATGGCGATGTATTGTAGTTATGAGCGTGGTTGTACAGATGGTAGTAACAGTTGGAACTATGAAATTTTGAATGAATACTATTGGAGAATATAGCGCGGAAGGAAGACATGTTTAAAGATGGATCACTGAAGTTATAAATAGGAAAGTCAGGGATTGACGGGAGCTTTTGGTTTTGGCTGTTGCTTGTGGTGAATGTTGGGAAGACGCGCGCGAGGTGTAGTGTAACTTAGAATGGGTTGTTGGAGTTATATTTGTGAATAATATTGAAGGCAGTCATTGTTTAAACAACTGCGTTACCCGAAAGGAGATGAATCGTAAAGACATTCATAAATAGAACAATTAATTAAATTGGGATTGAAGATAAAATTAGTTTGTTTATTTTCAAGAAAGTAAAAAGTGCATAAGCAGATTTATAAAAGTTAACAGTTATTACGTTAGTGTTAAGTGCAACGCGTGTTCTTGTACCGATATCGAGTTAAAATTATTTATGGGACCACCTTTAAGTAAACGAAAATTCGTAATAAATTAAGCCAATGTTGAGGTAATTTTATGTGACATTAAAGTTTATTTGTGTAAGAAAGGACTAAATGTCCTAAAGGTTGCTAGAAATTTTAAGAGGCAACCAAACGTGTACAGTTATTACGTGTTATTGGACTATTTGTGAGTACAGAAAGGAATAAGTGTTTGTGAAATTGTGAAGCACTGGTTATGTGCCTTCATGCAATTTAAGGATTACAAATGGACTACAAATAATTGATTTACGGAAGAAAGAAGAGCGTAGGATTAATGGACAATTTTAAGTAAGGAATATATTTAAGTACTTTGAAAATTTAGTAAAGCACGATTATCTCTTTGTTTAGTTCATTTGTGTAATGTTGAGTAAATATTAATTAGTTTAGAAGCGAAAAGATAATCGTTCTCGAGTTATGTGTTTTGATTGGTTGTTTTAGTATTAAGAATTTTGCAGAAATTGGTAGTGACGTGTGGTTTTGATTTTCAACCACGCTGTAGTGTATATGTAAATATATTTGTGTTTGTTTCTTTGTCATTTGTTTATTATTCTATGCAGGACAATATATATTTATCGTTATCTTTTTATTTTGTTGTTTATTCAACCGGTATGAAACATATTTGTGACGATTACTTAATTGGTGACCTAGTAGTTTTGACAAGTTAATGTAAACTTTGCATATTTTGGATTTTAAGATTAATGAACAACCTGAAAAGTTATATTTGCCAGGTTGATTGCAAAATTTTCATGTTAGTTTCATTAGCGCAATGCACTAGTGACGGATCAGCTGTTAGTTAAAATTTCATTAAGTATAACAAAAATTGGAGTTTTGAAACCTTAAATATTTACGAATGTCAATACGATTCAGAAGTGTTATAAAAGTAAATTAAATTTAAAAGATATCGTTCATGTTAGGAATTTTAAAATTAATCACCGATCATTGAATGAAGAATAGTTTATTCATTAATAAGTAGAAAATATAACTGTTGGTTACGTGAATGAATTTGAGTGATAAATTTTATTTTGGAAGTTTTGGTATACGAGGTGTATTCAAAAGTTTTAATAACCTGGGTAGTACTAAATATATTTGAGTTTGAGTTGAATTGTTTTGGACGAGTGTTTGTTTTAGAAACCTCGTGTAAGAGTTTACTGAGTAAGCACAATCCTACTTTCCACAATCAAGTAGGGTTAATTAACATCCAGCTTAAGGCAATTATATTAGCAGTTTCGATTGTGGTGGCGCCTAGAGACATATTTTCCCGGACTGAGCTGTTTGAATGTAGGTGTAAGGTGTTTGAGCATATTAATCATTCATTTTACTTATTATTTCGACCACGCCCATCTCCCTGTTAGCTGGCTTGGCAACCCGCTTACATTAGTAAGAATGCACGACGCCTAGTGCGGTTTGGACGTGTAACAACCCATGTCTCGGCATAATAATGCGAAAAGTCTTGAATTTAGCGGACGCGCTTTTATGTAATTTATTATTTTTACGACCTCTGAAAGAGTTGTTTTGAAATCATTGGGCATTTTCTTGCTCGCCAGCTTCTCTGTGCAATGCACAATGCATACTTTTGACCTCAGGGGCGAGATTTTTAATCCTGAATATTAGTCCAGACATCCTTCCTGCCATGGGCTTTGCACCGTCAGTCGATATACCAACGCACTTTGTCCAATCTATGCCATGTTCTTCAATAAAATCATTAATAGTGTTAAAAATATCTTCTCCTTTCGTCGGTAAATTCGGTAATCCACTAATATCTGTTGATTCATCAACTTGAATCGCATAATAATTATTTTGTAATCGAAAGGGTATCATACCAATTGTTGTGTATGCTAAGGATGTTTCAAGGTTATCAAGCAATTTTTGGAAGTTTACTTTGTAAGGTTACGCCTCCCCAGCAAAGTGCACTGACCTCAAGTTGTTCCGTTCCCCAAATACAGATAGACGTTTCCCAAAACAAGTAACCGTTTCCTAAAACAGGGGGGCCATTTCCCAAAACAGATAGCTGTTTCGCAACACAGGTAACCGTTTCCCCCCATTTCAAGGTCACACGTCTGAGAAAAGAACAAAGGCGATCCATTGTTCCGACCGAGTTAGTCATAATTTCTAAAAATAGATTGTTATCTAGATACCCCCCACCTTTTTCAGGCTACATTCTGAGAAATTAATTTTCAAGAACAAAGGCGACCCATTGTTCGAGCCTACGCTTCAAGGTCTATGCTTATAATTTTCAAAGTCACACCTCTGGTGAAAGAACAAAGGCGATCCATTGTTCCGACCGAGTTAGTCGTAGTTTCTAAAAATAGATTGTTATCCAGCTATCGCCACTATTTCAGGCTCGATTCTGAGAAATCAACTTTCAAGAATAAAGGCGATCCATTGTTTAAGTCGACACTTCAAGGTCAAGGACATATAAGTAGCAATGTGTTGAGATCAGTCGGTTAGTAAGTTGTTAAACATGGAATTAGCAGGGTTAAACCAAAGCATCTATTGCAAACTCTATAAAAATGCATGTGACCTAGAGATATCGAAAGAATATAAAGTTATAAATGTGATGGTAATTAATACGAAGTATGGTGAACGTATAGTGTTAGAAACAGAGGAGTTTAAATGTGTTTTACCTCAGCGCTTTTACGAGTATTTCAAAGAAGAAGAAAATCGAATTGAGGAATTTAAAACGATGCTAAATACAAAGAATGTATTCATGAGTAGTCTGGGTTCAGTCGGAAAAGCGACAAACCTAACATTTAGTGCATCCAACCATATGTAAACAAGCTCATTTCGAAAATAGTGTTTAGTCGTAGTGCAGTTGTGGAAAAGTCATGCAAGCGCTGTAGTAACAATATGATGATTAAGAAATAAATACTTTAAGTGTTGTGAATATGGTGTCCTTTGTCACATAAGTTAAAGAAACGTAGATTTCACCAGCTACCTCCACCAATTGCTTTAAATTTCAATTACAATTCAGAGAAATCAAAAATCAATCAAAAAAATTTTTCAAGGTCCCAATCCTATCCGATCCTGCCCGATCTTATCCGATCTTATCCATACTTTAACCTCGAATGCAACTGATACATCTATATAAGGAGGGTGCAATCATGATGTATAATTTTACGGTAAACCTAAAGTGCTGTGAAGAGCACGTAGATATTAGCCAAAGAGGGAAAATTATGCTTCGAATTGTGCGGTTTAATTAAACTACACATGCGTACTTGTGCATTTAAAATTCTGAAATTGTATTCCAAGCGATTGTGAAAATTGTGCAGATGTTTTGCGAGTACTCATAAGTAGCTAAAAGTTAGGTACGGGGTCACGATACAAAGACGATGATTGTAATAGTTGATGTACAGGGGTTCAAAACGAAAAACATGTATTTACACCCAAAGAGCTAGCAATATATAATGGAAAGCAAGCTGCCCATTTTGTGTTCAAACCACCATTTCTGTGGCACGTTTTAGACGTAGAATTTCAACGACAAGCCATCTGGTTAATCAATAATCATCACCATCATCACAATGGGGATCAGGATATACCTCTACACCTCTCTTTCCACATATACTTAGTGAACTAATATCGGTAACAGATGATGTGTACGTTAAAGGGCGAGAAAAAATCCGATTACATTCGAAAAATATTGAGACAGTCTGTTATAGAAATTGAAGAGCAACCAGCTTTACCCAAAATGAAAACAACTTGTTTTTTTCATACACAAACCACTTGTAATTGTGCTTTGACGAATGTACACTTTTTGTAGAATAACTATGTAAGACAATAACAGTAAAAGGTTTATGAAATTGTGTGCTGATAGGGGTTACAAGTAAAGGGGAAAAGTTTGTAATAGTTACAATAAAATGCAAGTATATATTTTTTTAAATGTATTATTTCATGTAAAGCTACATCCTCTGATGCAAACTATTTCTATGGTTATACCCCACCATATCACATCGAAAGTGGTATTTTATCCAGCAATTTCGAAAATGTGTCTCCCAATACACAACTGACCATATCTTTAGCAGCTGGTAAAATCAATTCTTCAGCAATATTGTATGACTTTCCGGTCTTTGCGGTTTTATGTGCACAAGGAAAGACGCACGTAAATATTCAGAGTTAGTAGCCAAGACGGTTTTCATAGACTTTTTGGAAGAAGCGAACTCTTTCTTTTTTCGAACAAAAAAATCTATAGGTTTGTCAACGTACTGCGGATGTCTTGTTTCCAAACGTCTTCGCAGCAATGATGGCTTCATCGAGGTATTTGCAAGATCTTCTGAACATATTACACACTGTGGTTCTGGGTATTGAGATTCTTTTTGCACCGTCAACATTTTCAAAGTGCAAGTTCTTATACCTTTTTGATGATCCAAATAAATTGGTTTAAACCAACTAACGCAGCGTATTTGAAACACTGAAGAAATCAGCAAAAGTAGACGCATTGAAGTAAGATGTATTATTGATAGACCAATAAACTGTGATAACTTGTAAATAATTCCCATTCAATGCGTAAAAGGTAAGTATTCTAACCTATTCATTTGAAAGTTTAGCTTTATAAATTGCAATTTTTAGTATACGAAATCACATCCGAATTCGCCTTACAATGGAATAAATTTAAACTAAAGATTTGTCAAACAAGCGGATTTGTCTAAATTGGAGCGCTAGGAGATATCTGTTAACCGAGAAACGAAATGTGAGTTTCAGAAATGTATTTTGCTTATCTAGCTAATTAGATCAACAAACTAGTTACTAAATCTTGTCGACTAGATAAACTACACACTGTAACTCCTAAAAAGTTACACAGTCGAGAATCGGACCCCGATGTTGATTGGATAAGGCTAGACTAGACCATAACTGCTCTATCATTTTGACATTGAAACCGTTATTAAGGACTAGATATAATACAATATGCTTATATAGTATTAAATAGGTAAAATTAAAGCGCACAGGTATTTATAAACTACTGATTAAAGAATAGTTACTCTTTAGTTGCCATATCTAAATTCGTGCAAACAGAACTGTTATTACAATATAACATGTATAAAATCTTTTTTAGACAAATTAAATTTAGACAACTGCAATTTTTAGTTATACGAAATCCCAGTTCAACGCAAATGATATTAATTAATAAATTTTAGATTGTTAAACAATGGAAGTTTGTCAAAATTGTGCTTGTCATATTATATATATATATATATATATATATATTTACAAATATATATATATATCAATTTTATCCCCACTGCAGATTTTACTTGCAGAATCTATTGGAACCGTGTTATACGCAAATGTATTGCGCTCTGCTCTCGCGCATTAGATAGTTCCATTGGTTCATTCACACCAGTTGCTTATTCATTTACACTAACAAACATAAGGAAGTGCTTAGTTGGATGAGTTCGGACTTCTCCTTTACACGATCGTAAGATCCCATGGATGCAGTGCTCTTCGACAGACATGTTCGGCATTGGAAATTTTTTTCGTCCTTGCGACGTGAGATTATGTTCGTACCCACTTTGAGTGTTCTAATGCGTTAAGGGCATACTGCGATTGTATCTCAAACCTGGTTTGGTTTCAGTTTTATTATAGCTTCAGTAATTTAAGGTACCTGCCTTTGTGTTCTGTAAATCCTTACGATTTTTTCCTGAGGTACTTTAAATATATGTATATCGTAAAACGCGACTTGATAATTTATTTAAACTACCCTGTTCATTATGTAAAAGATCGATGTTTTGTTCAGGTCCTTATTTTGAGCAATTGTTTTCGCTTCCGTAAAGCATTTTGCCACGCGTAACTTCACGTTTTGTGGTGATTGAGTAGTGTAGGCACCTCGCCGTGTAGATAAGTTCCTGTACACACTTGTCGTAAAGTGTTATCATTCCTGTGTACAAGTACATGCAGGAATGGCAGTTCCTCTCAGGACTAACCCTGATGACGGAAGCACACTCCGCTTGAAACTGGCGATCAAAAAGAAAAACTGTGAAATAGGCCGATCAACTCAACTAAGTCCCTACTTGTCTAAGGATAAATGTATGAAGGCAAACTAGAAGTAGTACGTGTTTGATATGTAACGGCGATGAAGATATTCGTTCCTGAATGTAGGGCTTATGTTTTCATTTTGAAAGATATCTATGTTCTCGAAAAGGTTAAATCATGTGCACATCATGTAGATGAGCAAGAATATATTTTACAACCTTTGTTAATTGGATTACGTTACATCAACCGATCCTATGCAATAAGATGAGAAATTCTTCAATCATTTTTACAAGGACTTCGTCATGTAGGAAACAATCTGGCGAGGATATACGACGAGAATGGTAAATGGTAAATAGTGAATTTGAATATTTATACCCAGTTAATAAATAGTGGTTTTAGAACTATTTACCTTCTGCGATGGAATACGCCAAGAAGATTATTAGAGGTATGTGAGTAAAAAGATCTCTTGATGTTCTTGTGCAAAATGCGTCATGAACTTTATGATAATTTTGTACGTGTAATTTTGTCTATTCAAGTAGACAGGCAGTAAGTCAAGCCGTTACTCTTGTTAGAAAATCTTTAATGTAACGTTTTGTGACGTATTGTGTTCACAAAGGCCTACACTTATTAAAACCTATTTGAATAGTAGCACCTAGCGGCTACATAATCAACATTCTAGGCCATATTTCTGATAGTAAAAATAATGACACTGCTATTTTGCAAAATGAGCTTGAACTAGATGGTAATATGATGAGAAGATGGTTCCAGGAAAATGATATTGTAATAGGGGTATTGTGATGTAGCTGAAATACTTGAACACCTAGGTATTGTGCATGAAATGCCAGAGCTTATGCTGCCTAACCAACACTAACTCTCAACCGAAAATGCTAACGACTCGCGTTTGATTTCAAAGTCGAGGTGGATAGTGGAAACACGAAACAACCACATAAAATCAATGTTTAAGTTTCTACTACAAAATATTCAAATCCAACGTCTTTGCCATCTAGATTTTTATCGGATAGTTGGAGTGACTATTAATAGGTATCGCTCTCCTATCCTTATGGAAGGAGCCGATGCACAATTGGCTCAAAGATTACTTGAAAAGACTAGAGATCCAAATGTCGTTTAAGCACTAGTTGAGGTAGGGAATCTGAATACTGGAAATACTCAAAGGTGGGTACGTTTACATGCTCGACAGTTGCGCGATTTTCCAATTCTGACGCTTGATTTTATAAAAACGCTTACAATTGAATTTATCAATAAAGTTGGCACCGCCTTATGTCCAAAACGAATTAAAGACGGATCACAACGAAGAATTTCAGATCGAAACTATGAGAGATATCAACAGACTAGCACGTCCATGGCTTTCACGAGTTAGAGTATTCTCTCGTTTTAGAAATATAGCTAAATATCACCTGTGGATTTTATATCGACCAACAAATAATGAAGGAATACTATTAATGAAGAAGTAACTATAGATGGTTATTACTGCAGCTATAAATCTGGTGCACGAAATGTCCATACCTGTGCACATATTGCTAGTTAAGACGGTTTTTGGGGTACGCACTCCATCAAATTAATGGGATCCGTTCAAGATGCATCGAACGGATCACAGCCACAAAATATCATTCATTAAGTTTAGTTTTAGATTTTAGTTTTAGACTTTGATGATTATAACAACAAATAGGCAAGAGCCACAAAATATTGATCATATTGTATTTAGTTTTCTACTTTATGTTTAATTTGTAGATATGTTCCTAAAAAATTAAATTAAATACTAAAAGACAATTTTGAGTGACCCTGTATAATAGTAACCTCAGATCACCCAATATTAAAATCAAATAATATTTACTTATTCTGCAAGTGTACGGGCTTTTCTTTGACAGAGTTTGTTCAAAGAATTACATATAAATCTTAACACTGGTTACTAGAAAATAATTACCCTGTATACGTAGCCTTAGAACTTTTCATTACTACTGTGTCGACAATATTAAGATTATCATTATTATCCTTAACTTTTGTAAAGAAATAAGCGCCACATTATTGATTTTCTAAAGGTAAGTAACAACCCAGCTTCGTATGTTTAACACCCTGTATCTCAAAAATTGTCCATTACATCTTAAAGAATTTTTATTGAAAACGACAAAACAACAAATCTTACAATCATTTACTAAAACAGTTAAGAATAAAATTACCAAAATTAATGCAGGTAAACGTAACACTTTAGAAAGTTAATGATTTTTAAACGAAAATTTTGAAATTTTAATTAGAGATCCTACAACAAAATTTCAAAAGATGTAACAAAGTTTACCTGTATTGTTTGCTTACTGATGATTAGGAAGAGCAGAAGTTGGTGATGTTTTAATTAAAAGCAGATCATACCTACCCGAGAACGAAAAATGTATCCGTCAAACGTATTAATAGAAAAGTAAGCATCAAGTGAAACTAAATTCCAATAATAAATCAAGTTTTTACAAATCTTACAGTGTGTGCTGCAGTTTATAAAACTAGAAAATTCAAAGTTTTCTTTTTTAATCCATGAGGAACCATTTTAACCTCAAAATGACGCAGGAAGTCAAATTCTATTTAACAGTACGGAACATGCCTGTCCAAATGAAAATTCTTATTTCAGAAATCCCATTAGAGGTTGCTTTAAAGTATATAAACCAGTACGAGATTTTGACGACCGTACTAAAAATTGGAAACAATTGAAAAGTGAGAACGATCACATTCAATAATTAAAACGAACACAGTTTTAACTCGATTCCTGCAAAACGCGCATCTTTACTTTAATAAAATTTATATACTTAACTTAACATTCACGCCATTCCCTTGCGGGATAGGCAAAACAATCCCTGCCTCTTATTTATTTTTCATTCACTATCTTTCTCCATGCTTTCCTATCTCCGCATACCTCCCTAGCTTCCGCAACATTCATACATTGTCTCTGGCATGCCCTTTTATTTTTAAAACTCCTTATCTTTCTTTCCTTCATCATACATTCTACAACATTCAGCCAAGTTTTTCGCGGCCTACCAGACCCGGTCTTTCCTCTAACATCACACACATAGACTTGCTTCGTTAATCTTGCCTTGTTCATTCTCTCAATGTGATCAAACATCGAGAGAATGAACAATGCAAGATTAGATAAGATATTCTTCGTGGAATTCCATATTCATTAACACTAATGTTTTAATATAGATATCATTATCGAGAGAGAATGTATACGTAAAATAATAAAGAGTAGTTATTGTAACAAATCATTAAAATGAGTCTGTAAGATCAACCTGTTCATTAATTAAAGGTCGTTTCTGATTGTGTTTATAAATTTCGAATGCATTTATAACATCTAATTTGTTATAAAAATGTGAAAATTTAACATTGTTCAGAAAAGCCATAAGGTGATTATTTACTATTAGACTTTTGGCGTAATTTGATTTGTCTATGTGTTTATGTTTGTAACATCTAATGTATTCTTCGTACCTAATATCAAAGTTCCTAAGTGATTGTCCAATATAAACAGAATTACAGAATGTGCAATTCAATTTATAAATACCAGACTTCAAGTTCTTTGATTCTAATATTGGGTGATCTGGGGTTACTATTATACAGGGTCACTGAAACATTTTTTTTTTTAGTTGTATTTATTTTAATTTTTTTAGGAACATACATACGAATTAAACATAAAGTAGAAAACTAAATATAATATGATCAATATTTTGTGGTTCTTGTCTATTTGTTGCATCTTGTATGGATTCTGGTCAACGGCATGATAATGCAGCAATCAAATGGGAGACTACTGCATTAAAGATCTTTGTGATATACCAAGAGAAAGTCCGCAAAATGAGTACCTTTCTGCAGAACTCCATTTCCAAATTAGTGCATTTTACTAGTTCATACCATGTCTGTTAAGACATTGTAATTACGATTATGTATGGATTCTATTTGTTGATGGCTTGCATACCCCAAAAAGCATACGATATTAGCGTTATTGTGCAAGGTATCGACACTTCGACCACCAGATTTACAAGTGGAGTAATAACGATCTAGAGCATCTTCTTCTTGATTAAGCTTTATATGCGTATAAACATTCAAATTCATTGTCACTCAAACTACTCTCGTGGTATATTATGGTCAGATTTCTTGCTATATCTTCATAAGAATGACATGATTTTCCATCTTATGATCGGTTAATGTGACGTAATCCAATAATTACTACCTAATAAAAGGTTCTAAAATATATCCTTGCTCATCTAAATGATGTGCACATGGTTTAACCCTTTCGAGAATATAGCTACATCTTGTAATTAGTTTATTGTTTGGTTTAATATAGCAGACTTATAAAAACCAGACTACCTACTTTAATATACAATAAGATGGCGCTAAAAAATAAAAATCTCCCAACTTGTTTTGTTTGTGATGGACAATTTCAACTACTTTTAATGACTAGCATAGATGGGGATGGGAATGCTGCGAAATGTGAAATAGTTATCCGTAGAAGAGAAGAATTTTTTAGACCTACTCTTGATGTAAATGCTGGTACGAAAATATGTACTAATTGTAATCAGCCGATCCGAAATGAAATGTCTGCTATTGAAGAAGACCCTACTTCTGCATCATAAGTGTTTTGTAACTGTGGTTTCATATTAGTTGAGTTGATCGGCTATTTCCACAGTTTTTGCTTTTTAAACGCCACGTTTCGGAAGCGGACTTTGCTTCCGTCATCAGTCTTAGTCTAGAGAAGTACTGTTCTCGCACTTAAGT
>JARFJB010000300.1:102500-125000 GCA_036346205.1 Vesta saturnalis | reverse complement strand
GATTGAAACACGTTAATCCAATAGCGCTTTTCTCGAAAATTACAATTTAACCAGATCGTGTTAAACCATCGCCTAGAGCTCACCTTGGATCTAAAGAGGTAAACAACGTTATATGAATAAATTGTTATTATCTATCTTACCTAATTTCAGTATTTTGTGATTATCCGTTGCGTATATTGTGAACATACGTCGTGTATACTTCATTTCACTTTTAATTTTACTACGATTTTCTCCTCGCTTGGACTACTTGTATGTAGCTGGTAGCTGTACTTCAGTTACTTTTGTTTCGTTACCATTAGTGTTACGTTTGTATGGAAATAACATTTACGCTGTGCAGATGATCACGATGTATTTTCCCTATTTGGTTTAAGTCACTGGAGTTTACAATGATGTAATCTGGGTGTCTGTTCGCTACTGACGACCTGAAATCTTCGCCGCTGCACTAACCAAGGTTAAATTATCACTACTCGTCACAACAAGGTTAGAACTATCCATTTTACGCATATATAGAGTTTACACTGTCGTTTGCTTTATGAACTATTCTTATATACTTCGGAAGCAGTAAGCCACATTTACAAAATAGAAAGTATCAGTATCAGTGTCAGTATCAATATTTCTACAATTTTTAATGAAATATTTACCTTTGTGAAGATCACGTTCTGCTCCATTAAGTTTTAGTCCATTTATAAACAGTTTGCTGCTGTAATCTCATTACAGTTAGAATTTACATCAGTTCTACATACATAAAGACAAAATTTACATCGATTGGGGCTTGAACCTTGATGGCGCAGTTGGTTATCGCGGTTTCTAGCAAAGTACAGGTCGTAGGTTCAAATCCTACTCGAGGTAAACTTTTTATTTATGTATTTAAAAAATTAATAATAATTTTTAATTACATATTTACCTTTGAACTTATTCGTTCATAACAAAAACTTATACTAGTTTACTGCGGCATCACCGCTATGTGTGGAACCATACCGTTAACTATAATATTGGGGAATTATAATAATTTAATTTAGGCCATTTATAAAATATTGCTTTTGACGTCCATGTTACAATCTGCTGTAGCGTTATCTAATAGCTATTGGTGCGCAGCTGTATAAACGAAATTAATTTATTATGCCGGCTGTATATTCATGTTATTACGTCACATGTTTAACGCGAAATTTTGTGCTCTTTTAAAATTCTGTTTTCTATCTCTCACAAGGTTTTGTGTTACAGGAGATAAGAATGTTCAGTTCATATGCGCTCTCATTTTAATTATGTGTATATAAATTCACTTTGGAGTAATTTAAGTGAACTGAATAGGCTTCTCCAAACTTATGGGTATTTGGAAGTTGAATTATTATGGGGGAATTTATTTTGTACATTTCGGAAATTACAAATTTTATTGGTTACTTGTAAATTTTCCCTTTTCAGTCGATTGAAAGACCTTTCAACAAATCAAAGGGGAGGGGGAATATTAATTTCGTTTCAAAATTTTTTACTTTTTTTTTCTTCTCAATTAATATAGCGGACTTGCCTTAGTCTATTTAATTCTTGGTACCTTTGGTTCATGTACAATATTTTTATATTTTCATTTTGGGGAAAAATTAATTAATAAATGGATTAGTATAACAGATAAAATATCCAGTACAGATCTTTTGGGGAAAATTTCCCCAATTACTGTGGTAATTGTTATTTTTTCGCTCGTCCTTTTTTGTTGCTCTCGCCGGTTTCAAGCTTTACAGGATTTGTCTTAAGAAATAATTATATATCATTTTTTTTTTAAAGTTTGTGGCGCCTTTTTCATCTCCGTTCCCCTTATCTTTCTGACTACAACTTCTGTTTCTGCTTTCTAACTAACCTAACCATCTACTTACTCTTTATCAATGCTTCAAAACACCCATGCTATCCAAGTGCTCTGTGGTCACCGTTCTACTGAGTTTTTAGCCGAGCTCACTCACTCATTTATATTTATGTGACGTGGATACGTGACAACACCTTAGATGTTACAAATATAAACACACAGACAAATCAAATTATGCGAAACATCTAATATTAAATAATCACGTTAAGACTTCACAAAACAATATTAAGTTTTTTTAACAAAAAAGACAATTTATATGTTTTGGAAGCATTCGAAATTCATGAACATATTAAAGTACCTTTAATGAACGAACGGGTTGATCTTATAGACTAACTTTTATCAGATATTTTAAATATAGAATTATAATTTACATCAAGTTTGCTGTTTTACCTTAATGATTTGTTACCATAACTACTTATTATTTTACTTATATGTTTTGTCTCGATAATGATACATTTTGTATTGATACTCGTTGAGACATAAATATATAATTTTATATAAAATAAATTGTGGAATAATATAACTAATAATAACTAAAACGTTAGTGCTATTTAATAGTAAAAAGTAACTTTTCAACTAAAAAAAATAAATAAAGAAAAAACTTTTAAATTTTTGGATTTGAACTCACTAAAAGTGGAATGCAGCCACCGTGTATATTCCATTGCGTTCCTTTTCATATTTTCATATACTTTGTGTCAAAACTAGTTTAAAACTTTTCGTCAATTGGTACTTTTCAAAGGGGTTTAATTTCAACATTGGAGAATCTCTGAGATAGTACAAAACTTGTTTAATAAATAAACCAAAATGAAAACATTGGGTTAACTAATTATAACTGATAGGTACAAAAGTAGCAGTATTTTTCTAATTTCTATTAATCAGAATTCATGAAGATCTGTAAAAAAATCGTAACGGTTGCTTATAAGTTACAAATAAATAATGTCAATAGAACAAATGTGTTGTTTTTCGTAATTTTAAAATGTGCTTACAAACTCCTTCAAGGTGGATTATACGACCTGTGAGAAAATGTGGCTTCTAGCCAAGTTAAATATTGAAGTACGATTTGTTAAAGAAAAGTTTCAACATTTTTAAACTAATACAATGGTGTGAAACCGTCTAAAAATGGAAAGCAGATGCTACATGTAGGTCTTATTTTGATAAAAGTAACAAAACGAAATGTTGAAATAAATTTTATCTCACTTTAAAAATCGTAAAAGTAAATTGCTTCATATTTCTCGGTGAGGTCACGGATTTACGTTACAGTTACCACAATTATTTTGAATTTTGATTTGAAATCTGCAAAATAGTTGAAAGTGTTGATACGAAAGGGAACCGTCCGTTAATTTTCCACTTAAACAAAATGAGATGTCGATAAAGGTTTATCCAACAACATAAACCAAGTCCACTTAAACGACTTACAACCATATTTCTTACCCTTATCACCAAATTATAGCAAGTCGCAAACTCTTGAAGTAACCATATAAAATACATTTGGTGATTGGACGTGCACATGTGAAACTCATCTCACTTGCGTTAACATTTTGTTTTATACGCATTGCAGAAGCACCCCGTTGACTTTACGACATGCTGCTACTTCGTCCTGAATTACACCCCTCCAGAGACAACGCAACAGCAGTAAGAAATTTTACGATACTTTGTATACTGGAATAATTCACAATTAAAATCGGGCAATCCTCGCAGAAAACGCTTTTTTTCTGTTCGCTCTTCGTTTTTTTTTAACACATAAATATTACAAACGCTTTCCTTTCAGAAATTTAATTTCTTTGGAGAGAAGTAAAAAAAGTCTGGTACAAATATTAAAATCCTCACCTCATATTTTAACAACAGTTACAACAGGAGCAAAAAAAAATCAAATAAGCTCCTTTATGATGGCTGTTATTCGTTATCACTGGTGATTTTAGGTTTGAATGGTCATTCTGGTCACGTGCGAATAAACAAGCCTTTGTTTACGTTCTCCATCGTTTGATGCCACATAGCCTAGCAGCATCAAGGGATTGTGTTATCGTCCTGAAATTGTATTTAAAATTCCCCTCGCTTTTTGAGTTAACATCTCACGAAAGCTGTTTTGACATGAAATCCTTCTACGATTTCTAAATATAATATCTCATTTTCTAATTTCATTGTAACGTTACAAAACGTGAGATTATTTCAATCCACGTTTTAAAAGTACAGCAATGAATGTTAACATATAAATCAAATTTTTATTTTAATATAATTCTAGTGTAAAATTTGGTTGTACCGTTGTTAAATATCATACATAATTATATCACTTAACGTTCTATGGCCTGTTTTATAAATGAAAAAAAACCTAAAAATAATTTATACATTATGGTTCTAAAAAGTAAGGTTACACAATATTTTTATCTGCTGTAAAGTTATACACGCACTTGACATACAACCATGTGAATGTTTGATTACAGAATAAAGCACATGACTTTCTTATGCGTGTGTCCATGTAGCGTTAGCAAACAGTATATAAGGTAAAGAGGGAAGGATGTTTATTAATTTTGTCACTTATATCAAATGTAGCAAGTATAGTCTTATTTTTTGAATTTAGAAATCATAAAAATGCATAACTTAATATTAATTTTCGTTCAGGAATGTTATTAAGTACTTTATTATAATTTCACCACATGCAAATCACTATTTTTATCAATTATAACATATTAAAGTGAGCCTTTTTGGCAGTCCAGCCCTTGAAGATAGGCAACCGCAGTATCCCTGCGAGCGCATACTGTGTTCTGATTGGCGGACCTGAGGGTAGGCCACGCCCCTAGTTTCTGATTGGTCTATAGACTTCGCCCAGATACGTCCGCAGGTTCCTGATTAGTGACGGCCATTTTGTGGGTGTGGCTTACAGGCCAGTTTGTTTTTGTCGGCCATTTTGTGGGTGTGGATCGTCGGGAATTTTTTTTATCGGCCATTTTGAGTTGGCGGCCATCTTGTCGGTTATTTTTGTAATTGGCGGGAAATTTGAAATTGTGTTCTAATAAGAAGGTCCTCATGCTATCTCATAAGATAGGGCTCCGGAGAGAGACGAGATAGGCGAGAGAGACGAGTGAAGTGAGAGAAGGAAGAGAGGCGAGAGAAACGTGAGAGCCAAGAGAAACGATAGAAACGAGAGAAAAACGGGGGAGATGAGAGAAACGAGGGAAACGAGGGAGAGGAGAGACGAGAGAAGTGAGGGAGACGAGAGAGAGCCAAGAGTAACGAGAGAGATGAGAGAGAGACGGGAGAAGGATACGAGAGAGAAACGAGAGAGACAAGAGAAGCGAGAGAAACGAGAGAGACGAGGGAGGTGAAAGAAACGAAGGAGACGAAGAAGACGAGCGAGGCGAGGGAGATGAGAAAGGATAGAGAAACGAGAAAAACGAGAGAGAGAGGAAAGATATGAGAGAAGCAAGAGACGAGAGAAACGAGGGAGTGAAGAGAGACAATACAGACGAAAAAAACGTGAGCGATTTTGTTTTAATTCGACCAGTTATGAGTCATAAATTATATTTGGCCCTCATACTATCTCATTAGACAGGTATAGGACGACGAAACCTATTCTAGGGCCTTCATCCTCTTGTCTAAAGACAGAAATTAATCAAATAAATCAATCGACCAATCAAATCAGCTGGAGTATATCAAACCAAATAAATCAATCTCAATCAAATCAAACAAATCAATTAATCAAATTAAATCGATCAAATCAATTAAGCGAATCAATCTCAAACAAATCACTCTCGATTAAATCAAGCAATCAGATCAAGCTCAATCAATCTAAGTAATTAACAAAATCAATCAAGCTCAATCAAATCAAACAAGAGGTTGAGGTCACAATTCTTCATAACCTTCAGGTAACGATTCTCCCAATGTATATACCTAGCTTCTATGAGTGACTACTTATTTTGTGCATAAGGCTAACCGACACTCAGAGCTGGTATTCTCTCCAAACGCGAGGGCACCGGCGTCGGAAAACAGTCGATCATCCGCCAATCAATCTCAATCAATTCAATCTCAAACAAATCATAACTTACAGCTTACAATTAAAAAATACTGGTTTGGTTTAACCAAACCAGTATTTACCAAATCGATTTAACATTTTATGAGATAGCCTTCGACATTGCAGTTAATATACGAACATCCAATTAGCTTGTCACACTATTGCCGCGTGTTGCATATAATGATAAAAAGATGTTTTACGTTTAAATTAGCATAAAATGTTGTCTTGATTTGGAAAAACCATAAATAGCTAATTACGTGAAAGTTGGACTGTCCTTGAAAATGGAAATATGATGTTCACTACCTTTGTGTGTGACAAAAATCCCTCTAATTAAATGACACTTCTTTTAAATCAGATTTGTTTGTTTGTGATGCCAACTTGTGGAGTATTGGCGAATGTTTTCTGTAACAGAAGTTGATCGTACTCGTCTCTCTCTGCTCTCCTTCTCTTTCCTTGCTCTCGTCTCTCTCGCTTCCCTCATCTCTCTCGCCTCTCTCGTTTTTCTTGTTTGTTTTGTCTCTTTCCTCTCTCCTGTCCCTCGTCTCCCATGTGTCTCTCGTTTCTCTCGTTTCTCTCGTTTCTCTCGTTTATCTCGTCTCTCTCGTTTCTCTCGTTTCTCTCGTTTCTCTCGTTTCTCTCGTTTCTTCATTCTCTCGTTTCTCTCATTCTCTGTTTTCTCGTTTCTTCAACTTTCTCTCGTTTCTCTGTTTCCTCGTTTCTAGTTCTGTTCTCTGTTCTCGTTCTCCGTTTCTCCCGTTTCTCCCGTTTCTCTCGTTTCTCTCGTTTCTCCCATTTCTCTCGTTTTTCTCGTTTCTCTCGTGTCCCTCGTTTCCCTCGTTTTTCTTGTTTCTATCTCGCCTCCCTCAGAAACCAGGGTACGTATCTGGGTGGATTCCAATTAGAAACTAGGGCGTGGCCTACCCTCCAAACAGAACACTGTATGCGCGCGCAGGGCTACTGCGGTTGCCTACCCTCCAGGGGTTGGACTGCCAAAAGGGATCTTAATACCACCAAAAGGCCACCAAATAGGGGTGAAAATGTCTTCAAGTGGGTTTAAAATGACATGAAGGGGTTTTAATCTATATAAATGCACGTTATATTTACACAAAATATTGCACATTTTGATAATATATACAAATAAATGAACAAAATTCAAAAGCTTTAGACTTTCTCAAAGTAAGTCTTTAACACTGCTTTATTGTCAACTATTACTGCAATTGAGTTATATTTAATGTGTTTTTTAGACTGGGGTTTATAACGAAAATTGATCATCAGTAGATTTCGTATATGTTCGCCGTGTAACTTTCTTCCATAAATACAGTACTTTACATTTTTGTGATTAATTAATCTTCAAGGGTTCCCTACGAAGAACTTTCTCAAAGAAAATCTATTTTCACACATTTCTATAAATTTAGCAGTTTTCGAAATATTCTCGAAATGTGCTTTAACGTCTTTTATAGAGTATCTGCATTTGTACACCAATTTTAAGCAACAATTCAATTAACCAAGATATTTCAGTAATAGTTTTAAATATAACATTTTGTTACGTCACAAGTAGTTAAGTTTGGAGACTTTTGGAACACCACAAATTTCCAAGGTTACCACTTTATCAAGGCTACCACCTGACCAAGGTCGCACAATTGCAGTGTATGACCTACTTTCACAAAGCCCCACACACCCAAGGTTATTCAACAGCGGCCTAATTTACGAAGGTCACACACCAGTAAGGCCACTCGTATGCCCTATTTCCTCGAGGTCCCACAAGGTTACACACTACCAAGGCCAGTCATCTCATACATTATCAATGTCATTTGTGATGACCACGCACTGAACGCTACCTGTGTATCATATCTATTCACCATACTTTACGCTTAGCTGAGACACTCTAGAAACCAAAAAAAAGAAAACGATACATTAATGTAGTATAAACAAAGACATGTACAATTGTATTATTCAGAAATATGATTCTCTTTAGGAATAAAACATTTTGATTTAGTACAAGTGCAAAAGGTTCTTTCCACTTCATTACATCTGTGTGGACGTGGTGTAAGCAATTAAGCATACGTGCAATGTGGTGCCCATCGGAGATGCTCCTGTAACGGATTGTCAGATGGCTGCCATCGGTTTATTCTAACCCCACACAGGAAGCATTCAACCGTGTCGTCTGCAGATGTGGAAATGAACGCTGCCGCAACAAGTGATGAAGGCGGGTGAACTCCAGACCATGTTCGATACGTTAGTAAGCGTTTATCGAAACAATTGTAATACTGAGGATAATAAAAGTTTGGTTCAATTTTGAAGCAGTCGTGAAACTTGGTGGATCTAAGAGTAGTGGAGTGACGTTTGATAAGAAGGAATGGCATTTACTTATGGACAATCAGGGAATAATTACAAATTATTTCTACACACCTGAAGGACCATGGCTACCTACAAAGATGGGCTCGAAAACTGTATCGTATGAAACTATTGACAAGAAGAAAGTTATTCGTATCAATGATTGTGAAGAATCAGAAATCTATTTAGGATGGGAGTCTATAGAACAGCTATGAAGACTTATTAAGATAATAAGTTATCGATTGGATCAAATATCTACTATGAACTTTTCATTATTTCATAATAAAATAATAAGTGCAGCAGCGGAAAAGTCTGACCTTGGCATGGCAGCTTAATAGCACCATTGCATGATATATTCGATCCCAATATATTATATTTTATGGAAATTCTTGAATTTGTCAAGGAAAAACTGAATATTGATGTAGAAGTTGCCAAAGCTGAAAAGTAAAAAGTGTGGGTAACGAGTATATAGAGAACAGGGATATATAATATATGTTAGTCAATATGTGGATGTGTTATAGTGCAGAGTCGTGACTAATTTCAATCATTGGAATTTGATTCTGAACATGAAAAAGTGTATGGGATGGGTAGGTTTAGTGATGACTATTTAGATAATTTAGTTAATAAGTATGGGGGAGGAATACGTCTTTGTGAGAAATACTTGCAAACGCATGATGAT
Organism: Vesta saturnalis; assembly: GCA_036346205.1. NCBI lineage: Eukaryota > Metazoa > Arthropoda > Insecta > Coleoptera > Lampyridae > Vesta > Vesta saturnalis. The sequence goes on along the minus strand of JARFJB010000300.1, from coordinate 116,132 downwards.
GGTGTAATGTGCATTTGTTGTATGAATCGATTAATAGAAGAACTTAAAGAAATATCTTTGGAGCAATTTGTACACGAAATAGAACGGTATTTACCAAATTATGAGTCATTAGATGACGACTCGCCAAGTGAAGAAGGTGTGCATTAATGAGTCCAAAAACGTAGTTCACTGTATAATAGCATGGAATGTGGCGCATAGGCAGGCGCGAAAAGGTGAATGGGAACGATTAGCTAGAGATTCTGCCCGATTTAAAAAAGAATAGAAGACTGTGATACTATAATCTTTGTCAAACGCTTTAGTAGTATGTAATGTTATATGTATATGTTAACATAAATAAAAAAATTAAAATAAAGTAAATTATTTATTGTATAATAATAGTACAATATATAGAAGTAAGCGTACACAACGTATTATATAATGTCTTTGTTGGAAATCCAGGAATTGTGAGAATTATCAAAACATAGCCACTTAACAAGAGATTTATTAACTTGACGTCGGATTACACGTTCAACTAGGTGAATGTCAGGATGTTTAACACTTTGAAGTTCCGACTCACAGAACCGGCCTTGAATCTCTTCGTCACGACTATCGCGTAAAGTGTAGGTGATTGGGCTTGAACGTTTTACTGTCAATATTTGAAAGACTTCGTAACTCCAATTACGTGTGTAACCCTTAGAAAATATGCTTCTATATTTGCTAATGCGCACATAATCCCCCACTCGAAATTTAGGTGTCTTAGTATTAAGAACTTTATGACGTTTTAAATGGTTCAAAATATCTGCAACATTATTTTCCGTTACATCTATCGGTTTGTGTCCTATTGTTCTATGCTTTTTGGAATTATAATCGGCAACAATATGAGGTAATATTGCTAACCACTTGTAGGATCCTTGCATACTGAATGTTTTTCACATTATTGCTTTAAGAGTGCGATTTGCACGTTCCACTGTACTGCTTTTCAAAGTGGAATAACTACTATAATGATTGATATGGAACTTTTTCATCACTTTTTCAAATTCTGCATTATATACTTCTGTTCCCATGTCAGTTTGCATATATGTAGGCGTTCTTTGTAAACCAGACAGAAGTTTATCCATTGCATCTGCGACTAGTTTACCATTCTTGCGTTTGATGGGGAATGCCCAGACATATTTAGAGAAAGCATTTATTACCACCAAAATATATCGAAATCCTTTATTCACTCGAGCATATGGGATCATTTCCACTAAATCGGCTTGAAACAGATCATTTAACCATTTGAGTACTACACAACGCCGCGGAAAATTTATCCTTGCTGGTTTGTACAGTTCTTCAACAACATCAGCTTTACTCATTTTTCGCTTTGGATTTTAGTAGAATCTCTATGATGAATGATTGTTCTTACGTAAATTCGACACCTTCTGGTATTATAGGTTGAATCACAGCTTCCTTATGAATAGTTCGATTAATCAGGTACAGCGGCGTTGTATATAGTAGATCATCCATTTGAAGATGAAGAATGTGAGGTGACCACATTCAATGCGTTATTGTACACTATGTATAAAGAAACAAATATTTACCATCTGTACCCAATGGAATATCTACTGTCTTCTTACGCAATAAACCTTGCAAGGTAAAATAAGGTTCGTAATATATATCACCTGGTTTCGTGCCATCACTGTGCGTAGCATCACTGTGATGCTGAGTAATATGTTTACCAAATTTATCTATTGTCATTTGATGATGAAGGTGTCCACAAAATTTATCTATTGGCATTACTGATGGACATACAGTACTATCTTTAGTGATAGTCGTTGTAACAATGAAAGTAAATGACTATAGTGGTAGGTTTATAACAAGTTCTGTGAGTATAGTAATAGGTTTATAACAAGAGATGTTACTTTATTACTTTTGCGTTACGTAGTTCGTCAAATATATGTCATTTCGTTGTTATTGCTACTGTTTCCTGCTGACATTGATTCTAATAATTCCCTTAATCAATCTACTAACTTATTCGGATTATTCCAAGGTATAAACTCAGTAGATTTGTTATTGTAACGCAACAGTTGCATTCCACCTCCTCTTTTGGACATAGAAGTTTTTCAAGAGCTGGTGGCTGGAGGTGCAAGTGATGAAGTAGCAGAACGTTTTCTATGTTGAAGTAATGGTCTAATGATCTCAGTGTATTTCTTACTATTATTTCCTCTGGTTTGGTCATCAGGGTTATCATTACGTCGGGCAGTATTTGTACGACGCAAAATGTCATTGTATTGCTGTAGATCACAGTTGTTGAATCCCGTAGGCACTTTTTTAAAGAGTAGTTCATATAATCCCGGTGTTCCCTCATAGTCTAAGGATGATCCATCAGGAAGAGCGATACGAAAATTTTCTCCCACAAAGTCTAGTTCAGCATCGCCAATAAAAAGTTTCTCTGCTTCCGGAACAAAATGTACACCATATGTCAAGTCATATTCGCCTTCGGTATCTGTAAATACTTTCGACATAGTACTTCGCTAATCCTTCATACTGATTAAGATACTTCTCTTTAACACAAATTGGTCAAGGGCTTGTAGGGGGATAATTCCTTATCGGACACTCAGCAGCAAACAAACTATACCGGTAAAAGCTCTATCTTCCAAGCCACCTTTAATCCACCGATTTTTCTTAATAATGAGGCGGAATATGTAACGGGGCTGACTACTTTTGAATCTTTCAATACTATACAAAACGTTACTTCAAAGAATAACAAACTTGTATTTGGAAAATAGAGAATTATAATACCGGCAGGATCATAGGAAATTACGGATTTGAATAAATATATTAACGAGACAGTGAAGGAATCAAGAGGATATATTACTTTACGAGCGAATAATACTATGAAAGCAAATATGAAAGCAACCCATGGCATTAACTTCAATGTAGAAAATTCGATTGGACCTATGCTGGGATTTAACAAGACTGTTTACCAAGGTAAAGTGTGCATAACTCTGATAATCCTATAAGCATTATCAAAATTTACTCATTAATTATCGAGTGTAATATAACAAGTGGCAGTTTTAAAAATGGCGAGTCATCACACATAATTCATCAATTCTTGCCCAGTATACCAGCTGGGTACAAAATAATTGAATCCTCTCAACATGTCATCTATTTACCTATCAATACATCTACCATATCAACAATAACACTTAAAATAATAGATCAAGACGGAGATCTCATCAATTTTAATGGGGAAGCCATAACGATAGGACTACATTCAAAGAAAATATGGTAACGCGGTATAATACATGTGCATGTAACCAGAGCAAGGTGAACTATAAAAGATGGAAGCGTGGAAACGCAAAAGTCAGTAAGCGTTCAGCGATCACAGCATTGACAGCGCAGAACAAAGCATTGTTGGAAAGTCTCGGTTTTACAGTACTACAATGAGTATATTAAACGTTAACGAAAAAGTTATCGTTGATAATGCGATAGTAAATTCCGAACTCCACACCCATCAGCCATATACTACGAGATTTGGAAACAATGATGAAATCAGGATACCCATTCAAGAAGACATGTGCACTTTACCATCAGAAAGCTATGTCTACGTAGAGGGAAGATTGTTGAAGCAGGATGATACTGTATCTAACACTGCGCGGTTTGTTAATAATGGTATCGCGTTCTTATTCAGTAAAATATTGGATCGCTTTCCCTGCATACTCATCTTTCATTCTTCCGACGACGGATGTATTCGTTGTAATACCATGCAGACCGTTTTGATAGTTGGATGTGTCATATTCATCAACATTATTCCTCATATGGGCATACACATCATCAATTGTTTACAACATCATTAACAATTTTTAACAAATATTACTACTAATGAAGATAACTGTAAGTGTTATCGAAACGTTTAGATTGTATAATTTAAAATACACCATTAAAAAAACCCAAAAAAGATAAGTATTTTATTATGTATGATAATGGTGAAAGTTTACATTTTCATATTTCAGTCCTTTATGGGGAGGAAAGTAATGTTCTGAGCAATTTTAATTTTATTTTGCAGAGAATTCTCTACATATGATTCGGCTACTTTATCCGATCGCCATCCACCAAGCTGCTTCAGTGCCCTTGTATCACCGCCGCTTTCTGCAAAGATCGTCGCCGCACTCCTGCGAAAGCAGTGCCCTGTGTACTTATGGGCATCCGGTAGATTTAGGGACTCTGCTATTATCCTCGGCATTTTGCCTAAGGTGTTTTTCCCAACAGTCTGAGCACTACATTTGCCATTATGATACGACAAAAACAAGCTATCAATTTTAGTATGTTCCGGTCGTAATGCTGCATATTTTCGGTACAAAGAGACGTGATCAACCAATCCATCGCTTGGTACAATTATAAATTGCCTCGAAGTATAAGTTTTGGTTTTTTTGATCTTCACTAATAGCACTGATCCCTCAGTTGTTACGTCCTGTACAGCCAAATCGTGCAGTTCTTCGCGACGACATGCTCCAAAATACCAAAGGCTGTGACAACCTATAAAACACAATAATTTTATAATGAGAATTGAAAAAAAACTAAAATCGTTATACCTTAACTAACAAGTACGTATGATCAGGCGCCTTCAACATGAATTCTTCAATTTGATGCCGTTGCAATACATAGGACTTTTAGCTTGATCACCTACAGAATTATTCTTCATGAATTCTGTGAGCATGGAAAAACGAGATATATCAACATCTTTCTTCAACTTGAACATCTTTTCAATTTAGAATATAAACACCACAGTGACGACGGCTTATAGATCTTTGACTGCAAAAATAGATATTTATTGAATAGAGATAATTGACTAATGTATATATACAATCCCTTACCATTTGAGACAAGTATGCCATCACAACTTTTCATCACATTTTGTGGACACATTTTGTGCTCCCACGCGCAAAACTTTTCGTACTCTTTATGTATAAATATTTCGATTTACTTGAATTATTTTGCCTGGGGCCTAAAATTTCTTGTGAATTTCACCTTCCAGTTTAGAATGCAAATTATTTACAAACAAACAGTACCTTAGCAACAATTTAACAATATCTTATCTATTAAATGTTAGTAACAACAAATTTACCTACTGTCGACTTTATTTCACTGCATTTGCATTTAAAAACTTGCCGAAAATACTGAATCTTTTTAAAATTTTGTTCCAGTTTCATGGTGCAAAATAAAATAAAACATTAATTATCCACGGCATAATTGTAGATTATGGATCTCAGGAATATAAAGGCCCTCCGCTTCGCGTCGGACTTTTAACATTCCCTCGAACCATAATCTTCTGATTATGCCCTTAATACATAAATATCTATTATATTTACAGTTAGAAATTTCATCTATATTGAATAAAGAAGATTGGGATAAAATTGATTCTATAACGTTTAAATCTATGAAAATAAATTTTGACATCTCATGTCAACGTCAGAAAAAAAAAACTAATAAATTATATAAACAACAAAATAATAGACCATCTATTGTTTATAAAAAAACAGTTATAAACCTTTCTGATAATGAAATTTTGCGATAACACCAAGAGTAATACCTTTTGAAGATATAATGTCCAACATTGAAGACTCCATTAAATTATTACCTTTTGATGCTGCTAATGAAGTTAGATATAACACCGTTAACATATTACGTAAAACAAAACCTCCAAAGAGCAACTTATCCTTTCGTCAACGACGTGCTTTACTTGATCTTAAACGCAATTAAAGTACAATAATATTAAAATCAGATAAAGGTAATGCAACTGTTATATTAAATATGAACGATTATAACATTAAGATAGAACAGTTGGTGGGACCAGAAACTTATCGTGAAATACCAAAAGATCCAACAAAAAAGTTTCTTTTAAAAACTAAAGAGCTGATTAAATTGTAATGTATTCCTGAAGAAATAAAAAAAAAAACTAACTAACTCTGAAGCTATTTCACCAAAACTATATGGTTTACCAGAAATTCATAAACCTAATATTCCTTTAAGGCCTATTGTTAGTATTATATTAAAGATTCTGCCGACTTTGTTGATAAAATGCATAGTTTCAAAATTGAAGAAGGTGATATAATGGTTAGTTTTGATGTTGTTTCACTTTTTACAAAAGTGAATACATTGATCATCTTTTTCCAAAGGACATAACCATTCTTTTTCAGCACTGTCTTACTACAACTTATTTTCAGTGGAATAGTAAATTTTATGAACAGATTGAAGGTGTAGAAATGGGAAGTCCACTTAGTCCTGTTATAGCTAATTTTTATATGGAAAGATTTGAAACATTAGTGTTACAAACTACACCTAAAAAACCTTCAGTTTGGTATAGATATGTAGATGACACATTTGTTATTTGGAGACATGGAGAAGCACTGCATGAGATTTGGTTTTTATAAATGGTATACATCCTAGTATTCAGTTTAACATGGAAAAAGAAACTAATGGAAGTTTACCATTTCTTGACATATTAATATCTAAAAATAATAATTCCCTATCTTTTAAGGTTTACAGAAAGCCGACACACACTGACAGATACCTTCATAAATTATCCAACCACCATCCACGTCAAAAATTGGTGTAATTAAATCTTTAATAGATCGAGCAAAACGAATTTGTGACCCTGAATTTTTGAAGGATGAATATAAATATTTAAGAAAATCCTTACAAGATAATGGATATTCACTTACAGATATTAATAATGTTATTACACCTTCTAGGCGTAACCTTAAAGACAAACCAGTTCTTAATGTTGGTACTGCTTTTCTTCCTTTTATAGCTAATGTTACAAATAGAATAGAAAAAATCCTAATTAAATATGGCATTAGGACTATTTTTAAACCTACAAGACAAATTAAAAAACATTTAAGATCACCTAAAGATGTGTCAAACCCTTTATCATCTTCCGGAGTGTATAAGTTATCTTGTTCATGTGGAAAAGTATACATCGGAACCACAAACGTAGCTTTGATACAAGAGGTAAAGAACATATGAGATTTTGTAGATTAGGTCAACCAGAGAGGTCTGCTGTGGCTGACCATGCCCTGAATAATCAAAATCATGACATTCAATTTGGCAATATGGAAATATTACCAAGACAAACTCATTATTATGTTCGTTTACAACGTGAAGCTATTGAAATATATAAACACCCTAATAATTTTAACAGACAAGAAGAAAATCTCCGTTCAAATAGGTTTTGGCATCTTATAATTAAAAAAAATCATAATGATACGTCTTAATTTGGATTTTAATTTTACCTTTTGGTATGTCTGGGTTTTTTGCTGTTTTTTCTAGACTTTGAAGCAAATGCTTTACCAATTATATGTTAAATTACCACAGCACTATAATTTAACATAAGTAGTTGAAATTAAGATTAAAATTAAAAATTACAAAAAACGTTCTGCATTATGCTTTTCATTGTTAATAACACTTGCACTTACTGATAAAGATACCTCTTTGTTAGATTTAACTGGATTATTTTATTTGATGTGATGTTTAAATTTGTGAATGCTTGTATCATTTTCAAATTGAAATTTTTTACAACTTTACACTTACATCATAACTTGATTGAATTTTGTTAAATGTGTTTTTTGGCTGACAAATTTCATTGTTAGCTTTCGCCGTAGAGAGTGTTCTGATTTGTCATCTTTAATGCAGTTTAACAATATTTAATTTTTGATGACCTAGTTATTCTTTACTTTAAAATTTAATTTTATAGTTGGCTTTATACGTTTCTCAAACTGTTATATTAAGAGCAGGCTGATGTTTATGTTTAAATTTTTCATATTTGACAAAATTGTTTACAACATCTTTAACAATTTTTAACAAATATTACTACTGACGAAGATAACTGTAAGTGTTATCAAGACGTTTAGATTGTATAATTTAAAATACACCATTAAAAAAACCCAAAAAAGATAAGTATTTTATCATCAGTTGTTATCTCGACAATTAAAGAATCTGTGTCTGTATAGAGCAACGTTACATTATTACCGTAATGACTGCGCAAGATATCGTAAAAAAACGATACATTATAATTTTCGAAAGATCCAAAATACTAAATCCGACATATACGGGTTTGTCATACGTAACGACCTGTTTCGACAATTCCATCGCAAATAAGTTGTTCGTGAATTGAACAAAATTTTTAAATTGTGGTTTTGCGACGTACCGTGTTAGACCCACACGACGACCGTTATTTTCCCAATGCGTTAATAACTTGATAACCCCATGAATATGAGTAACAATTAAACCATGCTCTATACATTGTTATAAATATCGGTAATGTATAACATAATCGGTCTTATCACACAGGCTCGGAATTAACTTCTCCTGCTTGGAATTTGGCGCGCAGATCATTTTAGGGCAAAAAGGGTGCTCATTGTGTTCATCATGCAGGTGGTGTGGATAGTGTATATCTACCTCTAGTACATACCCAACATTGTCTTCATCAGTAATCTTCAGTACATCAAATTTTGTTATTTCCTCTTGAGTTAACCACATAAACCCATCGTGTGGAAGGTATGACGCATACTCCATCCGTATAAGCTCGTGGCATCCAAATACTGTAAAAATACTTTAGGACTATTAGGATCATAATTTGGAACAAACTCGTTGTTAGCAATGCTTCTGCACTTGATACAAGTGCTCACTCTACCACGAATGCCTTCCTTAAAAAAGTGGTACATATCCATATCAGTTAATAATTAGCTCTACGTTAGTACATTTCAACATAGCATTCTACGCTAATCCGGGTAGAGCAGCACATTGTGCCGGTTGCAATCCATACACGCCCACCCTAGGGTTTTCGAACACGTCAGCCAACTGCAGCACGTCTGATTTTAAATATACATCAGCATAATCACCGAGTGTATTACACTTAAAGTGATCTCATACCTGTAAGACGCGACAATAGTCGTCATCGGAAATATTTGCATCACGGATTTTATCATAGAATTTGTCATTGGATGGAACCGTAACATCATCAAATTTAGTAAAACTGTCTACGTACGCATAGGGGAAACTACCTTTCTTTCTAACTAAGGAGAAGTCATTATCATCACTAAAATATTTCCGTACCTCTATACATTGCTCGTCTGACAAATTTTGAGATAGCGTATCTAACGGTGCATCCATAAACCTACAACTATCGACGAATCGCAAATTTATAAATTTTTTTCCCGCTGACCGCGACTGTTTACAAATTCATCTACAAATATATGCTTACCGAACGTTATATATTTTTGACTATTAGCAGGAAGTACGTTAATTTCTTTAGTTTCACTCCCTAACTGTTTAATAAGCAGGTGAACATCATAACCACTAAGATTATGGAAAAAAACTGGGATAAATGTGGGTAACTGATAGTTTATATTACAATTTGAATGTGCCGCACTACGATACCTCCCAGTCAGGTGAAAACGATCTCGTACTTTTGGATTTGTAAGATCACCCGCAATACGCTTACCGCATACATAGCAATGTAAACTTTGTTCGAATATCACCTTTTGTTCATCAGTTAGTGGCAACATTGGAACAACAGTTTTGAAATGTTCATTATATATTCGTTTTACATCACTTTCTATTCGTCGTATAAATATCTCCGCCGCATTGACCCCCCTATACAATTCTAATTTGGACCACAAATCGTTTACACCACACTTAATATAATAACGAAAGAGTATGGCTCATGTTTACTCGTCTTTATCGTAAACGGTTGGGTCAGTGGTATCTACCGGTACTAATAGCGCTTCAAAGTGTGCATATATTACGAATGGCAGAAACATCTGCTTTTGATAGTTCCGAAACACAAGTATATTTTCCGTGTCCAGTGTCCGTGTCCGTGTCTGTCCGTGTTCCGTGTCTTCTGTGTCGTGTCTGTGTCTGTGTCTGTGTCTGTGTCTGTGTCTGTGTCTGTGTCTGTGTCTGTGTATGTGTCTGTGTCTGTGTCTGTGCCTGTGTCTCTGTCTCTGTCTCTGTCTGTGGCTTGTGTCTGTGTCTGTGTCTGTGTGTGTGTGTGTCTGTGTCTGTGTCTGTGTCTGTGTCTGTGTCTGTGTCTGTGTCTGTGCTCTGTGTCTGTGTCTGTGTCTTGTGTCTGTGTTTTACGTCAGGTAATTTTGTGTACACAAAGTTGCAGTCCAGTGAGAGGAGACGGGTTAATTGCTCCTGTATTCTAAAATAATAAAGACAAGATTCGTAAAAATGTATCGCCCCATTCCGCCGGGTTATTTGGTTGCTAACTAAACGAGAAAAAATTTTGATCCATACATAATGCTGATTATCCGTTTGGTTACTGACTAATAGTAGTAAATTAACATGAACTGACTGTTTGGCTTTAGTATAGTAGAGAGGTCCCACTACCTCCGTGACACACTGACCATCCCGATACGTATCGTCCAGGCCATAAACGTTGATGGAAACGTTATTGTTGGATTCAAACGTTGCAATGTTAGTCAACTTAACAGGAAGTTCTACACCATTCCAGTTGAATAACGTTCTGAAATCAGGGTAAGAAGTTGTCCGCTGTAGTAGACCCTTCGGTGTCACTAAAGCTGATACAATAGCCCATGCAAAGCAGCAATTATCAGTATTCCTTACATTAACTATTGCATGTTTATTCGCAATTTCGTAGGGGACCTTCATATAGGATGAACCGGTGGTAGCAGAGAATTTCAGCATGTTTACCTCTAAATACACAAATTGCACCAGTGATCACCCTACAAAACATTTGTGGGTAATAGTTTACAATAATACTCATGACTCACACTTACCAGAATCTTTATGCTGAAATTCAGATTGTTTGGCATCCAATATTTCCATTATGCTTTGGAAATAATCTTCCACCACCATCCCAACACTTAAAATATCATATTTAGCCTGAAAGGATTTAAGTTCCGTGGTTTCTCTACTGTTCAAAAGGTACACACCAAATAAATCAACATTACATTTTAAGGAAAAGTGTTTCTGCAACTGAATTTGTATTAGTTCCAAAACATTGACTTTCACGTCCCCCATAAACGTTTGCACATCAGTGTGAGTATTTCTTGGGGATAGTCTATACGAAACAATCCGTTGTTTAAACGCATTCCGAATAACTTCAACCCCAGCAGCAACGAGTATACACACATTTGATTTATGCCTGTTGCTTCTCAGGTGTCCTTGAAGAACATACCGCGGTACATGTATTGCACAATCAGTGCATTGTACAATATCAACACTCTTTTTTTTTACAGTCATTCCGTTGATCTAACTTACGCTTCCTTGAGTTGTTCAAACCTGATAGCCATGGTTTCGCAAAGGAAATACTGTCACGCTTGTGTTCCACATTGTTGCTAGTGCGGTTTAACCTTGATGGCCCGGGTTGTGCAAAGGAATCTGCTCTGTTGTTGTCGACAGTACCGGATTGCTCCGTGTTGCTACCTGTGGTATGGTTTTGCGACACAACCTCCTGCGCTCCAAAAGGTGGGGTAGTTATTGGTATCCTTATCCAACATGAGGTTGTTTGGTGTCGAAGTATAGAATTCTTTCTAGAAAATTTCTTCAGACATTCACATTCAAATTCTTTGTTACGGTCTACAACAAAAAGTATATACAAAAGTGAGAGTTGTGTTACGTGTTTTGTTATGATTCCTTTGGTAACACCCTATTAGTTTTTTACACGTTTGCTATCTTTACTTTATTTGATTAATTACAACTGTTATCAAAAGAATCATATCCTGCGATGCGAACGAGGACACAATGTAACCAATCGCCAGCAATGGACGGGTTGGATAGGAAGGTAATCAGAATCGAGTGTTGCTGCTCACACATATTCTACCCAGCATTGTAGATCTCCCTACTATGTGCTTTGGACTGGAAACAATGGATTATAACCAATTGTTTTCCAGAAACTCCGCAGCGCAAGTAGGGCTCAACACCCTGCGGAGAAAATACTGCATTTTCCACTATATCCCTCACCGGTGATGGCGCAGGTAACTTTAGCATCGGTGCTGCAGGAATCATAGATAATAATAAGTCATTTATCGACCATTCATTATCCAAGAAGTTTGCAGCAGCCGCAGGACTGAGGATACTTTCTGATGATGTTTCTATTTGCTCCAATTGTATGGTACAATTCATAGAACTCCACTCCTGATCAAACTCTTCGATACAAGTGGGGCTCAAGACACTCTCAGAAATATGTTCCTTGACCTATACTTCTACCGAAGAACTCTGGTATGACCACTCTTCCATAAATTATGCAGTAGAAGCAGGGCTCAGCAAACCCTCGAATGGATTTCCTACTACCCCACCCTCTAAGCGGGATGTCCATGTAAACGACTGATCATCAGGTACAACACCCTCAGAGGTCTGAGTAATCGGAGATACAGCAATCCCCCTTAAAAAATGTCTTCTAAAAATGCATGAAAAACGTTGTTTTTAGTAGGGGAAACACCTCCAGGAGCACGACCTGGATTCCGATACAGTAATACTCGACTTGACCATCGCTGAAGTTATCACTGTCAGCGACGAACAAACCACTACACCATTTCTTATCTACCAGACTGATACTGATAGTGAGATCTGCAGCGTAGCATCTTTCAGTGTTGTGGGATTATGTTCCTCCTGTTGTGGCAACGAATACCTCAACAATAGTGACTACGATTCCGACGACTACGACAATGACGCTCTCCGCACCACTACTCACCCAGCCAGACTTCTGCAACGAAATCATCGTGGAAGAGAGCAGCGATAAGGATGACATACTGAAGACTATAACACGTAATATATACAGACGTGACGAAAGCGCTCAAGACCTGACCGTACAAAACCGTGCACAGGAAATGGTACCTGATGACAGACGGAACAACAACGCTGACTCTGGGATACCAATATCCCTATGACTATTGGCCACACTGTTCTTCCCCCCATTTACAACATCATGTGTGCGATGGCGTCGAGAGACAGTGCCGCTCAAAGCAATTCTGCTTTTCTGATAGTTGCAGGGTGGTACTGGCTCTTTTACGAACATCGCATAATATCATGGCAACGTCTCACATTCACGGTATGTATTCCCTTCGTACTACTTTTATGACACCTCTGTCTTTGCAGCTGACCACAATAATACCATTCGTCCGGACTTATGATGTCGTGATTACGGAGAGCTCTCTTGAAGAGAAGCTCGACCGGGCCCACACTAGGTTTCTAACATTATACCTTGCCTAAAATAGTGTTATAAGCTTAGCTGTACTCAGTGATTATGATCACGCCATTGTACATCTGCAAATTATATTGGAAACTGTCGAAGAGATCGTCGGATTGTATGAATTGGTCCACTTTCGTAATCTAGCTCTTCGACAAGTGGTATTTCTGAGTGATCGAGATAAACATATTAAGTATGACTGACACAGCTCTCCAAATACTTACGCATTCTTTCCAGAAAACGGTAACCCAATAGTGCGACAAGACGGAGACCAACTACTGAGCGAGTCGACAGCTTTACATACAAACAGACAAACCGACTAAAAATGTAAACCAAACGGACAGATAGACAAATAGACAGATAGACAGATAGACAGATAGACAGATAGACAGATAGACAGATAGACAGATAGACAGATAGACAGATAGACAGATAGACAGATAGACACGAACAGA
>JARFJB010000300.1:22500-97500 GCA_036346205.1 Vesta saturnalis | reverse complement strand
ACACGCACACCCTCACGCAAGCACGCAAGCACACACACACCACAAATGCGACCACCCACCCACATGCACACACTTACGCGCACGCACATATCAGATAAATATACCATATTCTAAGGTTTTCTTACAAATAACTCATAAAAAACAGTTTTTAGATAGCGTTCTCTAAATTTAGTAGTTACCGAGAAATTCCCGAAATGTGCTTTTATGCCTTCTATAGGTACCTCTATTTGTCCACTGATTTTAGGCAAAACCTGATTGAACCAATATGTTTCAGTAATAATTCTAAATATGGAGAGTTATTAAAATAGAATACGTATTTTGTAAGTGGCACACGCGCACACCGACACCAGCAAATATACGCACACGAACAGCACACGCAGTCGCCCACGCATACACTCATGTACAATCACACACGCATATGCACACGCACACAAACAGACACACGCACACGAAAAACCAACGCATGCACACTCACTCGTATAAACACACGGATGCACGCACACCCACATACATGCGCACGCATATATTTCTGGGAAACTAAACAACCGGAGGCCTATTTCGTTGCTAACAACTTATTACAAGTTTTTTAGCAAAATAATTTTACCAGATCAATGCTACTCTGCCAAACCGATGCATGTGCGATGCAATTCATTTGCATAAAGAAATGATTGTCTTCGCAAGCCAACCAAATATACCTTTAGCCATACTTGATTTATGTTAGACAATTTAAATAAATCCATTAGATTATACCAAAAAATTTATTTATGTTGAAGTTCATGATTCGGTGTAGTCATACATGTATGTGTAATTTTTACAATATGTTACAGGCTAAAACAGTATTAACACGGAAGGTAACAGATAATTAATGGTTTACCGGCTAGCTCGGTGGGAAAATTTGGGCCGTGAGCGGGGTTCGGAATTTAATTACTTAAGGTACTACCAAAAATCGTCAATGGAGATGTCACACAATTGTGATACAGTCTTGTAAAGTGCGCCAGACTGTTTCGGGAATATACACCTGAGCACACGTTCAGAAAGTGAGCCAAACAGACAAATTCTCACTTACCCAGACGCGGGCTAAACCTCAAATGCCCGTTAGTGGTGCTCCAGGAACTCTAGCTATACAAACAAATCTTCAAACTAATCACACACTTTCAAAGAATACTGAAGCGTGTGAGGAAATCAGTTGTTGGGGTCAGCTTTCATTAATCTATTTTTACGTTACTCTAAACTCCCCAAAGCATTTAAATAAAGTATGTGAAATAATTACTAAATATTTCAACTAATTATAGAAAAATAAGATACACAAAACAATTTATCCACTAGAATTTTACCCAAAAGATAAACAAACACCAAATTAAGTAACGCTGTTATAAATACTCTAAATTCCTTATCCAAATGAGTATTCTATCAAAATATGAATTACTTCTGGTAGTGAATTTGCCTTCTGGTCACTTTCAAAACAAATGACAATCGTTAAATAAAATTAACCTTGGCTCAAATTATATTTTAATCGAACTTAAAAAAAACACTAGCTCCAGATTACACGGTTTTCGCTGTTCGGGGATAAGATCACAAAATAGTGTTCGTCATTTCAACTAATCAACCATCTATTAATTAAACAAAAATAAGAAAAGAACACAAAAAATAATAACACCCAAATGTACGCTGCATCAATTCATATGTAAGTTACATTGAAATGTTAATTTTGGAGCTAAATATCCCTCGCTTACTCGGAGCTAACTTGCAAGTTCAGGCTCTCTCTAGTCTTAAAGTAATGTTAAATTATTGTTACCTAAACGCTGTTAAATCATGGTACAATTACTAAAGTCAATTTGGTTTCTTCAAACGTTAACAATTTGACAGCGTGAAATTTTATATAACTCAATCAAAATTACATACAATTAATCAACCATCAAACGTAAAGTGTGCAGATGAAAGCAGTTCGTAAAATTTATTAAAAGAATGTCAATAGACTAAAACATTCAGAGGTAAAACAACTACGTACATCTGCCTTGGACATATAATTTTGGTGAAACAGTCAATTAAAAAATAAGCATAAGCACATTAAATATACAGCGGTTTATTACCTTCTGGAAATGCTCTCTGAACTTACTTCTCCCGTATTCAGCGAAACTTGAACTGGATGTGACCGGCCTCCTCGGTGATGTTCACGTTAAACATTCTTTATCGGAAATAAAACGGTAATTCCAAATGGCAAATACATGGACGTTATATTTCTAAGTAGTTGACTAACGAAGTTATCCAATTCATATACACGACTTAGTGACATTAATTATTGCTATTGTATACTATTTACACATAACATTATAATTTGGTATATTTATTTACACTTAATCTTCTTAATAAAAATATACTATTTACAAAAGTTACTGTGTACAGTGAGACTTAGTCTATTAAAGGCTGACAGCAGAAGTATGTAAGTAGGGTTCGGGCACACAGTACTTCACCATAAAAACAAATCTAATCCGCCAAAGCGAGTATTTATCAAGTAATCCAATATTCGCGCCAAGGAAAGTCTCGTTGAAAATCAACTTTAAATTAACGTATATAAAATCCAAACTCTTTGTTCTTAAGCCAAAAATTTTATCAACTGAACCGCGACAGTTCGTCGCCTATAAATTAAATTTGCAAACGATGCTCCATACAAAGTAAAAATTTTATACCCAATGTAATTTTTATAAAACATAATTTTTTGCAACTAACCAACATTTCTAATACATAAAATAAGGAGAATAACTAATATTTAGAGAAAACTATACTACTTTGATTGTAACGCAAGTATCGCCTGTGCGAAAGAAAACGTAACTAATCTTTAATTAACATTATTAGTGACAAGAATAAAAAAAAGTGATATACGTCTTTACAGAGTTGCAATTCTAAATTGGTGAAATATATCGATATCGGGTTTTGGTAATTATTTGAATATAAATGGTCAGGGTTAGGTGAAACACATGTAGCAGAAAAGCAGGTTGGTATTACGATTTGGGCCTATATAGCAGCGTGAAGAATGTTTATACGTAAACAGATGATTTTTGATTATGAAATTATTCGTTATTTTCAAACAAATTTATACAGTTTCAATGAATTTGAATTAAAATAGGTGTGACGGTGTAATCGAGTATGGGTTATGTTGGATTTGTAATATAAAATGGAGTACATATAATTGAAAGTGCAGTGTTTGGAAATTAAAATCGTGTAATCTAATCACAGTTTAGCATTAGTTGAAATAAAATGAAGTGGTTAAGGAATTTAAACGGAGAGAGGGTGTAATTAATTATACTTGACAATTAAATGAATTAATAATCAGAGCAAGTGAAATAAAATGCAGTGATTAAATCGAACTGTGGAGTAGGATGGTATTTGAAAATTGAATGACAATTCATTGGAATTTAATCAGGTATCTGGAGGTAAGTGAAGCGTTCTTGTGGTGTGTGAAAACGAGTGGATATAAAAGGGTTAGTTATAGATTTATAAGGTGTTGGTGGTGGTTTGAGATAGGATTAATTAGTGGTCATGTATCTATGTACCCTTCTTTACACCTTTCGATAGTGCAAACTCCGAATGAATATAGGTAAAGGGGACGCGTAGTAAATATTTGCTGAGAGAATGTGGGGATACATCGTGATACAGTTCGCAATTGGAGTGGAAACCACAGTTAACCAAATAATGCTATTGGCAATCTGTACACATCCTTCGAGGTACGTAGTCCGAATGAATATGGTTGAGATTACTTCTTAGGCACTAATTAGGAGGGGAAATAACGTTTTCGTGAAATCACTTTACTTCTTGGGTCGTGAGTCTCCAGTAGTAAAGCAATGTCACTAGACAAGTGCTTACAAACCCTCAAGGTGCGTACGCTGAGAAGATATGCAATTATTTGTTTAGTTTGTTGGTGAGGAAGTTAAAACAGGAAATTAATAAGTACTGGAATTAGGATAGTTTACGGTTAGGAAGATGTCAGACGGGTTGCCAGATTAATTTGAAAAAAACAGGTAAGTTTGAGGATTTTTCTTATGATTAAGAAAATCTGGTATGAGAATAAGTGTGTAGGAGAGAATTGGCGTGGAAAGGGAAAAGGAGTGAGTAATTGATGGGATTATTAAACAAGACTACATTCAGTTGTGGAAGGAAATAGAAACTGAGTTTTGATGGGAATTTATTTAATAGGATAGAAAAAAATTAATTGTAAGGATTTTTAGGATCATTACACGTCATTTGCAGGATCCAAAACAAACCAGATTAGACCAAAGACGAATATGGGTCTTAAAACCGTTCACATTCTGCTTTTATTTTTATTGTAGGAGCTGTGCTTAAATTTTGTGAATAGTGCAGTGGTGACCATAATAAATCCCGTAATAAAAAAGGGAACCGAAGGAATGAGTAATAAGATTTGTGAAGGGCAAGATGTACTGAAGTGAACTCAAGCATTTTCAATAATCTGCAAGGTTTTGCATATCACAAGTTTGAATTTGAAAAACACCAAGACAAGGTGAGCTAATATTGTAGAGGCGTCCTTTGTAAGATCAAAAATAAGTCAGATTAGACCACAGACGAATCCCGGTTTTAAAACCGTTCACGTTCTGCTTTTGATTTTATTTTAGTAGCTGTACTACAATATTGTAAACAATGCAGTTGTACGCACAATAGGCCTGTAATCAAAGTGGGAAGAAAAAGGATTAGTAATTAGATTTCAGAAGGTCAAAATGTACCGAAGGAAAGAAAGCATTGGAAAAAATCTTCATGGTCTTTCATGTCAAGTTTGAACTTGAAAAGCACAAAACAATGGGAGTTAGTTTTGTATAGGCGTCTTTTGTAGGATATAAAATAGATTAGATTAGACCAAAGACGACTATTACTCTTTGTATTGTTTCTATTTTAGCAATTGGTAGAGGCATCCTTTATAAGATCAAAAATAGATCAGATGAGACCAAAGACGAATATTGTTTTAAAACGGTCTATTAATTTTATTTTGGTCGCTGTACTAAAATTTTGTGGATAGGGCAGTTGTAACCACAATAAGGCCAGTAATCAAGAATCAATAACTAGATTATGGAAGGTCAGAATGTTCTGATGGGAAGTTAATCATTGTCAAAAATTTCTAAGATCTTGCGTATGCCAAGTTTGAATTTGAAAATCATTAAGACTATGGAAGTCAAATTTTATAGACCACGTAGGATCCAAAATATACCAGATTAGACCAAAAACGAATATTGATCTTAAAACGGTTCACACTCTGCTTTTGTTTATACTTTAGCAGGTGTTGTAAAGTTTTGTGAATAGTACTGTTGCACCTACAGTAAGGCCAGTAATCAAAATGAGAACGAAAGGAATTGGTAACTAGATTTGAAAAGGCCAAAATGTACTGAAGGGAAGTTAATCGTGGTCAAACGTATTCAAGATCTCGTATATGTCAGGTTTGAATTTGGAAAGCAGCTAGACAATGAGAGTCGGTTCTGTAGATGTGTCTTTTGCAGGATCCAAAATAGAGCAGATTAGTCCATAGACGAATATGGGTCTTACAACGCTTCACATTCTGCGTTTGTTTACATTTAGCAGCTGTACTATAATTTTGTGAATAGTGCAGTTCTAACCAGAATATGGCCCGTAATCAAACAGAGGGCCAAAATGATCAGTAGCCAGATTTGGAAAGGCCGAAATGTACACTGAAGAGAAGTTAAACATGATCAAAGAATTTTAAAAGCATGGAGGCGTCCTTTGCAGGGCCCAAAATGGGCCAGATTAGACCAAGGACGAATATCAGTCTTAAAACAGTTCACATTCTTCTTCTGTTAATATTTTGACAGCTGTGTAACTACAATAAGATCAGTAATTAAAATGAGAACCAAAAGGGCCAGTAACTTGATTTGTAAAGGTCAAAATGTACTGAAAGAAGGTTAGTCACTGTAAAAAAATTTTAACATCATGTGTATGCAAGCTTGAATTCGGAAAGTACCAAGACAATGGGAGCCAATTTTGTAGAGTCTATATATATATATCATATATATATATATATATATATATATATATATATAGTGAGATGAATCTAATTACGTGCATGTAACTATGAAATTTGCATAGTGAAGTTTTACTTTAGTTTGTACAAAATGGTACATTTCAGTTAATAATTCTAGAATAAAGTGATTAATAAACATTGAGATGTTTGAAAAATTTAAATATTTCTTAATATAATTTTAATAATGTCAGTTTAAGTTATCGACAGCACAGAACATAGAAGTATAGGGGATGTTTGTTTTCGTTTTTTTTGAGTTAATTCAAGTTTCATTTAGTTTTATAAGTTTATATTAAACAATATTCCCTAACGACATGTAATACAGGTTGTGGTTGACAAAAATAATGTTAAAACTAGATTTAAGCTGGTATCAATGTCGCAATTCACTTGTACGCAGCCAAGATTAGTGAAAACATTCGTATTTGTGCGTTTAACACATATTTGTGCAAAATTTATGAAAAAACAGAACAAGCACATTAGTGAGTGACTATAAAACATGAATCATGCAGCAGCTCTGGGATTATTGTGTTTAATCAACAGTTTATGACCTTAAACTAGTGTATGACAACATTCCAACACTAGTGGTAGGAGAACTTATGAACCTACGAAAGTGATATAATAAATTAATTTGTGACTTGAACATTAAAGTTTAAACACTTACATTAACAATTGATGTTTAAAAGTGTGAAATTTAACATTAAAATTATAAAAACAAAATGAGGTTATGTTTTCTCCTCGCATATAAATTTTGTAAAAGTATTTTAAATTGAGACAATTTATAGAAAATAAATTAGTAGAGGCAAAAAATAGTAAGGTAGCCTCAATTTCATGTTATAATTCCTTATATTTATGTCCATTTTGTTAATTTTAGTTTGTAAGAGTTTTGGTAGAATTTAATAATTTTCCTTTCAAATTGGCCGTAGGCATGTTTAAGATGTATATTTGGGTGTAGTAGCATCCCTATTCATGTAGAGGTAATTTCCAGGCCTGTAAAATTCATAGAATTAGTGTAAAGTCGATAAATAAGGGTAAAATTAACGTAGTTATTAAGTGTAGATTTAGATCATGTTTGGTTTCAAATTAAAGATAAAATTATGGAGATTATGGAAATGTTTTTAGATTTAAGAAATGTTAAACAGTGCGAAAGTTATAGGCTTTAAAGAATTATCGTAATTTAAAATTACATAGCCAATAAGAATGCAGCAAATATTTGTCGTAACTAGTGAAAACATTCGAAGATTTGGCTGTCGAGTAAAATCATATAAATACAAGTGGTTTAGCTTCACAAACTCTCTTGATTTCATCTTTTGCAACAACTTGCCAAAGTAAGCTGTTGCGAAATTTTTTTGAAAATATTTTAAAAACAAATTAATGTCACTTCGGGAAAATAACAAAGTGCGATTTAGTATCGGAAGTGGTCACGAAACAAGTGATAGTTTTTTGTTCGTGAAATAATTTAAATTAAGGTTAGTTTATCTTTTCAAACCACAAATCGGTTTTCGTTACGTTATAAAATATTTCCGCAGTTTCGACTTTGTTCATATTAAATTTATATTGTTTATGTTGATGTGCATATTTAATTGTGGTGTCTTCAAGTTATTATTATTATACACCTGGTTTATCAAAAGTGTGTTTAATTTACTACAACCATCAACGATCCATGCTTTTCAAAATTTATTTTGAATTTAATTATTAAAGAAGTGATGAGCCTAAAATAAAGATTCGTGAATATTTTAATATTAACAGTGAAACCTACCTAAGTGATTAAGCTGGTTATTTAAAAGAAAACTCTGGATGTTCGAGAAGCAGAATTGCAGTTCGCAGGAGCTGTTGTCTTCAATCATCTTCAGCAGCAGTAACCCACGAAGGGAGGACATTTTATGTGAGTACTTTGTTGACATTGATACTTTATTGTTATGTTCATAATTTATATCCTTTGTAATAACCATGATGTGCAACAACAGGTATACATGTCAAATGGGAATGTTATTTGTTCTAAAAATTTAAATGGTTTATATTAATTGTTTTTTTTTATTATTTAAACGTCGTTATACTTGCTTGTATGTCGAATTTCACTTTTCTTATGGTCAAAGCATATGGTTGCGTATTCACAGCGCATGCTCACGTATATTTTAAATGAATTTTGTTATGTACAGGGTGTAACACAGATATCTATGCGAATTAAAAATTATAATTCAATTTATTTAATCAATTCAGATACTATAAAAATAAATAAGACATTAACTCAATGTAATTTTAATCATATTAACTATGATTATTATATTCAAACAATTAATATAATTCAAATTCATGATCATTTATTTTACAATATTAAAAGTAGAGTTCCTTCTAAATTATTGATCCCTATCCCCTGTTAGATGAGTCTCCATTGTTCTACCGGATTTTATATTTATTTTTATCATTACTATAACAATTAATAACAACTTAAATTATATAAAAATAATTTAAATAATATTAATAATAATAATATTAGTTGAGTAAGTACAGTAGGTATTGATGTTAGGGGTAAATTTCAGTACAGTAGCTTTTGTTTATATTTTAGGAGCTGTACTAGAATTTTGTGCATAGCGCAGTTGTAACTACAATAATACACGAATACATTGGGAATTTGCTCTGCATTGTATTGCATCTGGTTTTGCAATTTACGGGTTCGGTTCTTTTTGCCCTTGTAATTCTCAGGTCGAGGTTAAAGGGTTCACTATCTAATGATGAATACAGCTTAACAGGTTTTAACAAATTTATTGGATTATAATAATGCAAAAATAAATCAGCCTCTAACAAGGAAGTAACAATAAACTAAATAAACTTAAAGATACTGGATAAATGACTAAAAAAAGGACATAAAAATTTATTCTGGATGCCACCTGATCGTCAGGGATGACGGGATGCTGCTGTCTGCCTTAATTCTGAACGTCCTGTGTGGTTAAAACTGTAAATTAGAAAATTAACCCGATGTTTTATATACACGTGCAAATTTTATTACTAAAAGTTTAATTATAATAAGTAGGTGATACCGAAGTGTAAATAAATATGTGTAACGTGCAATCGGAGTTACCCACCATGTATTAATAGGTGAGTATTATATGGATATTCTTTTTATATTCAGATAGAAAAGTTAAGGGGTGATACAAATAAAGGGTTTTAAGGGTTTTAATTGAATGAATTGAAATCTGGGAAATTATTATGAGTGTAGTGATATGTGTTTAAATGTATGAAGACGGACTGTAGGTCGTATACAGGATGAATGTCTATCTTGGCACGAACGAGGTAGTCATAAGAAAGGTGGTTTTATATGTGGAAATTCGGTAATAAAGGGAGTGGGTCTAGAGACCGTGCTTGAATAACACAAAATGCGGTTACGGAAGCGTCAGAGTGATCTGAGTAGGATGGTGGTAACGTATTTGGAGCCTAAACTGCCAAAAGCGTTTATAAGGGTTATGCTTGCTAAGGGGGTTTTCTTTGAATGGAAGTAGTTAATTATTCAGGGCCTAACCTCCGGCAAACTAACTACGTCTCTATGACAAGGAGTTAGAACCCGTTTCGGGGCGAGTCGCCTCCAAGATATTGGTCTGAGTGATTGTGGTTTTCTATTTTTTGAACGGGTAGTATGGTGATATAGGGATGCATCTGGGCTTTGAAATATTTAGTTTTTCGGGGCGTTTCCTCCGGCAAACCAAGGACTTCGTACCCTGGTCACCTTTATGCACCTCTCTCGGGACGAGTAACCCCCAAGATAAGATGTACATAAATGTGAGTGTGCTTAATGAAAGGAGGGTGGTTAGGGGGATATAATGTATTAAAGAGAAGGAATGTAAACGGTGTTTGATCAGATTGTAGGAATCGTAGTATGATACGGTGTTTGATCTGTGAATACGGATCAGGATGCTGGTTATTCGAAAGATTAATGAAATTGGTATAAAAGGTATACTGGTAGAATGGTAGATTGGTGCTGCAATGAATCTGAATGTGTAAGTCTGTAAAAGGGATATAGGTACAGGATAAATTAGTACGCGATGCTGGTCAGGATAATAATATAGGTGCAGGGCAAATAGATACGGGAAGCTGGACAGGATTCTGATCCGTACTTTATCGGGTACAGGTCTGGCTACTACTTCCTGGTCAGGATCGTTTGGTTGCGGGACAAGGTAATATTACTTGTACAGGATAAAATATATTATAGGAAGTGAGTGAAGAAAGAAGGTTAGGGAAGAAGTGTCGAGGGGAGTGAGAATGGATGCATGAATCTGAGTGTGTAAATGGATCTGGATGTGTATGCCAGGGCATCTGGTCCTTACAGGTAAATGGGATGAAGTGGGAAAGGAGTGGACAGCTGACAACATTTATTAATAATGATAGAACAGTTGTAGAGTAAAATTGGAAATAAGTTTTGATAGGAAAATTTATTTGCAAGGATCAGTTCACCATTCCTTTAATAAGGAGAAAACTATTCTACTATTAGTAATAGACATAAAAAGGGAATGCTATTAATTATTATAGCACGATTGTATTACAAGATGTTTTGCAAGTATTATTACACTTAGTTCATTCTGATAAAATAGAAGTTTTCAACTTGAATAACGAAGTGAACGAACAAAAAGTTGAATAATTTAATAAAATAAGCGGTACGTTAAGTTTAACTATAGCTTATTGAATAAATTTGAAATCAATTGAGAGTGAAATATAAATCACCAATTCATTTGCAAAGCTTTCGATTTATACATTTGACATAATAAATTATATTAATTCTTTTACCAAAAAGTTGGGAAATTGTATATGAGTTTGAAACGCCTACCATTTATCGTTGGTTTTTTTTCAATTTGATGTATAGCTGACAGGGTTTTTTCTAACACGATCGGAAAAGATTTAAATTATTCAGATGTTCAAATTATAGGAAAAAGAGATCAAGCGATCACTTTTTTTCCTTCTCCTTAACGGCTCACTGAGTTTAAATAATCTTAAAAAAGAAACTTTTGTTAAAGTTCAACAAAAAATATTATTGAAATAAAAATGATTACATACTTGAAAAAGAAAAAAAATTGAGAAAACTCCAATTTTCAATCCGATCGTAACTTAGAACTGAAATATCTATTTAAAACAGAGCTTAGTCCCGTAATGCCGTTTCATGCAATATGTAGTGCTGCTCTATAATTAAGTCACAGTTAAAATGACGTTGATTTATTTAATAAATTAATTTACTATGAGTTTATTACATTGCGAGTTAACTTTATGGATAGTCTGCTTTAGTACGTTATTGTAATACCTCAACCTTTGGCTTCAATGTGTAAACTTAACATTTACTCTAATGCTCAAATGTATTATTTACCATAATATGTATGGCGTTGTTAGATCCGAAAAGTAATTCTATTTACGAAATGCCTGATTTAGATAAAAGGTTTTGTTGTGTTGTGGACTAAGCCTATAAACTGCTTTAGTATTAATGTCTCTCAGATTATTTCTTTCCCTTTCACATTCAATAATTCTTTTAATAGTGATAAGGAGTTTATATATATATACATCCTAATAATATATGCTACGTTGTGGTCAAACCAATTATACTATGCAGTGGCCTACAAGCACAATTGCTACTGAATTTCTAAAAGCTATGAATTGTGTTAGCATTTACTATTATTAAACTGTGTTTGCTAACATTTTATTGATGAAGACATGTTAGTGGGGGTTAAAAAAAAACATGTGTGGAAATATGAAGTAATAATTGATATAATCATAACAACAAAATATCATTAAATAAAAATGTAATAGCAACAACGGCTAAGTAAAGAAGTTTTAAGAAACCTTCGCATTTATTAGGATAAATCAAAGAATTGGAAACTGAATTGTTTCCGAATTCAATATATTGAGCGGTGTTTTAAACTATTTGTCTGTATAGTTCCAACCAGCTCAAAATAGGGGGCCGTGGTTTTAACTTATCAAACATCCTTACTACGGCCACTCGTCCAACAAAACGTCAAAATTGGGAAATATAAGCCCATCTGAGTACCATCAACGGCTTTATCGGGGAATAAATCATAAACGCAATCTAATAATGTTTGAATAAGCAGGAATAACTTTGAAAAGTTCACTAAACTTATGAAAAGCTTCAAGCTTTCCTAATAAATCCGCTCTATGTGATTAATAATTCACAAAGTTTACACAACATTAGTATTATAACTCCATGTAAAGTGTGATCTCAATTAATAAGGAAACTTAGTTCCCCGTTCAAAATAGAAAATCACTAAGAAAACTAAAATACATCAAATATTATTTATTTAACATAACTAATCACTATAAACGGTAATACTTTACTGAAATTAATTCAAAATGTTTGCCAAATTGCAAACTGTGTTTCATTCAAATCATTATACGGTACCAAAGCTTACCGGATCAGAGGACTAACGAGTAGCATCAAAAATAATCTAGAGTCTTGCCGGTAGCTCAATCATAGTAGAGGTCGTGCAAGTTTTTAACAATGACGAGATTATAGCTAAAAGTTAAGAGCAAAGAGGGTGCCAGCTAAAAGTAATAAAAAGCAACCTTAAATATTATAGTAATATTGATCACTTTCTAGCTGAGTAATAAATGTAATTAGGAAGTTTAGGACAGTATCTAAAAGAAACATTACTAGTCTACAAAACGGTTTAATATAATTCTTTCCCTTTTTAGTACACTTAACATATCTTGGTTATGAATCCAAGCAACATAGGGTTTGGTAAAGTAAAATAGCATCTTTTATGTTAATTAATAGCAAATAAATACTGTAGACAAGATGTCTAACCCCAAAACAACAAATACTTAATGTACAACTCAAAATTAGATTAAAATATTAAACTAAATGTCCTTAAACATAAAAAAAAGAATCAATTCAACTCTTAAACTCTTATGGGACAGGTTTCATATCATTGCACACAGAATACATCTTGTTTTATAAGCCACCCACAAGGCGTATCTGCATAGTCTTCAAAAAGTATATTTTAAGCATTAAAGGCAATGTTACACTGCACTGTACAACAGCTAGACTAACGCTTCTAATAAACTAGTTAATTAATATTCGATAACACTAAAACAATTTTAATTCAACAAGGCTGAATGAATTGACCTGTACAGATTTTTATTTTTACAATATTTTTGAATATAATGAAGCTTCCACATGCAAAATTGACATTATCCAAAAATATATCTAAAAATAATTAGTTGTACAAGTGACGACTTCCATGTCTTCGTAGTCGTGCCATTTGAAATGTATTGGAAGTGCGCAATGTCGTTATCGTCATTACCATTATTGTCCTGGACCTCTTAATTATCATCATCGTTCTCATGAACCCTGCCAGCATCAATGTCGTGTTGCTGTATGCTATGGTCAAGTTCCTGTGCGCTGTTGTCAAGTTCTTTTAGTCGATTCTCATCAGCGTTGTCCAATACTAGATGAAATGTCATTGTAATCATCATCATCGACGGCGTAGTCTGCACAAAAGTTACGATATTGTCGTCACGATTTCGGCATTGGTTAAGTCCACTGTTATCGTCTCAGCGCCCAAACTGAATGCTAACTATGGTTGCCATGTTGTAAATTGCGTCATCACTAATTTGAGTAACCACATCCATGGAAGAAAAGGAGGCAATGGCAATTGCCCCAGGTGAGGAAAAGCGAAAATAACCTGTAGCGTTGGAGTAGGTGGGATGGACAGATGCGGTGTAGAGGAAGTGATAGGGGTAAATTTAAAGCTATATGCCTCAGGCGATGATGGTAACGCGATTTCATCAACCTAAAACTTAAAAACGTAAAATAGTAGTTTTTACGTGGGGCAATTAATCACTTATTACACTTCCATTTAACTATTAAATGTCATCGTATATATCTTTGAATTTATTCCTAATTTTCAGTATATTTGCTACACAATTTTGCATTACCATTTATGTTTGGAAGTATTCAATAAATGACAGTTTATTTCGCCCATAGGATTTCTGAAATGGAAGGGTTAAGTCGAACTTGCGTGTTCACCCTGTCAAGATTCAATTTCATTTCCGCTTCGTTTGATGGCAAAAATGTGGTTCCCGTGAATGGATAAATAAAACTTTGAATTTTCCTAGTTTTCTGACTGCATCGCTTAATGCGGATTTTGTGAAAGCTTAATTAAGTAATAGAGTTTGCTTTATCCTTATGGGTTTTACTCTATTAATGCGTTTTGACGGATCTTGAATTTACGTTGACCAGGTATGGCATGTTGTTATCTTTAAACATTACTAATTCTGCTCATTTCCTATTGACAAAAATTATACTTTAACGACGAATTCATTAAAACTGGTAAAACGATTTCGAGAACCAAGATCTCCGTATTTCTCTATACTCATGTGAATGCTAACCAACAATTCGTATACCTATATGCTCTTATGTGAATACTGATAAGCAATTTATACTTATTCTTTTCTCTACAGCTTGGTTAGCTCGGGGTAAGTTCTAGAAGATAACGGTGTTAATTCGAATACTTTCAATAATTTCTTTTAGCCCTTCGTGAATTTCGAAAACCAATATCTTCGTATTTCTCTGTACTCATGCGAATAATGTCCAACAAATTCGTACTTCTACATTTCCTTAAGCGATCATACAACCTGATTAAATTCGTGGTAAGTTTTAGAAGACAACGGTATTAATATGGTTACTTTCAATAATTACTTTTAGACCTTAGTGTGCTATAGTCTACCCACATATATACTATCGTTTGGAAAGATTCTAAACACCTGCAATTCGACTGCCTAATTACGCCTTTGTGAAGCCAATATTTGCCGCTATATGTCCTTCATACCTGCGGAAGCTGTTTTAAGCTAAATGTTAAATTTAGTTATTTAAGTATTATTAAGAGCTACATTGTAAGGAGCTCAAGTCGCACAAAATACCGTAACTGCACTGATATTAGTGATTAAATGATTTTGTTTTGCACGATATAATTGCGTTATATTCACAACTGCCTTGTGTTCTAATTTTTGATTTTACTCAAATTTTTTTCTTATATCATAAATCAATAAAAACAAAAAGGGGTCTTTATAACATTTTGTGATGTAACAGAGTGACCACTGTCTTACCAACATAAAATATGTGTTTGGTTAATTAAAATATTAGAATACGTTTACTGCCAAGGAATCAGTGCAACTATATGTAAATCTTGTGATGGAATATATCGGTAAGGTGTGTGGCTTACCCTTATTTAATCAAGTGTTTTATTGATTTGATTTAGTGTCCTACCAAATTTACTTTCAGAAGTTTTTTTTTGTTTACCCAGTAACTTAGCTTAAAGACAAGACCGTATTTACTTTAAACTTTTTTTTTCAATTCTAAGCTTGGTACTGAAATTTTATTTAGTTTTTATTTTATAATTGAGGGTCATAAATCTCCAGTTTATTTTCTTTTAATTTGGTAAATATAACTATTCAGTTGGCCTTCATTGAGTTTTATTGACTATTGTGTATTCTACTTGTTATTATACTTATTCAATTGTATGCGTTCTCTCTTATAGCTTCTCTTCCCCTTACGTAGTTTAGGAACTTACGTTGTCTTAAACTACGTGGCACCTTAGGTATCTGTACTATTTGGTCACACCACCCACGCATCCAGTGCACTACTGCTTTTGTGATCCAGAAATCAGCTGAGCTAGACCCATATCTTATATTACATATGTAGCGTATTTCAGGCTAAGTTCGAAAATAATTATGAACACGTTACAAGCCAGATGAAGGAAATGGTGATAGATGGGGAATTCATATTTGTAGTGTCGCACTTGCTTGTAGAAGCTGTTGTTTTGTTTAGATAAATATAGGTATTTCTGCCACTAGAAACAACGTTTTTCATGCACTTTTTAGAGAAAATTTTTCAAGGTCCCATTGATCACGTCGTTAATTTCTACCAGATAAGTAATTTTTTATTTGGATTTAAGGTAAGTCACGACCATAAGTGGCTTATGATCTTCCAGTACTATCGTGTGGGAGAGTAAATATAATAAGTGACGTAGGTAACAGTACCTCAACTTGTCCTAAGGGGGTTTCTGGAAGGAAGACTTCATATAAGTTACGCGCAGGGTGTAATGGAGCTCCTCTACCAATCAGGTGGCCTGGAGGAGAGCGGTCAGTATTTCGACCTGGGTAATGAAATAAAGTTGTGGTTTTTGAATGCCACCACCTCCAGCGGACGACTTGGATGATGTATTAAACCGTAACGAAATACTACTCACGCTACATCCTGTGAGTTAGCCGTCTGAGGGAAGAACATTACCTGTGTGGGAAGATGAGGTATTATTGCATAGTGTTAAGAACTGGTTGCATTACGGAACAGTTAGGAACCCATCTGAAATTTTGCTGAGCCCTGCTTGTACCGTAGAATCTATTGAGTAGTGGTGTACAGTAGAAACAGAAGTCAGGGAACGCATTTCTGAGCCCTACTTGTTTCGAAAAGTTCATTGAAGAGTGGGCTCCGATAAACTGTCTGATACCAGTTGAGCTAATGGAGGATTCAACAGAGGGTATCATCAGTCCTGCACGTACTGCGGACTTTATAGAAAATGACTAGTCCATGGATGACTTAGTATTATCTAGGAGTCCCGAAGCGCAGACTCAAGACTTACCTATACCATCGCCAGCGAGTGATGCAGCGGATAACGCAGTATCTTCTCTCCTCAGTGCATTGAGCCCTATGTTTATAGAAACAGATATTAATTTACTTTGTAACAAAATATCAAAAGATGGAAATTTGTAACAATAAAAGAAGAAGTGTCACTACCCTTTCATTTATACATCTCTAATTCATGTCTTTGTTACAGACGCAAATAAAATATTCCAAATGTTCTCAAAATGCGTAGTTTATTCAACGCGTCAGGGTTACAAAATGGCGTTGACGAAGATTAAAAGAGAAATCAACTGGTACCTATCCATACTTTAACCAATAAAAATTCTATTCGTTATTTAACCCTTAAATTGCGGCAAAAAACGTCGATTTTATCAGCGGTGTTGAAACTTCCTCCCGACTCGTACTAAATGTACGATGTCTACAGCCATGAGATATTCTTAAATTTGAAAACACGTAAGAACGCTAACATAACACGTTACACGGATTGTTCAATTGACATTCCTAGATCTGCTTTCTAGGGACTGATGAAAGCTATTAATTAACACATAGCAAATGCGTGTCCATCCATTGATACTGCGGTTGAAGTAATTTGGAATGCGTTGAAGCGATGCATTGTTTGTACGGAGTATCTCCAAGCAATAGTCATACTGACGTGCAAACGTTTATGGGTAACGTTAAACTTAATGTGTGGAAACTAATACAAGTACAGTTGCAGATATACCCTTCCTTGAAATGTAATGTTGAATTGTTTGGTTTGGCTTCTACTGTGCACAGACACAGACACAGACGTAGACACAGACACAGACACAGACACAGACACAGACGTAGACACAGACACAGACACCGACACGGACGCGGACACGGACACGGACACGGACACGGACACGGACACGGACACGGACACGGACACAGACACAGACACAGACACAGACGTAGACACAGACACAGACACCGACACGGACGCGGACACGGACACGGACACGGACACGGACACGGACACGGACACGGACACGGACACGGACACGGACACGGACACGGACACGGACACGGACACGGACACGGTCACGGACACGGACACGGACACGGACACGGACACGGACACGGACACGGACACGGACACGGACATGGACACGGACATGGACACGGACATGGACACGGTCACGGACACGGACTTCATACTTACATAGGTGAGACTACGAGTGTGAAAGTTGATCCTAATTTGAACTGAAGAAGTAGTTGTATCATTGCATACGGTTTTTTAAAGAAGTTGCCTCCTTTTATATAATATTTAAATCTCAATTAAAAATTTGTCTTATTGATTTAGTACATGCAGTTTAAAGGGAAGCAAGAAGTAACTTTGACATAACAGTAATAATGGTTCAAAATCTAAAACCTTTATAAACTTATTATTGTGTATGTAATAAAGCTTATACCTTCGTATAGTTACCAGATTATGCTATTAATTCCTGCAGTTTGTGAAAGCCATATTAAAAACATCCTCAACAGCGAATCGGTTGTTTAGTTTTATACAACATTAGTGTTTTTAATTGTTTTGTATTTATCTCAGTAAATAGAGTTTTATATTATTTACTGTATAGATTAACTGGATATAAAATAAAGGTACACGAAAGCGCCCTACTAATGTAAGTACTTAAGCCTCTTTGATAGTTTTGTTTTAATAGAATACGGTTAAAGCCTTTTTCTTGTAAATTAAAATAAGCATTACAATTTTATAAAGAGTGCTGGAAAGAAATATTGCACAATTTACAAGGACAGTATTAAACTGTTTTATTAGCACAACTTTTGTATAACTTGAACTTAAGAAGCTTAAGTTCATAATGAAACCATTAAATAGACCGGTTTAATTTACACTTAACTGATCAAATAAATAACGAGAATATTTGTCGTTGGTTTTCTGGAGTAGGACGTTGATCATTCCCCCATCTGTTTTTGGGTTTCTGTCATCAGCTTAAGGCATCAGGATCTTTTCGTTTACAATAGTGCTTGTTGAGTCTTTAACATGTATAAAAGTGTTGGATGCTAAAGTACGTCCCAGAATACCAGAGAGTAATAAATCATGTTATTAGTGAACTAGTCTTCTTTTTTGCATGGAAGCAGCAAACAGAAACCAGTAGCAAACTGGGCTAGTGTAAACAAAGATGCTGTAAATGTGCGGCCTGTTAAATACTGTGTTAAATAAAGACGGTTCACGTAAACGGCAAACAAAAGGCGACCCTTTAAAATTCGACTTAAGCCTAAAGATCAGACAATGCGTAGACGTACGGTTGGGATTTCACTGTATTAAAAATTGTAGATGTTTATATTTTACAAACCTTATAGTATATAAGTACGCACTGATCTGTCGCTTTCAAGATGATTTATTACTCTCTGATATTCTGGAACTTACTATAGCTGGCTACATTGTAGCAGTGAGAGGTGGTTCTGAGAACTGCTAGGGCGCATCATTTCCAACGAATAGGGGCAGACGACGAAACTGTATCACTCTCTATGGTGTTCTCCTAAGTCCAGCAGGATAGATTCGTGGATGCCGTAGCCTTGCTTTAAGCCGAAATAACCAATTTCTAACAAAACTTGTCTTACTTTTTAAATGGTAACCTTTTCATAAAACTTTAAAGTCAAGAAAGTGTGGTTTTAGATTTAATAGGTATTGGATGCTGCCACGCAGCACCTCAAATGCCGTTCAGCTTCTGTTTTATCCACTCCTTTGCCACCTTTTCCTTAAACGGCCATTTTCAAAAATTTGTTCTTTTCCTAAAAACAAGAATCAAGCCACAATTTGCAGCAGTTTTGGCTCGTGATCCTCCGATGCACTTTTATAACGACGTCGGAAATGGGAGAGGGGTGCGGCGAGACGCGTTAGCTAACCAGCGCAAATGATTTATCGAGAAGACAGAGCACACACGAGAACACCACCAGACACAGAACCACTTACCATTAAACACTTCCTGTTCAATGAACTAGCGTAATAGGATGAATCGAATCCTCGACACATTATCCTGCCCCTACTTTCAACGGAGAACTCCGTTGTGCCAGGCACGTAGACGAAGGTTGCCGTATTCCGAGAATCCACCCCTTAATCCTTCCAATGTGGATATCGAACCAGGCACAACTAACAGCAGGGTCGTTCGTTGGATGCACAATTAATTTAACACCTCACTCCTACCTACAAAACAGTAGAGAAAACGGACACCGTGGAACCGCCTTAATCTTCAGATATTCTTCTCATCAACCCGTTTTCAACTACCTCCGCACCTACAGTACCTCCAATTGTTGTTGTGACGGTGCACCTTCCTACTCCCATAGTTTTCTTTCCTTACAACAACCCACTCGGCGAATACCCTTTCTGATAATCTTATAATCTAGGCTTCCGGCCTACCAAACTCGGTAATCCTAGTTGATTTTAACGCCCGCTATATGCAATTTGGTGCTTCCGCAAGCAACGGCCTTATTACAGTTGCCGTTTTAGCGAATTACCAACAGAAAACCCACATTTTTCGACGATACAGTTACTTCCATAATAGATCACATCCTTGTTTGAACCCATACGCCATTATTTTGATCGGAAGTACTTTATAGGCACTGCGATCACATCAGGTTACTTATCGCTACTGGTCAAAACTTCATTTTACCCAGCTCTCTCAGCAGCTCCGCTATATACAGTAAATAAATATTTTTCGATACAGAGTGGAATGTGTTCTTCAAACACATCTCCAACAACCTTTCCACACCTAATCCATTAACCATTCGGTCCCATTGAAAAATATCCCGCAAATCGATTTTACGGGAAATTGTAAATTCGATTAAAGAGAAAAGACAAATCTATCATCAATTCTTAAAATCCAGGGATCCGTTCTCAAGACAGAATACAATCGCCTCAATTTCGTAATCAAGCGAAAAACGAATAAACACACCGAAGACTCCTGGACTAAGGTCACCTTCGAGTTAGATTACCGCAATGGAAAACTCTGGCAATAGTTCAATAGACTGACCAGATGAAAGGTAACCCCTAGAACCCATCTCACAGACCTATAGGGCAACAAAATCTCCAACGATCAGGGGAAGACTTGTTGGGTATCCACCTACAATCCATTTTGTGATCCGCCAAAGATGCTCAATTTGTTCAAGGAACACTCCTACAGCCTCCTTGAAAAATTCCGTAACCTTAACCTTCCCGAAATCCATTTGGACAACGGGATTATTTTTATGCTCCCATCTCACCCGAACACGTGAAAGCATACTTCAAAAAAAAGGATGCATTTCTGTCCCAGGTCAAGACGGCTTTAACCACAAAATCTAAAGACACCTGCCTAACTCAAACCTTAGATTACTGACCAACATCTACAACAAATATATAACACTACCCCACTTTTCAACAGACAAGAAATTGGCTTCCACCGTCTTTCTTAAATGCTTTCTCGGAAAATGCTTTGAGTAGATTTTACGCAGGCGTTCACCTAGAATTCAACGGCCTACTTCTTAACAGCCAATTCGGCTGTGTCCTGACTGAGTTTCTGGATATTAAGCAAGTATTTTACAGGGTTTGGCACGCCGGTCTCCTCGACAGGATCCCTAACTTAAATATCCCTAATGACACCTATCAATTTTTACTCTCGTACCGGACAAATCGGTCAGTTCAAATCAAAGTGGATAACACCTTTTTCGATCCATTCCAACCCACCGCAGGCATGCTGCAAGGTTCTGATTTAGTCCCAATCTTATACACCATCTTCGCTTTCGACATTAACACTGTACCACATCCCGCGGTAGCCGTTGCGCAGTTTACCTATGACACTGCCTTCCGGGGAGTGCATCGGAACAGAAGAACTGCCTCCCGCCTTATATATAAAGCCTTCCGGAACTTTTCCAACTGGACTAGCTGATATAGAATCTCCGTTAATCCAACTAACCCACCTAAACCGTAAGCTGGCTCCCGACTTACGTAAAACACTAGGCACAGGTTGTCACCTCAAAACAGTACAACACACCTATAAAACATACATACGCCCTGTTATAGATTTACGCGCACCTATATACACAAATAGAAACTCTAATCACCTCTCCTTCATCGCTTCCTGTGAACGCCGAATGCATAGGCCACCTTTCAGACATCCTAGAGAAAACGATAGGAAGGTTCAAAAACGGCAAGGGAGCAGGCATATATGAAATCACTGGTGAAATGCTAAAGTATGGAGGTGCAAAGCTTATACGAAGAATGTGTGAATTATTCAACGTATGCCCTATGTCTGGAAAAGTGCCGAGGGATTGGAAGAGCGCAATCGTTGTACCACTGTATCAAGGGGCACAAGAGTGATTACAAAAAGTACAGAGGAATAAGTTTGCTCAGCGTGCCTGGTAAAGTATATGGAAGAATACTGAATGATAGATTACGAAAAACTGCACAAACTAAGATTTGGGATGTGCAGGGTGGCTTCATTCCAGGGAGAGGATGTGTAGATCAGTTGGTTGCTCTCCAGCAGGTTATCGAAAAGAGTTTAAGTGTGAAAAGGAAGCCGTACTGTGCATTTGTACATCTGGAGGAAGCATACGACAGAGTAAATAGGGAGAAGCTGTGGGACGTATTAAATGAACATGGCGTAAATAAAGGTCTAATATACGGAATAAGGGCAGTATACAAAGGTAGTTGGGCATATGTTAGGGCGAGTTGAGGTGTGAGAGAATACTTTAATATTGAGCAATTAGTGCGACAAGGCTGAGTGATGTCACCGTAGTTGTTCAACGTATACATGGATAAATGTGTTAGACAAGTATGTACCGATACAAATGGTGTCATGGTTGGTGACGTAAATGTACGACTTCAGGTGTCTGCAGTTGATACAGTTTTATTAAGTGACAGTGCGGATGAGCTACAAACTGCTTTGAGGATGTTTGATACAGTCTGTGAGAGCATGGACCTAACGGTAAACATGAACAAAACCAAGATTGTGGTGTTCAATCGGGAAGGTGGAAACGAGAGTAGAGTATTTACTCTGCGAGATGAAATTGTGGAACAAGTGGACGAGCTGGTATATCTGGGTAGAATGTTTACCGCAGCTGGTACAATGGACGGCGAAATTGGACGAAGGGTCAATGCTGGAAGGAAAGTGATTGGAAGTATGTGGACGATAATTAGAAACGAAAGCATGAGCCTATCTGCGAAACGAGCAATCTATAACGGCGTGTTTGTCCCATCAGTACTGTATGGAAGTGAAACATGGGTATGTCAAAAAAAGCACAAATGAAAATTAAATGCCGTAGGTATGAGATTCCTGAGAAGCGCATGTGGCAAAACGAAAAGGTACAAGATAAAAAATGAGTGCATAATGACGGAGTGTGGCGAGGAAAAGGCGATGATGGATAGATATAAAAGTAGTACATTACGTTGGTTTGGTCACATTGAGAGAATGAACATCGCAAGATTAACGAAGCATGGAAGCTAAAGAAGTATGCGGAAATAGGAAAGTATGGAGAAAGATTGTGAATGAAAAATAAATAAGTGTGTTCCCTACCTCCCAAGGGAATGGCGTGAAGGTTAAGTTAAGTTAAGTCTAATGACCTCACAATACAGAAGAGCACCCAATTTTTGATACGCAAACTGCCATTGCAAAGGCAAATGCTAGTCGCGTGATAGTGCAGGACTTCAAGACCGATCTCGTTACCAGAGCTCGGCTGTGTCGGTATTGCATGAGGCGTGCGAGACCTACTTGGTCGGCCTTATCGAAGACACCAACTTGTGTCCCATTTATGACAAGCAAGTTGTCATGCCGAAGGACATACTATTGACGAAACACACCCGCTTTGATCGCGCCTAAGCATCGCGATCGTCATCCACGCGACGATGCCGCTGTATGTGTATGAGAAAAATCCCCTAAAAAAACTCATACAGACTAGACGATAACGGGAATCCAACCCATTACCTCCCGAATTCCAAGCAGATCGTGTTACCATAACTCCACTAGCTCGGTTTGTTGGTGTAGAACTCCTTTAGGTAAGGCAAAATTCTAGCAAGGACAGTGTTGATAACTATAGCAATTAATGTGCATAAAAAAATCCACTATTCCTAGATATAGGTCCGCAATACAATACACTATCATTGTCAAATATCAAAACAGCAGCAAAAACATTATTTCAAAATCAAGAGGCTTTCGTTCTCTTTATCAATTCGGTATGATACGCCACTAGGATTACATAAAAATAGTCTATATATAGAATTATGAAGGGGGGGGGGCAAGAGAGGCTATGAGAAAGCTGATGGAGTTGGATAGTACGAACCAGAACAAAAAGGTGTACGTGTCAATTTGAGGGAAGTATATGTAACTACGAATAACTGTTATAAGGATATTATTATCAATAGTGAGTTATGAGAAAAGAAGGATTGCTATCTTATAAACTTTCAAGTGTGGTTTATCTTCCCAACATTATTTACCACTTGAGTTGAGCTGATCGGCCTATTTCCGCAATTTTTGTTTTTGTAGTACGACGTTTCGGAAGCGTAATCTTCTCTCGTGATCAGGCTTAGTGATGATGGCACAAGCAGAGCCTTGTTCTGAAACGTTGCGCTACAAAAACGAAAATTGTGGCAATAGGCCGATCAACTCAATTAATATAAGACCACACTTGAGAAACACTTATATTACGAACTGTTTACCACACTTCTACTAGAAATTGACCGGTAAAGAAAGTACAGATCGAACATAAAGATTAAGACAACTTTAGTTGTGAGTTCTGCCGAATACTACCTCTAATACAAAATGCGTGTTAATATTAAAGTAAAAATAATGACTTCATAATTAATTTTTACATCTACTTCGTTAAAGTGTAATCTGTCGGCAGTTAAAGTGTAGTCGCCAAACGTACTAAATGCTTCTACTAATTTACTAAAATACTATAAATGCTTCTGATCTTAACAGCTAACCCTTCCGCTAATAACCGATTTGACAAACGTTCGAGAGATGGAATTCAGACAGTTAATACACAAAGAAGTAAATTTAAAAACTCCATTACTTGCGGGGTGGCCCAACGAGAACCGCCCTTTATGACTCTCTTGGTAGATTTGGAAAATATCTGGTGTGGAACAACACACGACCTTCCAACCCACAAAATGGAAATTAAAGGAAATGAAATAATTTTAAAAACATTTTTTTAGAATAATTATGTAATTTATTTTGTAATATGTTTATTATGAAAATAGGCAACATTGTAAAAACAAAAACAACGGCTTGAGCGAGAGAACAATCAAAACTTTTAACCTTTGAGAGAATTGTTGCAAGGTCGGAGAATTGTTAATTTAGATCATGTTCTAAAAGAGTATGAAAACGCAATACAACATCCATTGGAATGTACAATGGGGAGGACGGCGTTTGTTAAGGAGACAAGGGCCGGTTAGCACTTTTACTGCGATTATTGTGAAAAAATCTTTATTATAAAGTCTGAACGACTACAACCTGAAGGAGATTTAAACACAAGTGCGGTTTGGGCCTGTTTTTCGATACGAATAGGGCGAAATCAATGCGAGGAGTTATTTGGGGTAATGAATATTCCATTTTTACACCAAAATACATTTGCACCTATCACCACTAAAGTGAAACATGTAAGTTTTTTAATATACGTAATTAATAAAAATATCCCACCATACATTTATTTTATAGATTTGGGAAGAATTCTTATTCAATGAGATGAGAGTTGCAGGCGAAAAAGAGAAAGAAATTGCTATTCAAAATGGAAATGTGTGTTCTAATGGAGTTCTGTTCATAACAATGATTGTTGATGGGGGATAAAGCAAGAGAACGTATGGGAATAGATATAACGTTTCATCTGGTGTTGCAAGTTTTATACTAATACAGTAAATTATGTTATTGTAATTTGGTTTTAGGAAATAATAATTGGAGCTAAAATAAAAAAAAAACATTATTTTTAGGGGCGAGATACAAAATGTGTTTGTCATCCTCTTTTTACAAGAAATGTAATATTCCGAAAAAGGAACATGATTGTGCATTAAACTTTTCCGGTCCATCTTCAGCAATGGAGCAAAGTATTGCAGTAGAAGGGTTCTCAAAAAGTATAGAACAATATTGTGTCATTTACAAATACGTAATTGGTAGGTTCAATTCTATCTTTTTAAATGACTGTGTCTTATTTTTCTTCTACTATTTAGGTGACGACGATTCCAGCGTTTATGCCAGAGTCGTGGAAGATGTGAATTAGGGGCGTCAAGTTTTCAATATTGAATGCGCCAACCACGTGACTCGTTGTATAAGTAACAAATTACATAAACTATCTGTTGAAGGCATCCAACAATTGACCATACGTCAGCATGATAACCAAAGATGGAGAGAGCTCAGAAAAGAATACCTAACTGCCTCTAATATTGGAAACGCTATAAGAAGAAGGTCCACTACACATTGCCATAATCTGGTAAAATATATTTTATACCACAAGGATTTGAATCCTATATGGAAGTGTTAACGAAGCAACAGAAATTTCACAATACGAAGCAAAATTTGATGCACCTGTTCAAAAGTGTGGAATGTTGGTTGACCCAGAGTATTCCTTTTTAGCAGCTTCACCGGATGGATTAGTTGGGGATACAGGATTAATTGAAATAAACTGTTTATTATCGATAAAAGGAAAGTTCAGAGATAATTTAAAACGTACGCACTGTTTCACTATTACTGATAATACAATTCGGTAAATCCTTATAATCACTACTATTATCATGTACCGGGTGGCCAACTAAGAACGGCCGTCGGCCATATCTCAGGAATGGATTATAGCACAGGTTCGGGAAAAAAAATTTTATAACAAAAGTGGCCTCGAGAAACGCCTGGAAATTATTTTTAGAATCGTAGGTCCACTGCTAGAGGGCGTATTTGACAGTTAAAATTTTAAAAAGCAAAATTTTTCAAAATTTACTCAATTAAAGGGCGTATTAAATATTATAATCAGATTCCTCGACAAATTCGACATATTTTTTATTCGACAAGTTTTAGTCTATCTCTTCAAATAACGGGTGGGGGAGAGTGGGAACCTTGTTACGAAAAAACGCCTTTAATTCAGGTTCTACTTGACCGATTTTAATAAAATTGATGTTGTTTGAAAGAGATTTTGTTAAAGAATAGAAAATTTGTAAATTTGAAGAAATCTGATTAATCACATAAATGCTAGAGGGCGCTGTTTAATATTTTTTTAATATTGTGTTTTCTCTTTACAATTTTAAATGGAAGCATAAAAATTTAAGTAGGTCGTTAAAAAGTAGATTAAAGTAGTAATAAAACAGTGAAAACTGCAAGTCGATATCTTTTTCCTATCCTGAGATATCGTTAGAAACAGGTAACATGGCCCTCTTTACTAATTTTGTTGTCATCAGTAAATCGTAATTCATATTTTAAACTGTATTTGTTGTTGCTGGGCAAATATCGGTTTTTATTGATATTTTATGCTTTTGATTTGCTAACACATCGCTTGAAAACAAGTATAACATTCTTACATAATTAAAAAAATGTAAGATTTAACACATTATTATTTTATAGTTTCTCATTGTTAGTAGAGACAGCATTACATTTAGGTAATCTAGCGGCAACCATAACATTAGTATGATAACAGTTTAAATTACTGCAGACCAATGTAAGATCTTTCCATCCAGGCTAAATTTAATAATTTCCGGGAACTAGCCTACTAGACGTTGGAAGAGCAATTCCCGCCATTTACCTGTTTCTTACGATATCTCAGGATAGGCAAAAGATACCGACTTGAAGTTTTCACTGTTTTATTACTAATTTAGTCTACTTTTTAAAGACCTACTTAAATTTTTATGCTTCCATTTAAAATCGTAAAGAGAATACACAATATTAAAAAAATATCAAACGGCGCCCTCTAGCATCTATGTTATTAATCAGGTTGCTTCAAATCTACAAATTTTCTATTGTTTATCAAAAGCTCTTTCAAACAACATCAAGTTTATTAAAATCGGTCAAGCAAAACTTGAATTAAAGGCGTTTTGTCGTAACAAGGTTCCCATCCTCCCCCACCCCTTATTTGAAGAGATAGACTAAAACTTGTGAAATAAAAAATATGCAGAATTTGTCGAGGAATCTGATTATAATATTTAATATGCCCCTTAATTCAGTAAATTTTGAAAAATTTTGCTTTTTAAATTTTTAACTGTCAAATACGCCCTCTGGCGGTGGACCTACAATTCTGAAAATAATTTCCAGGCGTTTCTCGAGGCCACTTTTATTATAAAATTTTTTTTCCCGAACCTGTGCTATAATCCATTCCTGAGATATGGCCGACGGCCGTTCTTAGTTGGCCACCCAGCACAAGGCCAATTATTTTTTACCAAAAAAGATGTTCGCGATTTTGTATTATTCAGTGATAACGATTTCAATGTGGAGAAAATTTTTCCGGATGAGTATCTGTCGAAAAACAAAATGCTTCCGAAACTAATAACATTTTATAATAGTAGAAGTGGGGCACTTGCCCCACTCCTTTTTTTTACGTCACAAGCCCCGCCCCCTTCGCTTTTTTACACATCCACGTGGGGGACCGGATTTTCCACCCTTATTTTTACACGCTTACGTGTAGGACGTGTTTTTTCACCCCTATTTTTTACACATCCACGTGTGAGACCGCATTTTCAACCCTTATTTTTATATACCCTCGTGTGAGATTTCTTTACGAAGGCCCTTTTCAACCCTAATTATTTTTTACTTGCTTACGTGTAGCACATGTATTTTCACCCCTATTTTTGCACATCCACGTGTGAGACCGTGTTTTCAACCCTAATTATTTTTACTCGCTTACATGAAGGACCGTATTACCCTTATTTTTATGATTTCTTTTGGGGTTAAACCTTATGGTTGTATTAAGGACCTTTTGACACTTACGACTTTTGCTAACGCGAGGACAGGGGTGGGGCTGGTCATGGCTTAGAACTGTACTTAGGGCAGGGGCTGTATGTAGAGCTAGGGCTGGAGTTTAGGGCTGTATTAGGTGGGGCTGTATGTAGAGCTAGGGTTGGAGCTTAGGGCTGGTCTAGGGGTGGGGCTGTATGTAGAGCTAGGGTTGGAGTTTAGGGCTGTATTTAGGGTGGGGGCTGTATGTAGAGCTAGGGTTGGAGCTTAGGGCTGGTCTAGGATAAGTTAGAGTTTAGTCTTGGGGTGGGACCTGTATCTAGGTCTTAGGGTTATTTTTGATGGTATTAAGGTCCTTTTGGTTGTAACCCTGGACGTTGCACACGCATACAATGTTAGAAATTGTATAAAGATTATTATTTAGTCTATTGCTTTAAAAAGGGGTTAAATGCTATTGGAGAAAACGTTTCTAATAATGATGTAAAATAGCAGTTGTATTAGGATTAATCATACTTGGGGGAATTTGAATGACCGTAAAATTTAATTATAGAACACTTATTTTTATTGTAAATTGCATACTTATCCTCAGTGAACTATAAAAATTTACTGGCATTCCTAATGAAACAATTTTTTTTTTTTATTAAGTTAATTAATAACATTAACAGTTTGTGTTTTTCTAAAACGCATATTAAAAACATAGTTTACCTGCATTGAAATAATATCCATCCGTCCGCTAAGAATGTTGTACGCCTTAATACTTTTTAAAGAAACTTAATGCTTGTGTTTTATAACTGTAATTAAAAATCTGTAAATAAATAAAGGGTTAACACCACACTTACCAGCTTTGTACTTAAAGAACGTTTTCGAGGGACTGCTTTATGAGTGATAGTCACCGCTTTCTGTTGCATGTCAAACTAAAGAACAACTTTCTAGATTGTGTAAAAACCACCTATAATTAGAGTGTAAAATATACAAATAATCTCATTGTCTTTATTCCACTTACAGCAACATGCATTTACCTTTCTCTTAAAATAAAATTGTTTTGAAAATATTCGTATACGGACACACAAATTGTTTTTATAAAAACCAAATTAAGTGTTTGGAATGTTTAAAATTCCATAACAACATGTAGTAAGAAATCACTGTTCACGTTTACTTTTAACTAATTACCGTGTAATTATATAAATAATAATTTAATAGTCTAACAACCAATATAAATGGTTAATATAATTTCTTTTTAAAACGTTAAATAATAAATTTTATATAATACGATTTTTAAAAACACATATGCCGAATTAAAAGAAAAAAACAGTAGGTATTACGCAATTCTTAATTAAAACAATTAAGGTACTAAATATATTTTTATTTATCAGAATAGAATGACTGGATAACAGGCATTAAACAATATTTTAATTATCTCATCATTTAGAATTA
The DNA here is from genome assembly GCA_036346205.1 of Vesta saturnalis. Taxonomy (NCBI): domain Eukaryota; kingdom Metazoa; phylum Arthropoda; class Insecta; order Coleoptera; family Lampyridae; genus Vesta; species Vesta saturnalis. Next base: position 67,532 of record JARFJB010000300.1, on the reverse strand, counting down.
AACATGTACTAAAATAGTTTTTTACAAAACCAATCATTGATAAACTATGTAATCTAAAATATAGAAACACTAAGACATAAAAGCCACATACATCCGAATGATAGTCTTGCAGAATTTTTTTATTATATACGAAGCATATGGAATTTTTCTCTAGGAAATGTAAATGATATCCTTGTGGTGCTCGCCCAAAGGAATCAAAATACTCGCCATTACCATTCTCGTCAATGTAGATAGCGGTCCAATGCTGACCTGGCTTGTTTGCAGGATCTGTGTTTACGATAATTGCACACGGTCGAGGTGCGTGTTTCGGTAATTGATTAGAAGCACATACAAGCCGAAACACATTCTTCTTGTGGCCGGGGATCGATTTCAAGCATCTCAACACTTGCACCGCATACATCTTTGGAATTGGTGTGTGTCCAGTCTTGTAGTAGTAATGCGTTTTCCAGTGCGCACATAGGCTCAGTGATGTTATGACTTAAACAGCTATATGCTTTTGCTTCCTTTTTCAATTGTTTAATCGATGGGCAACCAGTTTCCTCCAAGTTTACTATTGGTTTGTTAAGAAACCTTAAAAACTGTTGTTTTTCACTACCCTTAACCTGAATCTTGTTAAATGGGCGCAACACTCTCATCAGCTCCTCACGGAAATTGTTGTAATGTACATGGCCCCACCTCCATTTTAATCCATGATAATTATCTTCCATAAATTTTATCTGTCGTGACATGGATCCTGATATAAAGTAGCCTCGTGGTGGTTTTATGAGCATCAACGATAAATGACCGTGATCTGTAACCACGGCAATTTCTTTAGGTATGAATTCGTTGTTAACACCACTAAACCCTTGCATGTCCAAGTATACGTCCATCTTCTATCGGTTGCTGCTGTACACTGAAGCTTTGCAGGTTAGAGTTACCACTTTTAACAGCTAAAATCCACAACGACATTCCGATGTTTATCGATCTCGATCACATTATCGAATTCTGCATACACCAAGCAGTTAACGGTTACGGTGAGCGCTTCTTCAAAACCGACTTCCAGCCGAAGGGAGCCGTTTCTAACTAAATTCCAGTGCGTACTAGCGTTTGCAGACAAGTCAGGTGTTAGGTCAAAGGCCATTAAACAGTACCCGTTGGGATAATCACTTCTTGATATATCGTTACCTTCATTCAAAAAATGAATACCCGTACCAGAGAATAAGGTGTGGTACGCTCTTACGTATAAACCATTAGCTGTAAAGTCCGGTTGTAAGGCCTTCGAAGGAATTTGTTGTCCGTCAATATATAATGACATGTAGTTAATATTGCAGTGATGAAAATTGAACGGGTTTGAGGGGTAGTCACCGTTGAAGGCTTTATTTGGTACAAAACCTACGATGCATCGTTTAGGTAACTGACCTAAGAAAACATTATCCAATGATTTTCGCTGTATGCCTGCAGGTATAGTTAACACTTTTACGTCGGTTCTTGTAACAGGATATTTTGCGGCTGTTGTTTCTAAAGCTTTAGCGTGTGCAATTAGAATAGTTGGATTGATTCGCATACGTCTCACCAATAAACTAGCGTCTATAATTCGCGTCTTTTAATTTGAAGCGTGTGCCGCCATTAGACTAAAGGTATCTCTTGATCGTACAAATTTAGTCTTTAACTCAACACCACTTATGAGAAACTTTTCTTGATTAAACAAGTCCGAGTGCACGTGACCAATCATCTCTATCTGTTTCCCGGTAGCCGCAAGTGCTTGACGTTTCGAGAAACCGTTATTTGCGTTTCCCAGTGTATTCATATGTCCAGCTCTATCATTGTGCCATAAGGTACATCCTAGATGTGAACTCTTGGCCTCCTTTCCATAATTTAGCAACGTTTCGATATATGAACGGTAGGCGTAGGTGTTGTTTGGTTGTGACACCATCTTCTGATTTAAGTAAACCTCCACCTGTGAGAAAAGCGAATGCATCCAATTGTTTACCGGTGCTACAACATCAGCGTCTGTAAGTGCTGTATCATCATGCTTTAGAACTTTAGCTGTAATGTACAGCATAGTCTGACTTAAATCTATATAATCATTTCCATTTCCGGGGACTACAAATTCTATTGGGGCGTCATCACTCAGAGCTGATAAAGGTTTGTAAAATATCCATTCACCGCTCTCGATACTTGTCTGCGTCGCTGGTAAAGCGAACAAATCCAATTTGGACTTGACGCATTCACACGATTGGGCATGTAGAAAATCCATTATCTTGAAAATATATCGTCGTAAGCAGGCTTCTTCTTAGCAACAACTCTCAGATGAGACTGATTATTATCAGTCAGACGTACTCTTTATAACCCGAACCATCCATCATTTTATCGATTTTCTCGTCGGCTTTACGCTTAAGGTTTCTACCTGCCTCGTGAAATCTTTCTTGAAACGAATCCTTAATAGGTCGATCCTCTATGACGTCACCAAGAATATTAGCACCCGTTCTAAGAGCTTCTTTACCAATAGCCTTTGCGCCAGACTTAAATAACGGTATTATACTTCTAAATATACCGCCTAACCAGCTCCCTATCCCATGACCGCGTTGATAGGGCACACCTCTGTAAATAGAGCCGATACCGTTACCGGCCTGATTCATGTAATATTGCTGGTAAGGGCAAACCATTATTGTACTTTCTTAAAGTGTAGCTTCAGGCACGACGTTCCAAACTCAAATGGCATTGCAGCACCTGTATCTGTTTTTATATTAATCTCGATGTTTTCAAATTCCCGCGTCATTACCGGTATGTAGTGTGCAGGCGAGAAAACCACATCTTTATGACCACCGTAAGCATAGTTTTCTGAAGTAATATTTATTATACGCATAAGCGGAGATAAAACATCACCCACAACGTGCGGTTCAACGATGTCGCAATAAACAAACATCTGAGTTGGTAAGCCTATCCATATACTAGCGGGGTGAGGGGGTATTGGTTCCATGGCTATGTTCTGATACGGTCGATAACCCAATTGTAAGGCTAGACGTTGTGAGAATCCGAATAGCGAGAGCCGAGTTTTTAATCTCGTAGTGACGCGTTTAGTTAGATTATGATATTCGATTGTTAGCAATTTACTTATTAGCACATGGTTATTTAGCTCGCTGATAATTTCTTCTATGCCGGCGTAATTTCCCGAAGCGAATCGTATCACGTACCAGCCATCTTCAATATAAATGATCTTCTCGTTGTCGAGTTGAAAATATTCTGCGGCCCTTTTTAATATAGTTTCTAACATGTTCTCGTCGTCAGGTGGCTCTGTTTTATAATAAATTAAATTATCTGTTGCACTTACAGCGGCAAAAGAACATGGGTACTGAATTTCCGATACCCCTACAACCCACGAGCCCGTTAATCTTATTCGTTTTGGCAGTTGCGTAATAAAACTTGACGTCATATTACCTGGAAAATACGTCATAGAGCTATTACTCAATAAGGTAAGATAAAATTCCATTTTTTATATATCTCTCAGCTGCGAAGCTAACACCCAGTTATTAAATTTGTCACTGTATCCACGCCACTTGACCAAGTATTGTTTATTCCGCCCACGACCCTTCTCTTTATCTTTATCAACCGTAACAACTTGCAATTCTTCTTCGTAAAAGGTGCCCTCAACAGGATCGTTATTAAGATCGATTATTCTATAAACTGGTGGTCTTCTTTTTATCACCGTACTAATTGTAAAAACTTCCTCGCTCCAATTCGTTTCATATTCCTTCTCAAAGGTGTACTTACTTCTGGCGATTCTGACATGCTCACCGACTTTATATTTAGGATGGCGTACTGGACCTAAACCTTTCACGTACAGGTTATTCCACACTTCCAAAATGTTTTTATCGTTTACGCGGGGGCCATCTTTATACTTGAATGAGGACTATTGTTGTAGGCAGTCACAAGTCTTTCGAGTACATCAATATATCTGTAGGAATTTTTGTAAGTGAAATAACGCCACATCTTTGTTTTCAATGTTTTATTAAATCTTTCAACTACAGATGCTTTTACATCAGGGTTATTTGTTACATAGAAATTGATATTTTGTTTCTTGAAAAAGTTTTGCACGCTGCTCGCCACAAACTCTTTGCCTTTATCCGTCTGTAGATTTGCCGGGGTATTGTCGCAATCCTTAAGAATATCCGCGAATTCTTCAATTACAGATGAGGCTGTCTTCGTTTTAAGTGCTCTCGCCCATGCCCTCTTGCTAAATACATCAATTACCGTTAGTATGTAGTTGTGTTCGCTATTGTGTTTACTTAAAGTTCGCATATCATAAAGATCCGCTTGCCACAATTCGTAAAGGTTACTCACAATATATTTATTTCGTGGAAACTTTTTTCTGACTGGTTTATGTATCGTATAAGCTTCCTGTGTCTGCAACCAGTTTTTTACTTCACCATATCTACCCTTTACAGCATTAGTTAAAGGTGTTATACCAGCGAACCCTGCTGGGTGGGAGGGATCATAGTAAACAGCATCCATGTTATGAACGCCACGAATCCCAATCTAGTGAAAGTCCTCTTCTTCTTCTTTGAGAGATTCTTCTCGGTGTTTCCCGCGTTTCACTATCAGCATCGTAATTCTCACCTATAGTTGTGAGGGTCCGTTCAACGTGGGGTGATACAGAAACATCATACCTTTGCGTATCTCCGATAAACGCTCGTGGTATATTTATCTCTTTAATGTACGTCGCAAACTGACGCCAACCGCTCGGATTTGTGGTTTTTCGTTTTCTTAACGTCTCGTGAACCAGATCGATAATGTTGGAGTGTGGTATGATTTCGCCTTTTATTGTGACAGTGCCCCTTTTATCCCAAAAAACCTCGCTGTTCGTATTCAGTATATGTAACAAATTCGCGCCTTTTCTTTTATATGAAGGCGGAAGCGTTGATACTATCTCGTCGTCTGTCAGACCTTTGCGTTGCGGTAAATCTCCAATATCATCAGCAGCAGCGTCACCGCTTATTGTTATACTGGTGGGCTGACGTAACTGATTGGAAAAGTGTAGATACCTTTGAAGAACTTGGTTGTACTGCTGCCATTTGTCATGGTCGGTCATTTTAGTTTTTAAAACTTTATCCATATCGTTACCCAGCTGCGTTAAAATGTTGTTTTGTGTAACATCTTCTTCAGAGTATGGTCCATGGTTATTGAAACAGATTACCCAGAATTCCGCCGAGTAATGGTCCTAACAGCAGTGGTAGAAATGCACCACCTTTCTGTACCAGAAACTGTTTCTTCTTTTTTATAGATTCGCCTCGCTGCGCCAGGCGTCTTAAAGTGTGCTTATGTTGAGAGAGTCGCTGCTTCTGATAAACTGACAGAGGTACACGACCTTTTAAAATGTTATGTGCACACTCGCAAATACACTCTACCTGCTTACTATCCAAACACTTCAATAAAGCGTCACGTTGACTTTTACTTAATCTGGCTAATGCACGTAGGATATCAGTGTTCTCGCTTAAAACGTCAACCATCATATATGATGTAATCTTTATGACTGTGAGACTTAAACCCTTTTTTCGCTATATATACCTGGCAGATACCTTGAGGCCCGAATATGTTTGTTCTATAACGTAGCACATCCGGTGTATTCTGTTTTAAATCGAACAATAAATACCCGTGCGGGCTTGAGGTAGCATCTTGGTACGCGGCTTCTAAAAATTTTGGGTTGTCTGGCGAAATCTGTCTTGCTAAATGCTGTATCTGAGCTCTGTCACGTGGGTTCTTAAACAAAATTATGTAATGTGCGTTGAGAGAAATATCGCGCTGTCCGCGTCCCTGATGAAATATGTTCTGTGTTAAGAAAAACACACTTAGATTTCGATGATGACAGCCTTTTGTAAAAATATCAACCACAGAGCCGTTAGATCATCAATTATTATTAAGACAGGTTTTTCCCCGTCAAACTGCTCCATATCAGGTAAACCCTTTTGAAACTCAACAGATAGATCTTTGAATAAAGGCTGCCACTCACTGTAAAACCAGATAATTTTTTCAAAAGTTGTATCGCAAGCGGTTTCGATATTTTTTAGAAAATCAACGATAAAATACGATTTCCCACATCCCGACGGACCTGCAACTATAGCCGAAAAGGGATGCTTAAACTGACCTTCCATCTTGAATCGCTAAACGATACTAACAGATACTCCACCAAGAGCTTCGTTTAAATAGACAAATGCCTTGCGGGCTAATAATTGTGTTTGTGAGTTTCCGTGTCTGTGGTTGTGTGAAGCGAGAGAATCGAGAGAGAGAAAGAAAGCGAGAGAGAGAGAGAGAGAGATAGCGTATCTTACAAGATATATTTTAAAAGAGCACAATTGCCTAACATCCAGGGTTACAACCAAAAGGACCTTAATACCATCAGAAATAACCCTAAGACCTAGATACAGGTCCCACCCCAAGACTAAACTCTAAGGCTTATCCCTAGACCAGCCCTAAGCTCCAACCCTAGCTCTACATACAGCCCCACCCCAAATACAGCCCTAAACCCAACCCTAGTCTACATACAGCCCCCACCCCTAGACCAGCCCTAAGCTCCAACCCTAGCTCTACATACAGCCCCCACCCTAAATACAGCCCTAAACTCCAGCCCTAGCTCTACATACAGCCCCTGCCCTAAGTACAGTTCTAAGCCATGACCAGTCCCCACCCCTGTCCTCGCGTTAGCAAAAGTCGTAAGTGTCAAAAGGTCCTTAATACAACCATAAGGTTTAACCCCAAAAGAAATCATAAAAATAAGGGTAATACGGTCCTTCATGTAAGCGAGTAAAAATAATTAGGGTTGAAAACACGGTCTCACACGTGGATGTGCAAAAATAGGGGTGAAAATACATGTCCTACACGTAAGCAAGTAAAAAATAATTAGGGTTGAAAAGGGCCTTCGGAAAGAAATCTCACACGAGGGTATATAAAAATAAGGGTTGAAAATGCGGTCTCACACGTGGATGTGTAAAAAATAGGGGTGAAAAAACACGTCCTACACGTAAGCGTGTAAAAAATAAGGGTGGAAAATCCGGTCCCCCACGTGGATGTGTAAAAAAGCGAAGGGGGCGGGGCTTGTGACGTAAAAAAAAAGGAGTGGGGCAAGTGCCCCACTTCTACTTATAATTCATGCATCCTCCCAGAAATTATAGATGCCAGAGTTCCTAGAGGGATGAAGATAAGGGATACAGACCACCATTCATAGGCCAATAGATTTTTTTTGTATTCTGCATGGTGTATGTTAATACTTAATGTATTATTTAATTTTAATAAATTTTTATGTTCATTTATGTAATTATTTCTTTATGATTATACATACTATTAAAATAAATAATAAAAAATAATAATAATATAGCATTTTTTCTATTTCTGTATTGTGAAATAATCTTTGGTGTAAATGTTCGAAATTTCAGTCACATAATGGGTGTGGGCGGAGCTTTAGAACATAGATTCAAAAGTAAGATATTACAGGAATAGATTTTTAATTGTTTGGTGTAAAGTTACCATAAATTCTCAAAATCCAAACATTTTGTCTGCATCACATTGTTTATTGTTATTGTTTAATAAAAATCTAATGAAAGGATTTATATTGAGCAGGAAATGGATTTATTATTATCGGTATCTGTTTCTTTTATTTCAATTAAAGTTAAAATTCCTCTTTTATGTAAAAAATGCACAGAAGCATTATAATATAAGTCGACAATACGTAGGTACCTGTTTAAATTTTTATATTTTATTAGAAATTATTTAAAGAAATACATTATTTATTTCATATTTCCATTCCAAAGAACATATGAAATAAATATTTAGTTTACAAGATTGTCTTTCTTTCTATAATAGATTCTTGGTATATTTTTTTCAACAATAACTTGTTCATTTACACAGGTAAATATTAAATACCAAAGTCTTAAACTTATCGCTCAGGGAGGCGGAGCTTAGGAACTGGTAGTATCGTAATATTAAAATAACGATAGTAACATCGCATAGCGGTAGCGGAAAACATTATCTCTAGCAGATATTGAACACCCTTAAAAGAAAAATGGTTGAATCCAAAAATGAACCAAATCTGTCGAATTATAGAACAACCAAAGTCAGTGAAAAAATATCTAAATACCGTTTATGTTACACCCTGTATGTCCTTTTTGTTACTATTTTCATATTTTGTGGATAACCCAGACTTATAGCTTTCATGTAAGGCATATTTTTGGCGAGTAGCGAGCAAAATATCGTATTCTAGATAAATCGGGATCCTAACTTTGGACGACTTTTTGAGTATCACCCGGTATAGTCACATATCGAAAAATTAAAAAATCTGTCGGTCTCAAGGATTACACGTATCCAGTGCCATTTATAATTCAAAAGCCATAACGTTTTATAGTTTACCTGTTCTACCCCACATAAGGCCTAAACCTAAAAGTAGAACACCGGCACCTCGCCTTTCACTTTTGTGACGTCATTTGACCTTGGGATTCCCCACGGTCGCCCACGTGTGAGACCGTATTCTCCACCTCTATGGTTTCTTTTCGGAGGCCCCCTTCATCCCTAATTTTTTTTTACTCGCTCACGTGTAGGACGCGTTTTTTCACCCATATTTTGTATGGTTTCTTTTCGAGGGTCAACCCATGATGAAATTTTCAACCCTAATTAGAGCCTTTTTGACAGCAATTTTTTGTACTTGCTCAAGTGAGGGGCATATGCAGGTCCTGGTCTTGGACTTGGGGTTGGTCTTGGAGCTGGGACTAGGTCTTGGACCTGGAGTTGGTCTTAGGGTTATTTTGGATGGTCAGCTTTAACCCTAATTAAGGCCCTTTTGGTTGTATTAAGAGCAGTACCCCTGGAGGTTAGGCAAACGCACACGCATACAATGTTGGAAATTGCATAATTACCTTAATAAGATATTATTATCAAAATTATCGATCCTATTGTTTTAAAATTGGTCATATGCTATTGGGTACGTTCGGATGATCTTTTACCTATACGCGAAATTTATTTATACATTGTATTTCTAATAAGGAGGTTCTTGTAAGACGTGTATGAACTTGTGTTAGGGATTGATCATGCGTGGGGAATTTCAATGACAGTAAAATTTAATTATAGAACACTTATTTTTATTGTAAATGTCATAATTAAAAAAAAATCCTCAGTGCGTTATAAAAAAAATTACTGACATTCAGGTTATTCACTAATGAAACAAAAATTTTGTATTAAGTTAATTAATTACATAACAGTTATTACAATATTGTTTTCTAAAACGAATATTAAAAACTGATTGCTTTACCTGCACTGATTGCATTGAAATATGTTTCATATCCATCCGTTCGTTAAATTGTTGTATATTGTACATCTTAATATTTTTTTAAAGGAACTTGTTGTTACGTATAGGTTAGCTGCGTTTTATAGCTGTAATTAAAAATCTGTACAAGTAAATAAATAAGAGGTTAACAGCACACTTACCAGCTCTGTATTGAAAGAGCATTTTTGAGAGACTAATCCACGAGTGATGCCCGTTTTCTGTTTACTCGTCTAATCAAACTAAAAACAACTTTCTATGTTTTTACGTTTTATGAATAGTTGATGTAAAAACTGGCTATCGATTTCCCATAATTAATTTTGAGAGTGTAAATATACAAACAACCTTATTATCTTTATCACACTTACTGCAAATCGTATTTACCTTTCTCTTAAAATAATTAATGACAAAGCGGTTTGAACAAAATGCTGCACATACACACGCAAAATTGTTTTTATAAAAACACTCATTAAATGTTTGGAAAGTAATAATTACATGTTTTTAAATTCCACAACAATATGTAGTAGGAAACCACTGTTCATGTTTACTTTTAGCTGATTACTGTGTAATTATATAATTCTGTTAAATTTAATTGGCTAAAAAATTGATTACCAATATCGAATACCTAAAACAATTTCTTTTAAAAAACACTAAATCATAAATTCTATAACACGATTTTTAAAAACACACATGCTGAATTAAAAAGAAAGAAAAAACAGTAGGTATTACGCAACCCTTAATTAAAAAAGTAAAGTCCTAAAAGAAAAGTCTCTTTATTTATCAGAATAGAATGGCTGGATATAAACCGGCTATTGCATTCCGATCATTAACTAATTTAGAAGGTAATACACAAAACCTGATTACTGCTACTCGTATTTAGCAATTATATTGTACGTATAAATTTACATTCAAAAATACCTACAAATATTTAAAAAAATTTGCTAACGCAAAATTACTTCAAATAATTTGAATCTTGAGATTACATAAACTATTGTTATGGAATGCATTAACATCATGCAACCATGATTTATCTGTATCTCAACTACGAGCGCACACACACACGCACGCATGCACGCACGCACCCACACACACACGCACGCGCACACACACGCACGTACGCACGCACGCCCGCACCCACATACTCACACACACACGCACACACACCCACCACACACCACACCACACACACACACCACACACCACACACCACACACACACACACCACACACCACACACCACACACCACACACACACACACACACACACACACTCACACACACACACACATACACACGCGCGCGCGCGCGTGAAAACACGCAAACGCAAAAAACATACAAACACGAAAACACACCAACACAAAAACACGCAAACACGAAAACACGCTAACGCTAAAATACGTAAAACGAAAATATGCAACACGCTAACGCGAAAACACGTAAAACGAAAATATGCAAATACGAAAACACACAAACGAAAACACACTAACGCAAAAACACGCAAATGCGAAAACACAAACGAAAACACGCTAATGCAAAAACTTGATTCATGTTTGCAGCTTTACGAGTTTTCGCGTTAGCGTGTTTTTCGCTGGCGTGTTTTCGTTTGTGTGTTTTCGTATTTGCGTGTTTTCGTTTTACGTGTTTTCGCGTTTGTATGTCTTCGCGTTTGCCTGTTTTCGTGTTAGCGTGTTTTTGCGTTAGTATGTTTTCGTTTGTGTGTTTTCCTTTTTGCGTGTTTTCGTTTTACGTGTTTGCGTGTTTGTATGTGTGTGTGTGTGTGTGTGTGTGTGTGTGTGTGTGTGTGTGTGTGTATATATATATATATATATATATATATATATATATATATATATAGTGTGTGTGTGTGTGTGTGTGTGTGTGTGTGTGTGTGTGTGTGTGTGTGTGTGTGTGGTTGTGGTGTGGTATGTGTGTGTGTGGTGTGTGTGTGTGCGTGCGTGGGTGTGTGTGTGTGTGTGCGCGCGTAATTGAGTATACATATAAATCATGGTTGCATGATATTAATGCATTCCATAACAATAGTTTATGTAATCTCAAGATCAAATTATTTGAAATAATTTTGCGTTAGCAAAATTTTTAAAATATTTGTTGGTATTTTTGAATGTAAATTTATACGTACAACATAATTGCTAAATACGAGTAGCAGTAATCAGGTTTTGTGTATTACTTTCTAATTTAGTTAATAATCGGAATGCAATAACCAGTTTATATCCAGCCATTCTATTCTGATAAATAAAGAGACTTTTCTTTTAGGACTTTACTTTTTTAATTAAGGGTGCGTAATACCTACTGTTTTTTCTTTCTTTTTAATTCAGCATGTGTGTTTTTAAAAATCGTGTTATAGAATTTATGATTTAGTGTTTTTTAAAAGAAATTGTTTTAGGTATTCGATATTGGTAATCAATTTTTTAGCCAATTAAATTTAACAGAATTATATAATTACACAGTAATCAGCTAAAAGTAAACATGAACAGTGGTTTCCTACTACATATTGTTGTGGAATTTAAAAACATGTAATTATTACTTTCCAAACATTTAATGAGTGTTTTTATAAAACAATTTATGTGTATGTGCAGCATTTTGTTCAAACCGCTTTGTCATTAATTATTTTAAGAGAAAGGTAAATACGATTTGCAGTAAGTGTGATAAAGATAATGAGGTTGTTTGTATATTTACACTCTCAAAATTAATTATGGAAATCGATAGCCAGTTTTACATCAACTATTCATAAAACATAAAAACATAGAAAGTTGTTTTTAGTTTGATTAGACGAGTAAACAGAAAACGGGCATCACTGTGGATTAGTCTCAAAAATGCTCTTTCAATACAGAGCTGGTAAGTGTTTAACCTCTTATTTATTTACTTGTACAGATTTTTAATTACAGCTATAAAACGCAGCTAACCTATACATAACAACAAGTTTCTTTAAAAAAATATTAAGATGTACAATATACAACAATTTAACGAACGGATGGATATGAAACATATTTCAATGCAATCAGTTTTTAATATTCGTTTTATAAAACAATATTGTAATAACTGTTATGTAATTAATTAACTTAACAAAAAATTTTTGTTTCATTAGAGAATAACCTGAATGTCAGTAATTTTTTTTATAACTCACTGAGGATTTTTTTTTTAATTATGACATTTATAATAAAAATAAGTGTTGTATAATTAAATTTTACTGTCATTCAAATTCCCCCACGCATGATCAATCCCTAACACAAGTTCATACACGTGTCTTACAAGAACCTCCTTATTAGAAATACAATGTATAAATAAATTTCACGTATAGGTAAAAGATCATTCGAACGTACCCAATAGTATATGACCATTTTAAAACAATAGGATCGATAATTTTAATAATAATATCTTATTAGGGTAATTATGCAATTTCCAACATTGTATGCGTGTGCGTTTGCCTAACCTCCAGGGGTACTCCTCTTAATACAACCAAAAGGGCCTTAATTAGGGTTAAAGCTGACCATCAAAAATAACTCTAAGACCAACTCCAGGTCCAAGACCTAGTCCCAGCTCCAAGACCAACCCCAACTCCAAGACCAGGACCTGCATATGCCCCTCACGTGAGCAAGTACTAAAAATTGCTGTCAAAAAGACTCTAATTAGGGTTGAAAATTCCATCATGGGTTGACCCTCGAAAAGAAACCATAAAAAATAAGAGTGAAAAAACGCGTCCTACACGAAGAGCGAGTAAAAACAAAAATAATTAGGCATGAAAAGGGCATCCGAAAGGAAGGGATGGAAAATACGGTCTCACACGTGGGCGACCCTGGGGAACCCCAAGCTCAAATGACGCCACAAAAGTGAAAGATGAGGTGCCGGTGTTCTACTCCTAAACGGTAAGACATACGAAAAAGTGAAGATAACTGTTGATTAGATATTAAACAAATGAACAGCAATTATTTATAACCTCTTTTTATTGGAGTGCTTTTTCAAATTTTACAGATCAACAACAATTTGATTTTATTGGAAATTTGATATTTTTAAATTTAAAAGTCATTTTCTCAAAAAAAAAAAACGACTACATATATGTATCATGCTATAGTCTGTAAAAATAAAGATTTTCTATTTCGGCTTAGCGCTTTATTACTCTGAGACATTGGAAATATGCAGCCGTTTCTTTCTCGCGACAATGGAAATGTAATCCTATTCCAGAAGTTACCAAACGTTTTCAACGAACTCAGTTCGGTACTGAATTCAATATTCCGGTATCTCAAATACTTTTCCAGATATTAATGTAATGTGTGCTTCTTAGTTCTAATTTTGTTTTGTTTTATTTACAAGAATGTACGTTATGTTCTGCATGTACAATTAATGTCACTATTAGGAAACAATAAAAACTGGTTTATGCATATCAATTCCTTTTTAATTGCCAATTAATGATTTCGTTGTTGCACATTTCAAAATAAATGAATTATATTAAGTAATAAACCTCTGCATTCACACAAAAAAAACTTTGCAACATAGTTCAAATTAAAAATCGTTCAAAACGTTTTATAACTTCTGGAATAGAATTAAAATTCCATTGTGTTTACCTCTCGCGAGCGGTCTTAAGTCATTGAGCAGGTAATTTACGCTTTCACTTAAGTCGTTTCTATTGAAACCCAAACGTTAGAAAGAAACGGCTGTATATTCCCATTGGAAATAAGCTATTGAAAAAGTTACATCGATAAGGCTAACTTCATACCTAATCTTTTGCAGACGTAAACTGTATGAACCAAATTACTACAAAAATTGCATTGACAAGGCTAACTTCATAGCCTTATGAATAAATTAATCTTTTCTTACAGGATAATTAAGCATATATTATGCCTTTTATTGTAAAAACTACATGGATATTGCTAACTTCATAACAACAAACTTCTGAATAATCATTGTTGCGTCCACTATGTGCTGTTTGTGCCGTTAAATTTAATCTTGCGCCCCTACACGAAAGTTATTGTAAAAATTACATCGACACAGCTAACTTTACACAGCCGTTACCTTCTGTATAAATAAATTAGGTGTCCATTATGCGCCGTTAAAATATAATAAAATAAGCTATTGCAAAGATCTGTTTGCTGGATGTGTATTTTCCTTATTTTTATTGTATTATTATTAAACCTCCACTTCTTCCATCCTCTTACATTACGACTATACTAATTTTTTTTTCTAATATTAACTTAATTTAATTCCACATTATGTGTTTAGGAACTGCGGTCAACTCGTTCACGTAAACATAATTATCGAGCAACAAAAGGTTAGTTTAGTCTATGAAGTAGCTTAATAGACCTAATTCTTGTAATAACTTATTTCCCTTAGAGGTGCAAAAATTCATTCTAGCGTCGCAAAAGAACAGGTGGCGCATAATTATTAAATAAGAAAAAAATTATTTATGCAGAAGTTCACGGCTGTGAAGTTAGCTGTGTCGATGTAGTTTTTGGAATAACTTATTTCCTATGAGAACGCAAAATTTTACTTTAGTGACGAAAAACAGCGCATAATTGGGGCCTAATTACTAAATAAACAAAAATGATTTATGCAGAAGTTACGAACGCGAAGTTGGCGGTAGTAATATAACTTTTACAATAACTTGTTTTCTATGGGGGCGAAAATTTTAAATTTAACGACGCAAAACCGAGCATTATAGGTGCCTAATTATTGCGCAAGTAAAAAATAATTTATTCATAAAACTATGAAGTTAGTGTTGCTGATGCAATTTTCACAATAACTTGTTTCCTAGAACGATGTACTTTAAAGGTTCAAAGCCGCGCATAATGGGTGCCTAATTAACGCGGACGAAAACATTAGTCATTCATAAGACTATAAACTTAGCCTTGTCGATGTAATTTTTGGAATATTTCCTACAGGGGCGAAAACTTTCATTTTAGCGGCACAAAACGACGCATAGCGTGTCGATGTAATTTTTGTAATAACTAATTTATGGAGACGCAACATTTTATTTTTATGGCACAAGAGATGGCATAATTGACGCCTACAGAGTAATAAAGCGCTAAGCCGAAATAGAAAATCTTTATTTTTACAGACTATAGCATGTAAATTCATGATCTGTATAGAAAACTTTACAAAAAAAACATTGATAGCACATGCCACCTTCACTGGTACCTTTTGACAAATGTATGAGGAAGAATTCAATTTTTCTTATAAAAACCTGTTTTTTTCACATAAAGCTACTACTAGACGTTGCTATCACATATATTCAGATGTATAATCACATATAACGTAGTCAGCATTTGCCACCCGGGTGTTACCAATTGAGATAGTTTTCTGGTTTGGCTCATGGACAAAGATGAATTTAATGAAATATTATTTTAATTAATTTACCTCTAAATTATTAAAATATGTTGTAACTAATATGCATTGTGGCATACAAATGTATTAATAGTTGTGTTATATGTTTACATAACATTTTTTGCTTGTACATGTATTCCATACCTTGAAAGGTTCTGAATATACATTACTACTATTATTATAAATAATATTATTGAAATAAAATGACCTAAAGAACTAAAACTAATGTAAATTTTATGAAGCAAAATTTTAATATTTTTCATGATAAAAAATCTATAAGAATATTACCATACGAACCAGAGTTGCTAAATTCAAAATTTAAAAAAATTATCAGCAATTTAAATGTGTTTAATTGTACACGATTATACCCCTAAATCGTATTAACCCGTTGAATATCCTGCTTAGTTTCGAAATGTTGAATTCATACCTTGCTAATCTGTTTGTCTGTCCGTGGATAACAACTGCTAAAAGTGCAATTGTGCTATTTCGGTGTGATGTACAAAGCATTTCATTTACTCCTAAATTAAATCCTGTAATTATCGTGATTATTAATAAGTTTTATTTCAAAAGCTGCGCTGAGTTTAAAAGCAAAGCAATTAATAATGTAAATAATTTTCAGTTTAAAATGTTACAGTGAGTAATGTTTAACTATATACACAAAATACAATATGTATACATGCAAAGATACATACGTATAATACGGAATTAAGCCTTTAGGGTTAAAATACGTACTATATGTAAGATCTTTGCAAGGACAGTTGTCTTTCTCATTGTTTTGTAAATGCTTTATTTGTCTCTATACACTATTTTCACAAAAGACAACGATCTATTTAGCGGAACGAAACGCAAATTGCATCATTAAATTTTCATTTTAATGTAGCTATCCCTAAAGGGTATAGTTTTAAGACGATTTAGAGTCACTTGTTTCTAAATTAATTTGTTGTAAAAGAGTCAGGATACTAAAGTGTTAGCGATTGTTGCCGAAAATTTCTACCTTATCGCATATTTCGTATATTCTACAACGAATAAGAATAATTGAAGAGTGTAAATAATGGACTTTGTGAAAATTTGATTATAACGATAAAAAAAGGTCAGTCGGTCTTTATCTCTGTTTTCCCAGTTTGATGATTGATGGTATGTTAATTAACTTCTTTAATAATTTACGAAACATATTTTCACCTTTTCAATTTTAAACCAACTACATGTGGATCGTTTACCAAATTTTTGTTAAGTAAATAGATACGTGTATTGTTCAATTCACATCGTTAAAATCAGGATTACGCACTGTTTGCATTTCGTATCGACTGTTATGCAATGGTTTCATATAACACGTTAATTAAACTCAATTACTAAAGGTAGTGTTATGAATATATTATTAAGCACTTGATTTCTAGTTTAAAACGTACATTGATGCAAAATTAAATTACAATCAACGCTTACATGGCGCCATACTCAACTCCTTGTATTAACATCGACCAACTATTTACAAAAATTAATTTAGAGTAGGACTGTTTTCAAAGCTTGTAACAGTCTTAGTTGCGATCCAGAAATCGTTATTAATTATATTAGTCATCACTAATATTATTCTACCATTTGAGAATTTACTACAATATATTTAATGTTTCCTGAAGTTTTAATTAGTGGCTGATAGGCAACACATGATACCTATTGGTACAACATACGCAGTCTTTTAGAATTTGTTCATTTTGAAACATTTCTAATCGCTTCAAGGAAAAGTGGAGTTTAACCAGTTTTCTTTTTTCAACTAACCAAATGTTCTTTTGCTTAATTTTGACTTATCAAACGAGGTTTTTAAATTAACGTACCTAGTTCTATACAGCGACGGCCACGTGTAACGTTTCGGCATTTTTGGGAAAAACGGTAAATTTTTTTTAAAGTTTCTCCATATGTATGAAGAAGCATGTTTTAAATATCTGGTGTGGAACACCACACGACCTTCATACCTACCAAATGCAATTTAAAAGAAATAATTTTAATAAACAATTTTTTTAGGATAATTATGGAACCTCTTTTATAAGAAGTTCATAACGAAAATAGGCAACATTGTAAACGCACAAAACAATAATATATGTCAAACAGGCGTTTAAAACTTCATGACAGACAGAGGTTAATAGACATCTAGATGTTAACTTAAATGAAAAGAAATGAAATAATTATAATTTCAATTTTTTTTGGATAACTATATCATACGTTCATAATAAAAAACAGCCAACATTGTAAAAACAAAAACAATAATCTATGTCAGAATGATGTTTAAAAATTCATATCAGATAGACATTAATAATACCTACCTGCACAACAACCCCGACAGAAGCATACGAGGTGCTGCACTACTAATACATACCGGATGTCCTTCCGCTTCCTACACGTTACCGTTGCACCTTTAGAACCTTGAATATGTAGCCGCAACGGTACACCTTCTATCATTACCTATAATAGTATTCTGCTATTATAACCCTCCTGGACATAACACCCTTTCCTCTCCATTACTACACTACATATCCATCATGCCCAATGCAGTATTATTCTCAAACATCAATTCAAAACACGGCAGGATCCCCGCTTCCCCTAACGCAAACCACTATAACACGCATACATTTTCATAATACCGATTGAAATGCGTTCAAGGAACACATCTCCAATAAGCTCCCATACCTGCTACTAAACACTACAGACGACATAGACAGAGCCGTACAAGACTTAAGCCACTTCATCTCCGACGCGACCAGCTCAACAATCCCCTCAAAAGTAATCGATATCACCCGAGAACTACTCTCTCCTCGCATCGTTCTTTGGATTAAGGAACAACGACGGATATATCGTCGATTTCTGAAAACCAGCGACCCAGTTCTCAAAACCGAGTACAACCGACTCAGTGCAAAAATCCGACTAGACACCAACATATTCACCCAAGAAAATTGGATTAAAGAGACAGCCAAACTGGACTACCGTGAAGGACGCAAATTTTGGAAAACATTTTTAAGATCCTAACAAAACAAAATACCAAACAAAAATGCCACTTAATCAACCCTCAAGGTAACCTTGCAGTTTCAGACGAGGAGAAAGCCGACTTGTTCGGTCTTCACCTGCAGATCGTGCTCACCACATCCGACGATCCATCGTTTGACAACGACAACGCAGCTCGAACAAAACCTTGAGGTGTTTGAAAACGAAAACCATGGACCACAGGAACCTATCCGACGATTACCCATTTGTTGGTCCCATTTCACCTAATCAAATATTACAAATTCTTAGACAAGGACTAATACAAGAATCTACCACTTAACGCCATTAGACAATTATCCCTAATATACAATAGATGCCTTGCCCTATTCTATTTCCCGATGGAATGGAAGTCCGCTTCAACCTTCATCCTATAAACCGATTCCCTTTATTAGTTGTATGGGCAAATGTCCAGAGACCATTATGTTCCGCTAAGACCATCTCGAAGCCAACGACATCGTACCAAACAGTCAGTTCGGCTTCAGACCGAACCGTTCATACCAAGCTATACCAAATTCCCCACGTGAAACTCTATATGGAATACTCCATGGCCTTAAACTACCATGATTGTTGCCTCGCAGTTTTTCTACACACAAAACAAACATTAGACAAAGTATTGTACGCAAGACTAATACATAAACTATGACAGTTAGACTTTCCGATCGCATTCGTCCGACTCCTTTTTTCATACCTGATAGACAGATGTGTGAATTTAAGGGTAGGTTCTTCTACTTCGCGACATTTCATCCGACCGCTAGAACCTATTCTATAGACCATTTATGCCTGCGACATTTCGCAATCCGAACATATCTATACCCAATTTTTGCGAGTATCGACGGGGCAAATAGACTAATAACGCAACAACTTTCTCTCACTGGGCCAACCGGTGGAGATTAAAAAACGCAAACAATATTGTTTAGTCATCCTAAACTATCCAAACACACTAGACAAATCTCCGACAACACCAACATAACCCTATGTGGATAAAGACTACAATTACAAGACACAATCATGTACGTAAGCATCACGTTCTCCCGAACCTTACAGTGGCAATCCGACGCTAGCAACACTCTCAATAAGACAAGCAACCACGCATCACTATTGAAAGCGCTGCGTGGATAGGCCAGAGGTTGTCATCCTAAAACTCTACAACACACGCACAAAACTTACATCCGACCTATACTCGACCGCGCTCCAAGGTGTGCAACTCTAAAAATCAACCAACTCCAATTCCTCGCCTCTTGCGAAAGGACAATACTGCCACAACACGCCTGCATTAAGCCAATAACTGAAAGATTAAAATAACACTACAAACCAAATATACAAATCGCTGTGTAAACGGTGATACAATCCCTACTAAACAAATATTACAAATCCCATTCTCCAACAAACCCCGACTATTACGAAAACCCAAATTTAATCTCCCATCATCCCACTACAACGATACATCAGAGGAGTTCGAAGAGCTCATCGACAATACTCCATATATCCTAAGATAACCCCAATCCCAATAAACGATGACGGCCAGCGCAACGAAAACCCATCCAATACTGCACTTTAGCCTAGCATATCTCAAACACTTAAAATATATACTTTTTTCACAAAACAACACATTAAAATTGTTATCACTTACAATACACAAATAAACGCAACCCAAACACCTAAAACCCAGCGCTGAAGAGGGAGAACATCCCTAAACCGCCCGATGATCAAAATTGGAAACCAGAAGAAAAAGAAGAAGAAGAATCTCCAAAGAGAAGCAGCAAACATTTTAAAAAAAATAAGAAAGTAGATGTGTAATTTAAGTGCACGGAGTAATGTGATCATGACGATAAAGGAATGTGGCCCAAAGTGTGATGAAGCGACCACGTCATCGTAATATTCAAACAATTATCAATTATTGACGAGGTGAAGTAGTAAATATTCGAAGACGGAGTAAAAAAAAGTACTCAAGCGGCTAGCACCGATTTTCTTTGAAATTTATATATTTAAATCAGGCATTAGCTATACTATTTGGGAATAACGAGTGTAGTACCTAAGTCTCCCCAAATCATAGTTGCGCTATCATACAACATATCATTTTTTTAAAGGGAACACGCTATGTTTTATTGCAGATTTGGAAACTACATAATTTTTTGTTGTAATTGGATACGTCCAGTGGAAAGATTTGATGTGAGCAAAATCGCGTATTTTGTCAATTTCACGTATTTGAGGGAGCGTACATGCGCCATTATACTGACTATCTACAATTTTCGTGTTTTGTGAAAGAATTTAGATAAAAGAAAAGGCGGCTAGACCAAATTAAAAATTAAGGCATTACCACTTAAGTGACACAATAGGGACGAAGAGGTTTGTACCAACAACCTAAACTAAATGTTCGAAACAACGACCTTCTCGTTGGAAGCATAACCGCAACCTCGACTCTCAGGCCTTAGAAAAAAAATAATTACTCTTCGAGCATTTTCCAAATCTGCAATAACATATAGAGTGTTCCATTAAAAAACCTTAATGTGATACGCCACGTGACTGGTGACCAAAAATATTTTAGGAACATGTGATGGTAATTATGCACAATTTTGATCTTCTGACACCTGTCATTACAAAAACGACGTTTGGGAAAAGTCTCATTTGCCATCTTTAGGTTCTCTCTAACTAATTGGCTTGGCTTAGTGTTACTCGAATTTATATTTATATGAATAAATTACCACATACTCGTACTCGTAAAAATTAATTCCGAATTTCAAGTCGAACGTAGTTATGTGATTAAGTAACATGTTTTGGGCAGTTAATTACTAACGTACATTTTCTATGATGTGTGAAATAAATACAAAATTTATATTGCGATTAAGAATTTTTAGATAAAGCGGTTTTTAGAGCATAACAAAGGTACCGAATAGTTTATTTACGTTTGGGTAAATGTACACTTCATAATTTTAAATAATTTGGTTGAATGGATCGGGAAGGTTTGACGGAAATCTATTCAAGAAAAGACTTCGTTCGCGCAGTTACCTTAAAATATGTCACAAAAAAATGTGATAATATTTATTTTTTACAACTGGTTAACTGACTCCGTATTACAATGCACAAAAAGGTATATTTTAAGATTTTCAATCTTAAATGATCAACGATTGTCACTAAACACCGATTTTCACTGCGAAAAAGATAGCTTAACATCACAAGTCAGTCTAGCGTATATGTAAAGTGGTATGTTACTCACACACACAATCCAGTATCTTCTTCGGGTTGGCCTATTGAAATTTGCACATCTTGTAAAACCCACCACTCTTTTCAAATATGTCTAAGTTTCCTTTTCTCTATTTGATCTGTAGTTCCATTTAGATAATTGATCACGCATTTGTCCAATAGTTTTTGACAAAAGTGGTCCTACTGATTCCAGTTTGTTAATCGACGAATAAAGAAAACGAAAATTGGCAGAAATATACACCAAGTCATTTAGTAACTGAACATCACCTAACATTTCTTGTAAAATTCATATTAAAGAAGCAACATTTTCCAAATTGTCTGTATAATACTGAACTGCAACAAGACAAGTTCTCCAGCGTGGCAGTACAGGCGTGGGTGGAAATGGTGTGTCTGTACATTCGTTTTTGAGTACATTTGTCCTTTTGAGCACCTTAACGAATACCTTTTCCTCATTCGAAATTAGTTTTCCACGTTTAGGTATAGGGTTCTTATTTCTTAGCAGATTCTGTATACATACTATGGGTAACGCACGTGCATCATTTAGGGATAGCTAACCACTTGCCGCATCTATTAAAAATAGCAGAACATTCTCGTATTCGATACCCCTGGTCATAGTATTTATATTGGTTCATTGAATAATCTTGCAATCGTAACGTGATTCAGGATCTATTTCATGGAAGGTCAATAGAAAAGATTTGTAGCCAATACCCGCATCATTTTGCAAGACTCCAACCACCACGTTGCTCACTTTCCCACCATCTATAGTTTCGTCTAGATTTTGTTAGATCCACACACTAAAAGCATACGTCCAAGAATCTCATTATAACACAACGAAAGATAATTTTTCTGAAATGTTGACTTATCGGGGGGTGTCAATGTTTGATTATATTGTAAAAACGTTCATAATTTACGATTTGTTTGTTGCCACTTAAGAGTTGTGTAACTTGAGAGCATTTACAGCTGTGCCGCGTGGTTGGCAAAAAAAGATTTTCCATCCGAAGTGGACACACTTGAAACTCTGTAAAATATTGTTGCAAACGTCAATCCGTTTTAGCTTTTACTACAGGCATCGGACTCTAGTAAAAATGTATAATTAAACAGCGATGCATGATAACGCAGTTAAAAACGAACTAACAGTTGTATGTTGATAAATTTACCATTAATTCATTATATTCATTATACGCAAAATTCCGATTGTATTTCAAACGCACTCCTGGCGGTCTTGTGCAGACACCGGATCTTTGTTTTGTTAAACTGTAAAATGGCTTTGATTAAATCAGGCTAATAAAACAGGGCAGTTTAAACATTTGGAATATCATTTTACCACAAATTTATTTTTATGTCTTTTTATGACAAATAGTAGGAAATGTGGATTTACTTATTATTTACATAAAAATATTGAAAACATGTATTTTTACGTAAAATAAAATTTGGATTATGTATTCTCCAGGTAATGTACGAACTAAATACCCTAATTGCAAGGTTCTAGGTTGCAGCAGATGCAACATTTATTTTCCTAAAAATCCGAGCCCTACGAAGTGCGGAAATATTCCAACCAGCTGTTGAAGAGTGATTTAAGTAACTATGAATTAATGTTTTCTTCCGTTCCTGCATGGCTTGTTCATGTGATGTAGCAGCTTCCCAATTCTCGGTCTTGCTTATGATGTGCTTTACCTTAAAACTCCCTTTAAATTTACTAATTACAAATTTTTCACCTACTCAATGTGCCCGAATATAAACTCTATAACTTATTTGATGTGAGCACTGTTTGCTATGCATTGTTTGTTCGTATTAATAGACCCGTATTGAGACCAGCATACTGTCAAAGTTAAATTTATTATGTAAAGTTACAGTTATTGTGTTAGAATTGCCGTTTCTGTAGATTAATATAATTACACAGGGTAATTCACACTAGAATATTATTTTACTGTAGTTTATTTACATTTCTAAGTTTTTTTGTGCATACTGCAAGATGTGAAAAGTTCATGCTATACGTCGGTCAATCACTATGTTTCTGTACCATCAGCTGATTAATAGTAAATGTAGTTTTATTTTTTTTAAACATTATTTCTAGTGGATCACTTTAACGAATGCTAAATTTAAGCTTTGTTTGGGCATTCGCTATTTAAATGTGTAGTATAATTATTGCCACAAAAAACTATTATACGTTAGAAAATGAATACCAGTTTTACATAAATTACATTCGTTTTTGGTTGCTTTATATTATACAGAGTGTTGTTTGCTTTACTTTACGAATCTGATAATTATTATGCGGGGCATCTGGCTATGATACGAATAGCGCCGATTTAATTTTCGTTTTCATTTAACTATTTTTTTAGCAGTAATAAACGCGTTTTTTCATGCAAGTTGCAAACCTTTGAAGGAGAGCTCTTTCTGATACCGCGTGCCCCACGGTTTTAAATGATTTGTGTATAGCAAGTTTGTTTGTTTATTGTTGTTTTACCTAACCCGCTGCGCCAATGTCGTACTATACCACTAAAGGGTAAATGGTTTATTATTAGTTATTAGATAAAAATACATTTATTTGGTTCTGCAACGTTACTTCAGGATTCATACATAATCATATATACATAACATTCATGCCATTCTCTTGCGGAGTAGGGAAAACAATCCCAGCGTCTTGTTTATTTTTCATGCACAATCTTTCTCCCATGCTTTCCTTTCTCTGTATACCTCCCTAGCTTGTGCAAGATTTATACATTATCTGTGACATGCCCTTTCATTTTTAAAACTCCTTATCTTTCTTTCTTTCATCATACATTCTACTGTATTCAACCAAGTTTGACGCGGTCTACCAGGCCCGGCTTTACCTCTAACCTCACCAACATATATTGGGTTCATTAATCTTGCGTTGTTCCTTCTCTCGATGTGGCCAACTTTTATACATATCTATCATTGTCTCTTCCTCGCTATACTCTTTCATTATACAATGATTATGCACCTTATCCCTTCTCGTATTACCACATACACCTCTCAGGAATCTCATACTACGGCATTAATACTTTTTGTGCTTACTTTTACATACCCATGTCACATTTACATACAAACAGGCGGTTATAGATTGCTCGCTTCGCAGCTAGGCTCGTGCTTTCGTTTCTCATTATCGTCCACATATTTCCAATCACTTTCCTTCCAGCATTGACCAGTCGCGTCGTCCAATCTCGCCATCTATCGTACCAGTGAACATTCTACCCAGATATGCCAATTAGTCCACTTGCTCCACAATTGTATCTTGCAGGGTAAATACTCTAGTCGGTATAAAGCACATCCCAAATCTTAGTTTATGTAGTTTCTCGTAATTTATCTTCAGTACTCTTACAAATACTTTACCAGGTACACTGAGCAAACTTGTTCCTCTTGTTCCCCGTACCCTTACACAGTGGTACAATGATCGCGCTCTTTCAATCACTCTGCACTTTTCCGCACTTAACGGCATACATTGAATAATTCACACAATCTTCGTGTAAGCTTTGCACTTCCATACTTTAGCATTTCACCAGTGATTTCATCCAGGTCTGCTCTGTTACCGCTTTTCAACCTTCCTACCGTTTTCCCTACCTCATTTGACCTAATATCATTATCAGTTTCATTCATCATTCCTTCTACATCCTCATTATTTGATTCTTCAGACTTACTTTCCCCACTACTACTACTGTACAGCTTTCTTGCCAACATTTCCTCACTTCACAATCATCCCATACCAGTTCGTTGCTCATATTCATCACTCCTGCAGCGTTCTGTTTTGAAACACGTTTTGTATTTTTGACCACACTATCTACCACCACTATTGAGTCAATCATACTTTTAGATTCACCTCTTTTCCATGTGTACACATTTTTATGTTTAAACCACGTATTAGATACAAATGGGTTTCTCTCTTCACACAGATGTTCACCAGGCGTTCTCACTGTACACACACCCAACCGTTCATATCCCCCACCATCATCATCCTTTCGTTTGGCTTACATACGTTCAATACGTTCTCTACTTCATTCCAGAAGTTCTCTCGCTCCTGGTCTCTTTCTCCATTCACCGGTGCATAGCATGCAATTAGAAAAATTCTTCGAAATTCCACTTTCATTCTATCCCCTATTACCCGGGGGATACTAATTCGTACTGTTTAACTCATCTTTTCGCTCTTTCACTTACGATCACCCCAACTCCTTTTGCACCATGCACTTCAGTCTAAACTCCTAACCATAGTGCTAAGCTGCCATCCTCCATCTCCACAGCACTCTTTCCTCTGAGTTTTGTCTCCGATGTACATATAATATCAAGGTGCATTTCATACATTACATTCCCAATTTTAGATTCTTTACAATGCATACCTCTAATATTCCACGTATCAACTGGCCACTCATTACTTCTATACCTACATATGTAGATTTAGGTTGGAAGATAAAAATCTGTTGTACTTACATGTAATTACTGGTGTACCAGTATACATAAATCAAATAAGTCCGCAATAAAAAATGTTGAGGTTAATTCTGATGGGGGCCTGCGCGGGTTTGACGTGTGTTTCAGGTATTTACCATTCTGCGTCAACCTTTAAATTGATTGCTCAAACGTATAACCCGAAGGATGACTTTGTATACATATTTTATCGTTGTCTCTTCGTTATTATTTTATTAAGTAAGGTACACCGGGGCAAGTGCAACCCAAAATTTCAATAGTTCAAAGTTTTCGTGTTGTAATTTCATTTCTTAACCACCGAAATCATTGAAATTTTAATGAGACACTATCATATATATTTAGAAGCCGCACGTAACAAAATCAGAACAAAAGGTGTTTCATTTTTCAAAAAAAAAATCTTCTTTGGCTCAATGGTTCACACTTCCCCAGCAACCTGCGGCAAGTGTAAATGTTGTGTTGAATTTACTGGAGAAGCAAGGAAACCTTACAAGGGGAAGTGTAAATAAAAGAGAAAAAGAAATTTTACAATTTTTTTCAGTTTGAATGACTGGAGCAGTTTGAATTTGCTCTTCACTTATAATTGAAATATCTGCGATGTCTGGCCAATGAAATTGAGAAGATCTCGATCGTCTGGCAAATTTCGCTTCCAAGCAGGGTTCAGTTGCCGTAATTTGTCCAATATAAGATTTTAAACTTTTATTTATTACAAATTTGACAAGAACCCAGTCTCCTATTACTAGTGAGGGATTTTATCCAGGACTTCCATAAATTCTTGTTCTTCCTGGAAATTAGTCACTTCATCCTCTAAATCACTTTCTGAATTATTCAATTCCATCTCTTCGGATGGTCTGTCTCTTCTTCGTACACTTTTTTTTTCTTTTCTCCCTATTCTTACTTGTTGACTCATTTTTATTCTTATGCTTAATATTTGATTGTTCTTTCAATCTAGCAACGGCTTCCGAAGATGTAATAACTTCGGTCCCTGTGCATATTCTCTTCCTTCCCGTTTTCGCTATATTTGGCGTCTGTTTCAACGCTTGCAAAAGAATTTTTTCAAAACTTCTGGCGTTGTCAATCGATGGATTCGGTTGCATGGAATTGGTAGGTAGTATTGGCGAAATACTTGAATAAATCGACGATGCCTGGGAAATTACGATTGCTGACGTTGCTGTTAAAGTGGATGGCAAATTCAACTCCTCTTCCAGAACTTTCCCTGTATGCTGTGCTAAATTTTCGTCCTGATTACTTCTGGAATTCAAATCGCACCACCTCCTATACGCTTCTGGATCAAACTTTTCAGGGGAAATAACTTCCTTATTAAAGGGGTGTATTCCTCCTCTCTCAAATCCTTTGATAAGTAAGGTTGGACTCGTTTGAGACCAGATTTTAGAAATGATAGAGCAAAACATAGTTTTTGGTAATTTGTTGCCATAATTTTGTCTCTGCTATTTTATCAGTTCTCGATCCCATGCCATTTTTAATGACTTAAATACACATAAGTCCATAGGTTGTAACAAATGGCTGGCGGGGGGCGGAAGTTTCACTATAATAACATCGTTACCTATTGCTTCTTCTATCAGTGGAATACTAATATGAGACGTGTGCTCATCGTAAATCAATATGATAGGTCTATCACTGCCAAAATATTCTTGTTTTCAAAAAATTTCTTAACCGTTTCTGCTTCTATCCACCCATTTTTTCTCGCGGAATACGTCATTCCAGGACATTCTTCATTTGGAATCCAACTGTCTCATTGGTGTTTACCTTGAATACAATGAATGGAGGGAGTTTCACACCAGCAGCATTTCCTCCAAAGAGAACTATTATATTCTCACGGCCAGGACTACTAGTTGTTCTATGAGCTGCTTTGCCCCTTTCGTCAACAATTTTTATTCGGGATGGATCCAGGCAGAAACTGGTTAAATCGAAATTATACATTTGAAATGCTGGAATGTGCTCTTCGAGAATATTGAAGTAATTGTAGATAAAAAAGGGGTCCATGGACCTTTTTCGAGTTATTTCCACAGACTGAGGTTTTTTCTGACTCAAATTGAATTTCTTCTTAAACCTTATGAAATAGTCGTGACCGGGAATTCCATTCTTAAATGGTGTCAATATATTATTTTCGATCACATAACGCCCAATTAATTGAAGAACTTCCTTCTGTGATAGACCCAGGCCCCATTTTTCAAGGATTTTGATACAGTCGGCTATTCTTCTTTCTACGTCAAAAGGAAGAGCGGGCGGTCTACCCCCGGTATCACCTTTCACTCCTCTTGTACCCTTTACATGGGTGAAAAGCGTAGCTTTAGGTATTTGGTAAGCTACTGCAGCTCTGTATAGTGTGAGCGTACCACTTTGCACAGTTTTTACTTCATTTTCTAGCTCTTCTTTGCTATAGGCTGACGGAACTTTCTTACGAATATAGTTGTGAACCATGTTCTGCAAACAATGGGAAAGTGTAAATGTACTGAATTTTCTGCTGGGGCAAGTGTAGCCTACCAGGTTTTACATATGCCCCAATGAAGATTTTTCCTGGGGCAAGTGTAAACCACAGCATTAAAATAAACATTTCTGAGGTTTTTGAAAAAATAGTGAGAGATGTTACTGAATAATACCGTTAACAATGTACTTACCAAAAGAAATCAATGAAAACTCGATAACTTTTCAATAAATCAAATGTTTATCAGATGCCCAATCAAATAAGTAAGCACGTGTTAGTGCGCCAACATGGATAGAACTGTAATTCGCGGTCGCGTCGATGAATAGTGAAAACTGTACTGCAGACTTTCGCAGGCATTATAATGCGTGGGTTGAACCAACGATGGCGCCACTATGGCAATATTCAAATACAAAAATTGGTACAGGTTACACTTACCCCAAATGTACACTTACCCCGGTGTACCTTATGCCATTTTTTCTGAATTAAAGAATTTAAAATTTGAAAATGGAATTAATACTGTGTATTATAGTATTGTGTAGTAATAACTATACATTTGAGATATTTGAGTCATAATGTTATATTTCATTCGTTGTCTGTATCTTCATTGTGGTTTGGTTATTAGTTATTACCTTTCTTGCCCACGCGCTGTTTTTGTCTTTTCGGATGATCATAAAATGCCAACCTTGCGATTTTCACGGATTTTGCGGTTCTAGCGTGGCATACAAACCCTTAGAGTTAAAATGGGAATCTTGCTTTCTATTTAATTATAGAGTATTCAGTTAATTTGTATTTAAACAAACTGGAATATGGCGCCAAGGATGACGAATGAAACAGCCTTCTCCCAAGGTTTTAATTATTGAATTTGCATTACAACGTTTTAATTTTGTAATCGTTTAATATGTTATTAAGAAGAACGAAATGGAAATGTGTTAAATCTATATTTGGTTATGACTTGTTTTTTGAAATAATAATTATAACCTTAGTTTAGCTTTAAAAAGTGTTAATGACTACCTTTACTGCATAAAAATTAAATATTACAAATGGGTATAATACTTATGGTACTATCCTCGTAATTGTGGTCATCGACAGATATAAATCATGTTAAGGTAGTATATAAACACTTACCTTAATCGTAAGTCTTGTGAAATTAATATGTCAATGAACAGTATAGTAGGTCAATATAGCTTATATGCATTTTTTTTGCATTAAAATTCAAAATAAGAGAAAATTAGTTCCAGGAGGATTTCGAAAAATTTTTCAATCAAAAACTGACTTTATTTGAGTTTAAATTAAGATCACCAATAAACTATTTGCTGTGTATTGTTTTAAATTGTATTGCGTTAGTCTTTAATAAGCTGAAATGCCTTTAAATTAATTATAATTCGTTAAGTAAAAAATAACTAGCAATAATGTAAAATACACTATATTTAGATTAATTATTGTAAATTTGTACCACTTGAAATATTGATTGTTGAGCACCCATGTTAATTACTCTAAATGATAGAAAATATATTGTAAAAATAGAGATATCAGTTCAAGCTGGTTTATCCGGGAGTTATTAACAATATCAATTTGTAGTTAAGAGGTTTATTCGACATTGAAATTGTCATAATTTTTACGTAGATATATATGCGTATAGAGAAGTTTTCTTCGTAGAACTTCGCTGTCAGATAAGCTTATAATCGTTAAGATAATTAATGAGAGGCATCAACTTGAGTTCAATCCTTCAATATGATGAGTAAGACACAATGGTTAGTTTTCCTGTGTGTTTTTGTGAGTTATATGTTAATGGGTGCTTTCATTTTTTATACCATTGAATCTGAACAGGAAGCACGACGAGAATTGATAGAAGAAGAAAAAAAGATTGAAATTGAGGGTAAATTTATTTTTATGATATTCCAGTAACAACTAGAGAACTTAATAGGCTTAATTAACGAAAAATGCCAACCAGAAGAACAAGAAGAGCTATTTGATAAAATTGCAAAATACTGCAATAAACCATTAGGTGATGCCCTTCCTGAACCATCAAACCACACTAAATTAAAATGGAATTATTACAACTCAATATTTTTTGTGTTAACTATATTATCGACAATTGGTAACGTTTTAAAGTTAGTAAGATTTGTTAATGGGATATGTATTTTTTAGGTTATGGTAGTTTGTCACCAACAACTATATTTACTCGCACGT
The DNA here is from genome assembly GCA_036346205.1 of Vesta saturnalis. Taxonomy (NCBI): domain Eukaryota; kingdom Metazoa; phylum Arthropoda; class Insecta; order Coleoptera; family Lampyridae; genus Vesta; species Vesta saturnalis. Next base: position 36,622 of record JARFJB010000300.1, on the reverse strand, counting down.
TCATGATGGTTTATGGAATTATTGGAATACCAATAAATGGAATTGTTATAATTACACTAGGAGATTACTTTGGAGTCACCGTAAGTTTTTATTTATTTAAATTGATTTGAAATTGTATCTAGTTACACGTTCACACTGTTGCCTTTGAATATGAAAGTTTATATTCAAAGGTGTAAATATACTAATCGGCTAGAGTTTAGTACTAATGCGCTTCACTGCAATGCACCTAATTGGAAAATGAGAACATAAACATTGATTTTTGAATTCAGTAAGACTCATAGCATCATTTTTTGTACAAACTCGTCTTTTTTTAGATCCGTGTGAGCATGGTTATTGAAAGCACTAACGACCGAACCGATGCGAATTGTTAGTGCCGATGTCTCACCCGTTAGCATTACAGACCGAGGTGGTGCAAATCGCTAGTGCATCGATAGTGGTTCATTATTCTTATCGCTTTATACCTTGTATTAGCGAATCCGGCCTCTCACCACTATTTAAATCAATAACGACTGGTCCTTTGCCAATCGTGAATGTTTCGTTAGTACTTCATAATGCTTTGTGCGGTCAACACCGCACAAAGTGGTATCGATTTCTCGGAAACGGATTGTTTCGATGGTGCAAAATGTAAAGCACTAACAAAGCAATTGTTATTGTTACCGGTCTTGTCGTCAGTGCTTTTAATAATTATGGGACGTCAACACCGTACTAGGGTATCTATTTTTAGGACCCTGGCGGTGTTTCTGGTGCATGCTATAAATCACTAGCGAAGCACTAAAGATTGGCATTGGTTCCTGTTTCACACTACTTACAATTTAAAACAAACGAAATGATATGGTAACATTGCGGTTTAATATATTTATTATATATATTTTTCAATGTTATACACGGTGCATCTTAAATGTAGAAAATAGAGTGCGCCATGCTAACCTTTAGCCTGAAGTAATACCATGATCGACATTTTACCATAAAATATGACTCCGTTCAGGACCCTCAAATTCATAAAAATTTCAGTAAGGAAATGAAGTATTCGACGTCACTCTAGATAGTGGCATATATTGATGATAGCTAAATTAATCCCTACCATTTTAACGTTTCTCTCTTTCGAGTATTAATTATTTAATTCATTGGTGCTCCCCTAATTTACTCTACCATAGCCTAGCTCAAATGTTGGAGGCCGAGCGGTTCATATGTTGGTTTTGAATCTCTATTAAACACTGAGTGAAATTACTTTATCAAATTCGCTACCTGTACTCAGTGGTTGGAAGTAATTCAATTACAGTAATTTGAAAAAGTACTTAAATTACTTGTACAGGTTGTCCCATTTTCGTATGTTTTACGGGGTATCTCGCTTATTTTTTAGGTTAGAACCTTGCGGTTTTCGCGACACCGTGCTACTTTTTAATGAAACCAAAGATGCACTAATCCAATTTGCCATAGCCATCTTAGTTTTTGTGCTACAGGGTGATTTTGGAAAAATTGCATTTTCAGATCATGTCAATATTAAAAGTAAAACTGATATTTGTATATTTTTTTACGTAGAATCCAGTGGCGATTCTCAGATTTTCTTTAGAGGTCACAGTTTTTGAGATATTGGCATAACTTACTTTTTTTTAATGGGACACTATATATTTTTTTAAAATCTTTTTCCCCTTCTCAAGAGCTTTTCAAAAATATAGCATAGTCTATATTTATTTTTATAAATAACGTGACAAAATGATTTTTTTCTGTAATTTACATTGATAAAAAACAAAATAATTAATTAATCACAAATATTGTTCAAATTGCAGACCATTATGTCTCCTACAAGTTTCACAAAGTTTATAAATTCTTTTAATAGCATTTTCCAAAATAAATTATTGTCTTCGTAATTCTGCAAAAGCATTTTCCGTTGCAATTTTTAATTGTTGCATGTTGGCATATTGCCTTGAATAAATTTTATTCTTTATATACCCCCCACAAAAAAATCCAAAACCGAGAGATCCTGGGAAAACGTTCATTTAGCTAGTTTTGTATTATTATAGCATTGTGGGCTAGAGCCCCATTCTGCTGGTAGAATATATCGTTCAGTTGAGCCAGTGAAATATCTTCTAAAATGTTCATAGTTTTTTCTTGTAGAATTTTTAAGTACCCATTAGAGTTTAGGTTTAATTCATAAATCTTGTAAACCATGTTTCGGTTAAAAATAAAGCAGGAGACATTAAATTCCTTGGCGCTCTCTAGGAAAAATCACGTGGGTGTTTTCTTAGCTCCAAAACCGCGATTTGTGTCTATTAAGAATTCCCGAACTTGTGAAATGTGCCACGTCTGACCAAATTATTTTTTTTCAAAATTATTGTCCTGAGTTTTCATATTTACAAACCAATTGCAGAACTCCAATCTACGTTCAGCATCACCAGGGTGCAGATGATGAACAAGTTTATGCTTGTAGGGTTTGAATTTATGTTTTTCTAAAATCCTTTGCACTGTTGTTTTAGACACACCGGTCTCTTCATCTATTTTCCTGCACGAGGTTTCAGGAGTGGCTTGAACAACTGCTAAAACGTTGCTCTCTGATTCCTCGTTCTCTTTGTTGTAAACTCGGGTCGAGGTTTGTCAAAACATCCATGTTGGCAAAGATTAAATTTTAATTTTTGAAATATTCTTCTGTCGGGTTGTCTTCTTTCGGGATATCTATATGACAAAATAGGTATATAAAATAAATACACATTCTAAGGTAAAGATTAACTGACCTGTTCAGATAGAGTTCTAAGGCCTGGCCTCCGTTTTCATTAGATAATATGAAGCAGGTATTCATATCATATTTCTCAAAGTTTTCAAATTTTTGGTTTCGAACCATATTCAAAAATAATTAAACAACAACAACAACAACAACAAGAACGATAACAATAAACAAAAACAACGAATAACAATAAATATCAGCACTAAATTTGGGAAAATGTAACCAGGAATAATTTGAGAGAAGCAAAAACTTCAAAAATCAAATACCTAAGTAATGGCAGAACGTTAATTATTTTGTTTTTGCGTTACCATGGTTACCCACGGCTATCCACTATTATCAATGTAAATTATAGAAAAAATCATTTTGTCACGTTATTTATAAAATAAATATAGACTATGCTATATTTTTGAAAAGCTCTTGGCAAGGGGAAAAAGATTTTAAAAAAATATATAGGGTGTCCCATAAAAAAATAGGTTATGTAAATATCTCAAAAACTGTGACCTCTAAAGAAAATCTGAGTACGCACCTGGATTCTACGTAAAAAAATCTACAAATATCAGTTTTTACTTTTTTAATATGTCTGACAATAACAGAGTTACAAGGGATGACTGAAAATGCAATTTTTCCAAAATCACTCTGTAGCACAAAAACTAAGATGGCTATGGCAAATTTGATTAGTGCATCTTTGGTTTCATTAAAAAATAGCACGGTGTCGCGAAAACCGCAAGGTTCTAACCTAAAAAATAAGCGAGATGCCCCGTAAAACATACGAAAATGGGACAGCCTGTACAGTGCATCCCATTTTGGTTGTGACAGCCAAGTATCTCAGTTGTTGTTGAAGATAGAACATTGTGGTTTTCGCGGTCCTGTGCCACTTTTTTGTGAAACTCAAAATGTCCTGAACGGATTTTTCCTAACTTCTTTCGTTCAGGGCGTTTTTGAATATTCACACTTTTTGGACCCCCTCCACATCTACGAAATTTCTCAGCGATAATCTCAAATTGAAAACTTATCCCGTAGAGTATGGTTATGAGATACGATTCAAACTTATGATTTTTCAATGGAACACCCTGTATTTTATCACCTCATTAAATTCCTAACTAATACTAACACTAATTCACTAACAAAACACAAAACGTAGGTAATTAATGGCAACAAATAAATAGTAATAAAAAGTTCATAATGTAGAATAAGCAACTAATTAAATATTTACTCATACTATTTCATTTCGTAATTATTCGGTAACTTATTCATTGAATTGTTTAAATTGATGTCCATTTTCCCTAACACACAATTGACACAATTTCTTAATACGTCTTAATGCATTTAAAATTGTGAAAGACCGATTTTGTAAATTCTGGAAAACTGCCTCTGGGGTTGCACGAAGTTCTTCAATATTATTGTGCCTCTTATCGTATATTTTATTTTTCGAAAAACCCCACAAAAAAAAGTCCAACAATGACAAATCAGGTGACTTTGCAGACCACCTAATGGGTCCATTTGTTCCAATCCAATGGTCCTGGAAAGTTTCTTCTAAAAACGGCACCATCAACCTCGAATTGTGGGCCTTGTGGGTCTTGTTGGAAGTAAATGGCATTAAGATAGGCGAGGGGAACATTCTCCAGGAATTCTGGTATTACTTCTTCTACAATTGCCAAGTACCTATTCGCGTTGAGAGCCCCTTCAAAAATGCGGTATTATATTGATGTCCCCAATAAGAAACAGGTTACATTAAAACCAAATCGACCCTGTTGTTGCTCAAAAATTAGGTGTTGGTTTTCATCATACCAGTGCCTTGTATTTTGCCTGTTAAATAAACCGGCACTGTTTGTATGGGCTTCGTCTGACCATATGACTTTACTCGCAAAATTATTGTCCCTTCGAGTTTGGTTCAAAAACCAATTACAGAAATTTACACGCCTCGCTGCACCACCAGGGTATAAATGCTGGGCAATATCCACTTTGTAGGGTTTCAATTTGTGTTTTTTTTAAATCCTTTGTACCCGTGATCGGTGAACGCCAGTGCCATTTTCTAACTTCGTACAAGAAGTCTGAGGGGAGACACGGACGCTGGCTAAGACATCCACTTCATTATTTTCCTTGTTATACGTCTTGGGTCGGGGTTTAGAATACGCACCATAATTTAGTAGATTATTCTTTAGTCGAAATATCGTTGCTCGACTAGGTTGACGCCTCTCTGGATATCTAACGTTTTAAAAACAATATGGCATATAATGTCTTATTGTAAATTACTTGTTTACCTGTATTAACATTGAAACATTGTATGATATCATACTTTTCGTTGTTCTGAAAAAATCTTTCAGCCATTATAAAATTTCACAAATTAACAAAATCGCCAAACACAAACACAATAAAACGCATCAAAATTTATCATCATGACAGCAGATGTGTTGATTTCTCCACAGTAACTTGATAAAACAATGCTCCAAAAGTCAACAACAGTGTTTGTAGCACCCATGACCTACTATAAAAAAATCACAAATAATAATCCCTGTAATAAAACTTTGAAATCCATGGCACTCTATTAAAATTCAATGTTTTAGTAATTTTGGAGCATTTTTTAAAACTTCATGTTTATATATTATATATCATTTCGAAGGAAAAAAATAAGTAATTTAATGAGATAATAAAATACAGGGTGTTGCATTGAAAAAATCATAAGTTTGAGTCATCTCCATAACGATACCCCGAAAAAAAAATTAAGTGCGCCCCTGGATTCTACGTAAAATTCTCTATGTGACAAGTTTTCAATTTGACATTATCGCTGAGAAGCTTTTTAGATATGGAGGGGATCCAAAAAGTGTGGATTTTCAAAAACACCCTGTAATTTATAAACGAAAGAAGTTAGGCAAAATCCGTTCCGGCCATCTTGAGTTTCACAAAAAAGTGGCACAGGACCGCGGAAACCGCAAGGTTCTATCTTCAACAACAACCGAGATATCTGGCTGTCTCAACCAAAATGGGATGAACTGTACAGTAATTATTAATGTAATTTAATTACTTTAATTTTTATGTAATTAGTAGTGTAATTGAATTCCTTTTTATGAGTAATTAAAATGTAAATTACTAATTACTTTAGTTTTAAGAATCTGAAATGAATCTAAAACTCCTTAATGAGTAATGACAGCCAAATATTTCCGATAATGTAATGAACGGGGATTTTCAAATTGCATTCTTTTGTTATAGCTTTCGTTCCGAGGCCCGCCGTTTTTCGCCAGATAAATTCCGCGCCCTTTAACCGCCTAGTCATTATAATCAACTCCGTTTTATCTCTGGGTTTAATGTTAGCTTCCGATTTGTACTCTGTTAAGTCTTCGGTGTCCTACTGTTTCTTAAATTTAACACCAGTTTACCATCTAGTGCAGGCGTCGAGTGTATGTTTAGTGTGGCTGCAGATATGTTTGGGAAAAAAGACATGCTTTGACGGACAGGAATTTTGAGAAACAATTACTGTTAAAATGTAATTCACAATATAGGCAATTTTATAACAATTGATTCTTTTTTTAAAATTGTTAAAATTAATCCATCTTTATTTTTAAGAATGTAATTAGTACTAATTACTTTGAAAGAAGAAATAGATTTCACTCAATTACTTTGAATATAATTGGTAATTTTTATTGCTTTGTAAGTAGTCTCCATTATTGCCTGTACTACACGTCGGATAAACAAAATCATTATAATTAATAAATAGTATTTACAATTAATACAGTATTTGAATTCTAAAATACGTTAGTTTACAAACTTTTAAAAGTCAAACGGAACTGCTGTAAAGTGGTTTAAGTTTCTCTCTTGAAATATTTAAAACGTACGTTCCTTTCAATGTTATTAGCTTGTATACAAATTAATACATTGTTACAGAAATTATTTCTAGATCAATGTTAGTTAAAATAAAATCGATTTTTTTAAAATTTGGGTATTTAATTCTATATCTTACTTTTTTTACACTTATAGTTACCATATATAGGATAAACTATTTTTAATTACTGGATAATTATAACAAGAAAATTTAGAACTATTATTTACAGCATAAAATGCTACTAATCCGCGAAAAAGCGGCGCTTCATTATACAATCGGGTTTTTATTAAGAGAAAGGGTTTTGCTTGGGGAATGTAAATTACTTGGAGTCGTTCTTTAATAAATCTCGTCGGGACTAGATTTGACGAGATAGTGAATTACCGAAATACATGTAGGACAGGTTCTTTCAAACTTATTTTACTGGAAGGGTAAATATTAAATTACAGGTCTGGTTAATCAGAAACACTCTTGAAGTGTTAAACTACGGTTCTTTATTAAAATAAAACAGGAGACTCGTTAAATTAAGTTTAACACGACAGGGATTATACTAAATGGGTTTTAACTCATTCCATGAAAATTATTTACTTATACGATGTAAATACACTGGAGTTTTTTCCTTACGAAATGCTTTTCTAGATTAAATGGAAAAACTTGCGGATCTATACACAGGAGGTGACCAGGGAAATTTAAACACATTTGATAATCATTAAAAATTCCGTTACTCATACCGAACTTCGGATGTGTGTGTCGGTGAACTAGGTTTACTTCTCATTCTTCCAACGATGTTACGAAACGGCCCCTGCCTTGTCTAAAAACTTTCGTGTGGGCGATATCGGATACTAAGTGTCTATCGGTCGGGAGCTGATCACGGAAGGTCTTGTGGTGCAACGAAGGCTTCGAGACAGACTCCGGACCTGCTTGAGTGGTGTAACAGAAGAATGGTGGCAGCGGTTAACGGTCTGAAACAAACTCCGGATCTGGTCTGGTGACGCAGGGGGAGAAGACCGAAGCGGCGAAGGCTCCGAAATAAACTCCGATATTGTAAGCTTGAGGCGCGGTTTTATGCAATAAAGGAGTATGCGTGGGTATAGTTCAGTAATAACGGCAGTGGAGATAAAATTATTTCTTAATTTGTGAAAGATAATAAAGAAAATGATTAATTAATACCTGTCTTTACATCATGAGTAACTTAAACACCATTAGAGATCAACTACATTTGGCAAATTAAATTATATAAGCCAATTCTATTTTGCTACATCTTATGCTGTGCAGATATGCAACATACATAGCATAACATAGTTTCATGCAGCGTAAAGTGATCAAGGTCAGTGAACGTATGGTTTACTAAAATTTAAATATAACTAACAGGTTAATTACATTACCTTGCACATCAGGTAAATTGAGAGCACGAGATTTGGCAATGTCCTGTTATAATTTTAAAACATAGAGCCGGAATACACTTAATGTAGATCTCGATAGAAAAGTGTCTATTGACATTATATCACATTACACCAATTTATTCAAGTACTTTATTAAACAATATAACACGTGTTTTCATAGAGAGGTATATGCAAAAGCAGTGGTTCTAAAAAGTAAGGGAAGGTTTATAAAACAAATGTTATGGAGCTGCGATCGATCCTCGATATCGCATTCACTATATAGAAGATCGAGTAACAAGGCCCCAATGTGAAACTGTCCAAGTTAAATGTTATATCACCAAGTTAACATTACCATTACTGAATTCCATATTTTATGTCATAATAAAAATTGCCATTATTTTTGCTTCTCGTATACAAATAAGGGTATTGTGACCACCCAAAAAAGTCGGAATTGTGTTTCTGGACATTTTGAAGGCCCTTCATTATAAAAAATGGTTTTCTTGATGGTCCGTGCGTGCATGTACGTGTGTATGCGTGTGTGCGAGTGTTCGTGCATGCGAGCGTACGTGTGTGCGTGCGTGTACGTGTGTACATGAATCGATTTTTAAGAAAAAAATATAAAAGCTAGAAACATTTACTGTTTTGGTCAAATTTCTGGCTACTGCAACAAATTCAGTTTCGTACCTTTAAAATTAAGGGTAGTTTGGATCAACCAAATAACAGTTTATCGCATTTTTATCAAAATCGGTTCTAACAATTTTGATTAAAATTATTCATTATATTCGGAGGGCCCCTATAAACTACCACAGGCGGTATATCTCACAATACTCGTATAAGAATACTTATAACTTATCCATTGTATTAATTTACAATTTTTTGATGAAACGGGAAAACAGATGGGACAATTTTCATTAAAATTGGTACTGCAACGCCTAGTAGCACCCATTGCAAAACTGCATAAACAATTTAGCTGAAGTAGTTCATTTAAGAGTAGTCTTTTGTGAAGGGCCATTAGTATTACTACCTTTTATTTGAAAACTAAAGCAGATGTCTGTCGTAGCAGCACTGCTCTCTACACGGAGATGTTTATAACTAAAAAGCTAAGAATAACATATCCTACAACAACGACGTATGATTGTGATTGACAGTAGTGGTATGGGGTGGGCGGGTGGGGGTGGTCTAAATAAGGCAATCATTACAATATTATCAGTTATTCGAAAGTTAGTTCACAGTTAATTGTTATTATTTAAATAAAAGAATTTCCTCAAAATCATATATTGAATGAAGATAAAAAATAGAAGAAAGTCCATTACCCACCAGGGTAAAATTACTATAGTTCTAAAGTATCAGCACTACCACCACTGCAAAAATACGTTAACACGATTGCTTTTACTGAAAGTTACTATGTCTCGGTTCCGATAACTCCCACTTTCCACGAGATATTATTTTTGGCAGTTGTCGGGCGACACTGGTATGACGATGATATGAAAATAAGGTTGAGATTGCAAGGATGATTAGCATGGGAAGTAATAATGTAAAATGTACGAATAGTCATTTTTATAACACAAACCAATTGGACAGAAGCTTTCGTGCAACAATGCCGTATTTTTGGATCACCAGTTACCGAAGAGGAATGACATAACAATAGTTTTCGGAGGCCGTTATAAGAACCGCGCCGTATATTTCAATTTTCATATACTAATATAACTTTTGTTCAAATGACATTTTTATTCACCTGAACGTGCATTCATGTTAGAATGAATACGTTAAGTACTGTCTAACAATTCAGTGAACATTAAAGTTATAGGTACTTTCTTACTTATTACCTATATTATTTTGTTTCAGTTTACAAACATCTATAATAAGTGGAGAAAGAAACGTTCCAAACGTGTATTTGCAAAATTAGGATTAATTGGAAGAATTATTTTATATTCACTTCCTGGATTAGCTTTACTTATTTTAGTACCATCAATAGTTATAACGTTATATGATGAGTGGACATTTGACAGAGCAATAGAATTTGTATTTGGAGCATTGACAACGATAGGAATTGGACAATTTGTTCCTGGTATGTATAGGAAATAAAATTTCATAATGGGGATTTAAAAGTCTTATTTCTGTGTGTATGTAGGAGCGGGATTGTGCATAGGTACGTTCAAGAATGTGTGTGTGTGTGTGTGTGTGTGTGTGTGTGTGTGTGTGTGTGTGTGTGTGTGTGTGTGTGTGTGTGTGTGTGTGTCTGTATGTGTCTCTGTGTGTCTGTGTGTCTGTGTGTCTGTGTGTCTGTGTGTCTGTGTGTCTGTGTGTCTGTGTGTCTGTGTGTCTGTGTGTCTGTGTGTCTGTGTGTCTGTGTGTGTGTGTGTGTGTGTGTGTGTGTGTGTGTGTGTGTGGTGGTGGTGGTGCGTGGTGCGTGGTGCGTGTGTGTCGTGCGTGTGTGTGTGTGTTATTATTATTATTATTATTTATTTACAGCTGTACATTTTTCTATTTTACAAGCTTTCCAATGTATTCGACTGGTTGTCATATGCGTTGAGTAAAATCATGACACCTATCTTTACACAATCAATTTAAAGCTAACATTGCATTAATAGTAAAAAACATTATATATCTATATCACTATTTCTAACTCTCTATTGTTAATTTTACACAGTACATCTTTTATACACCATACATTTTGAAAACACTCCAGACTTTTCTTTCCCAGAGCCCATCCATACTCATTCTTAATCCTGTTACGAACTCTTTCTATAAACTGTGTTTTGTAGTCTTTCACTATTCTCCCCCGCATTACATCAGTTGATACTTGGTATATTGTGCTTTTAGCCATGGTTATTAGATAGTTGGCTAGATGATATTTCGGTGTGTTCTGGATTAAACCACTGTAAATTTGTTGAGTGTCTATGCTGAACCCAGTTAGTCTATATATTAGGGCTTTTACATGGTGCCAGAGCTGTATGGTTTGCGGACAATTAAGAAAAATATGAACGCTTGTTCCTTGAACATTAGGACAAAATGGGCAGTAACTACTATCTGTTATTCTAGCATGCATAAGAAAAATCGGATCTGCCAGCCTATCTTTAGCAAATCTCCAAGCGATTTCGCCATCCTTACCTAATGTTAGCTTATTAAAAAATGTTTTCCAATGAACCTCAATGTTTAGAGACTTTCCTAGTTGTTTTTCACTGGTCCCATATATATTTGCAGACATTTTTTCTTGCAGGGCTTTCCGCGAGATTTTTGATACTGTCATCCTTTTCTCGTCAATATTAGTAAATTTTAGCTGCAGTGGTTCGTTATGTTCTGTATTATCGTGCATTGGTTTTCTATAATTCACATCAAAGTATCGTTGTATTCTTAAGTAATGTGTTTGTAAATCTTTGTGTTCCTGTACTGATAACTGTTCGATCTTTTTCAGTAGTTCTGCTTTTGTAACCCACTTATTCCCATTAAAAAAATCTCCTACGGTTTTAAATCCTATAGCAGACCAAAAATCAACGAATAGAGGCGGTTTTGTGTCTTTAATGAATGCCTTTGATGTCCTGTAGTCCACGAGGATACCCATCTATTGCAAGATCTAAGCTATTTGTAGCTTCTTCTAGTGATAATGTAAAACGCGATTGCTCTGTTATCGTTTTCTAATGAAGGCAAAAACCATTCCCATGACACTCCATGCTTGTTTTCTCGTGAGATTGCATGGTTCATGATCACCCGCCAATTTTGAGGTTCAGTAATACTAATGAGTTTCTGGAGTGTCATTATCCGAAAGCACCTTTGTTTTGATTGTAAGTTCACAATTCCTAGTCCGCCTATTCTAATTGGCAAGCATAAGTCCATTTCCTTGCACCAATGCTTACCTGGCCACATGAAATCAGTGAAAAGGGTCTGCAGTTTCTGTAACTGTGTTTTGCTAACGCTTACTACATGAAACACGTGCCACATTTTTGGTGCTATTGACTGATTTATTATGGTTTTCTTTCCTATCAATGATAAATGCGGTAGTTTCAGCTTCCAATGTGCTAATGAAGTTTTAACTTTAGTTTGTACATCAATAAAGGCTGCAGCAGTATCGTTTTCCTGGTCATCGTGAAACTTTACTCCTAAGACTGTAATGAATTTGTTGCTCCATTGATAACCAAGTGGCCGGTCTTGTCTATTTTTCCAGCACCCTGTCCAAAATCCAGTGGATTTGCTTACGTTTTGCTGGGACCCAGATTGATTAGAAAAGGTCTCATAACATGTCCTTAAACGGTGAAAATCGCTCTCATACGACACAAACACTGAAACGTCATCTGCGTACGCACTAACTACTATTTTAGATAAATTGCTTGTATAGGATATGCCTTTAAGGGATTTGCGACATAATGACAGGAAGGGTTCAATAGCCAATGAGTACAGTGGACCAGACAGGGGGCATCCATGACGAATCCCCTTCCCCATTGAGATTCTACTCGTCAGCAACATACCAACTCTTATTTGAAATCCAGCATCATGATATAATAACGCTACAGCTCTAATGATGATTTCACCTAAGTTGAGACGTTTCAAAATGTGTAGGAGGTATTCATGCCTGATACTGTCAAACGCCGCTTTCTGATCTAACCCTAGTATTGCGAGGGGAAGATTATATTTGTTAGCTACATAAATGAGTTCTCTATGTAGATGAAGACTATCATAGATTGATCTGCCTGGTACACCATAACTCTGATCCCCACTTACAATTTTGCTAAGAACACCCGTAATTCTTAAGGATATTGCTTTTGCAAGTATTTTGTAATCTGTTACTAAAAGGGATATAGGTCTCCAGTTATCCAAATCAGTTTCATCGCCTTTTTTATGAACTAAATTTATTACAGCCTTCGTCATAGATTTGGGTAGTTTCTTTTGACTTATACTTTGATTGACCATTTCATGATATAAATGCCCCAGTTTATCCCAAAAGGTAACGTAAAATCGAACAGTAAGCCCATCCCCTCCTGGAGCGCTTCTTTTATTTAATGAAAACAGTGCTTGCTTGAACTCATCTGTTGTAAAATTTGTATTGATGGATTCTTTGTAGGAGTTCGGTAAAGGTGTTAAGTTTGTAAACAACATGGATTCCTTATCTACATTCTCATTCTCATCTCGAAACTTATCTTCAAAATGATTTTTTACTATCGTGCATAGATCTAAAGGATGACTGACCAGTTTACCGTCGTAATACAAACTTCGAAGCGGTTTTAATTGTTTAAAGTAGTTTTTATTTAATGAAGGCCTGTCTGATTGAAGAATCCCTTCTAATTTATTTTTTTGCAGGATTTTTTCGCTTCTTCTCTTGTACCAGTTCTGGGCGTTTTTCAATAATTTTCCAACATCACTTTGACTTAGCTGGTTTATTTGCAATCTTTTAATTTCTCGTCGTAGTTGATTCAGCTCTAATAGTTCTGTACTCTCTTTTTGGCGCTGGTATAACACCACTATATCCCTTATATCCATTTTTAAATTATCCCACCAAGTCAACAAATCGCTGTCATTACTCCGTCTGTTAATTTCATTATTCAGAAAGGTATTCATTGTATCCACAAAATTGTAGTCATTTACTAAAGAGTCGTCAAATTTCCAATAGGGAGGTCTAACCGTATTCTTTTTACATATTCCGTTAAACCCTGCAATAACAGCTAGATGGTCCGAAAAGGAGAGCTTATTATAGATATCCGTCAAATTTCTCAGAAACTATTTGTGATATGTAAAACCTATCTAATCTAGATGCTGATTCAGTGGTAAAGAATGTAAATCCCTCTTTTCTATTAAAAAGGAACCAACAATCTTCAAGAGAAAAAGAGCTTACTATGGTTTTAAGCATGTTAGCAACTGCAGGGTGTCTTTCACATGAACCACGACGATCCATCAGAGGGTTTAACGTACAATTAAAATCGCCAGCTAATATGATTGCATCTTCATCCACGTTGTATATATCTATTGATAATTTATTTAAAATGTCCATAGCAGCATTTAAGTTGTGTGGCAAGTAGATGTTCCATAAAACCCAATTCGTACCATTGATACTTAATGTGATTCTCTGGACGTACGATTGATAAATTACTGTGTGATCCTTGATCATTAATTTATGCGCATTACGAACAGCAATTGCCGTACCAGAGTATGGTTTATCAGCCATGTTGTGGTAGAAAATATATCTTGGCGAGATTTCCTCGTCATCACGTATAATAT
>JARFJB010000300.1:0-17500 GCA_036346205.1 Vesta saturnalis | reverse complement strand
TAATTGTATCGAAGATATGTATAGAGAAAAGAAAAATTTAGTAGACGTCGGCATAGGACTGTTAAAATTTAAGTGACGACAATGATGATGATAACGCTTTTCAGGACATTGAGGAGGATGCCAAAGAAGATAGCGGTGATTGTATATAAATGCATTTATTACGTAATTTGAAAAAAAATAGTTTTCAAGATCTAGAAATTTCGCCTTTTATTGCAATTTTAATACATGAAACCATTTTGCCGCACTATATAAATTGCGATTTCCCAGTAGAGGCGACACAAGGTCGCGCGTTGAATTCTCTTCCCTTGTTACCTCTGCGAGTAGTTAAGACATTATCCCTGTTCAATGAAATGTTTAATTCTATCTCTTGGTTAGCATATATATATATATATATATATATATATATATATATATATATATATATATATATATATATATATATATATATATATATATATATATATATATATATATATATATAAATTAAGAAAAGGCCATCTTTCCGTATTTGTTGGTTTTAATGTACAGCATCCTATAAAAATATTGCGTATAAAGCTTAGAATAACGGAGTTAACAAGGGTGGCATTTTTCCTTTATTACACGGTTTGAAATAATAGATAGTGATTGAATCAGCATCAACCTCTAAGCAAAGGTGTACTTTGGCATGGTGAAAATGGTGTTTTCTCGAATATATATATATATATATATATATATATATATATATATATATAGAGAGAGAGAGAGAGAGAGAGAGAATTACGTTCACATACGCACAAATAAATATCGATTACGGTGCAAGTTGTTTGATTAAAATCGGCCTAATAATTTTCGAAATATATACGTTTAAAGTCTGATTATCAAAGTTTTTACTTTGATAGTAGTAGTGAGTTCAATCGGACAGCAGGTATTTCATACTCAAGGGATAATCTCTGTTACCGAACCACGACCTTATGTAGGTATAAAGTTATCGAGGTCTATTTTATGTGATGTCTCCTGCACATGTTATGCCAGTTCTTATCTGGTCTTAATGTTGTACCCTTTCAGGGGTTTTCCTATCTTGCCTGTCACACCCCTCACATATGGTACACATGTCTTGCTTATAAGCTGCTCTTTTCTTTGTCTTCGATAGTTCTTCAGCTATTTTTATGTTCTTCCTGGAGAACCGATTTTGTAGAAGTATTTGTTGTTTTGTCGGATGTTGTTTGCGTCTGCAAGGCGCTTCGATTTTCTTATCAACCGTTTTACCACCGATTGCAGTTGCGCTAGATGGTGTTCAGACTCTAAGTTTTAGCAACGATTGGTGAGTGTAGTTTTGCAGTACACGGTGGGTCGTAAAGTGCTGCCTTGTGTCTTGTAGACCAGAACATCTGGGAAGAGCAGTTTGTTTCGTTTTTCTAGTTCTATTACGAAGTGAGCCTCTAGTGACTGGCGTTGACATGATCCAAGAGCTCTGCGAATTTCTTCGTTCTATGTGCCCATATGACAAACGAATATTCGACGTACAGTAGCCAAAGTTTTAGTTTCTTCGGTGCTGATTCTAGTGCCTTGGTTTCGAAGTCTTGCATGAATACACCTTCTACTGGTAATAGGGGTGATCCAATGCCTGAATATGTCGTTTGTTGGTTGACATTGTGGTTGGATGGCCTCCAATCTTTTTGACAATAGGTCTTTTTGTTGTTGCTCTGTTGTACCATTTTCTCCATATCCTGTGATACGATGTGTTGAATATTGGTTGTGTTCAGCATCCTTCTGGTATGCAAGATCAATTCTCGCAGAATCTCCTTGCTTTAAAATATTCCCCGTCTCGTTGTTATGTTTATGAAATGTCACTTTTAGGGATCATATCTTGGTCCCTGCATTGTTCAAGGAAAGCCTAATCACAAAGTAAATTGGTCTCCTTGGGCTTGTTTCTCGAACTCCTTGGTCTGCTGTAAAATGTTCTCCCTGTAGAAGTATCAAATATGTATTTGTTTTTAGGTTACGCGGCTCTCGACGTTGTCTTTCTGGTTTCTTGGTTTCTTTCCACGTTGTCTGCTCTGGTTTGTTTTCATTTCTCCTCCATCACGACGTGCTGGTCTACGAGACACAAGGCGGCACTTTGGAACACACTGTGTACCGCAAAAGTGCACAAGCCAATCGTTACTTGAACGTCGAGTCTCTGCGCCACACAGCGCAACTACAATCAGTGGTAAAAAGTTGATAACAAGATCAAAGTGCTTTAAAATGGGTTCTCCAGGAAGAACATAAAGAGAAAAGAGAACAAGTGACTATAGCCTATAGCCAGACATGTTTGCCATATGTGAGCAATGTGACAGACAAGATAAGAAAATTCCTGAAGAAACTCAACATTGAGACCATCTTTACCACGAACAAAAAGATCGGCAACATGTAAGAACCCGAAGATAAAATTCTACTCAGGGACCAAGGAGTGTACAAAGTGCATTGTGGAGAGTGCGCAAAAAGTTACAAAGGACAAAAGTACAGACGCATCGACGTACGCAGAGAAGAACTTCGTAACGCGATACTGTAGAATCTGGCAACCTCTTCACTGGCACAACATGTACCAGTGTCAAGATGCTAGCCAACATCCATAATAAAACGAACCGAATATTTCGAGAAACTATCGAAATAGGGAAAAGACCGTCGAGCATGAACACATGGGATGAGACAGACTACAAATACCACCGGAGAAAAATCGAGATATTAGTTCGGTTTGAATTGCCAGAAGTCGAGAACAGATCACCTGAAGATGGCTGGCGCGATCCAGCGGAAACGTCCTGATGGAGAAGATTGTTTTTTTAAGGACCAACCAGAGCAGACAACGTGGGAAGATACCCGGAAAAACAAAAATACCATAGTCAACACCCGAGGAAACTTGAAGATGAGGTGATCAAACATAATTCGTGTGTTGCTTAAGTATGTTTTTTAGTAATATATTATTGAAATATTAATATACAATAAATATAACACAATCATAACTAAACGTTAGAATGTGATAAAGCTAGTTTTCAAGAAATGCTTTCAGTGCAACAAATGGTTTTATTCTATTAATCTTAATGCTTGGCATTGACAAGATAGATTAATTGTGGTAGCAATTAGCTTGTCTATGATTTAACAGATGTATCAACATAAATATAAATTGAGAACATTTTGATGAAATTGTTAGTACGCAGAAGTGTTTTTTAATATCTTAAAATCAAACACTTCATTTGTTGAACGTAATCATTCCATGGTTCTAAATCTTATAGATAAAATCTGCTGTGTTCCAAATTGCACTTATCAAATTACGAATGTGATAACATACTATCAAAAGCTTAATTTTGATCACGTTAAGCCTTGTAGGATAAAGATGGAATAGTTATGTTGACTTCTGACAACAAAGTAGATATTGAAAAAGATTGTTATTTCTCTAAAAATACTATGAGCCCTAGTTTAGAAATTTATTCATGTCTTTTGGGGAGTTTTATAGCTCTTTGTTACACTACGAAAAAAGACAATTGAGATCATTGTTGTGCAAAGGAAAGAATGAGACATTGTTTATGATGCGAAAATGTTACAAATAATAAATAAAGTAGCAGTAGTAGTAGTCGTAGGCATCTACATGATCGGATATGCACTAAATGTGTATTTTATGCCCGAACAAGGATAATTTATCCTTGAGAAGTCTGATATTGAATAAAATGCGTTTCCAAGAAGGAGAGAACAGATACGCGTATGGAAAAAATAAAACCAAATTGCAACACGACCAAACCACACTACGCTTACCAAGGTAAGTGAGTTGCGAAGCTAACTGCAATGGAGATGGACGGGTTTGAGATAAGACGTAACATGCCTAGAATATAAATTCAAACATTTTACACTGACCACAAAACAACAAATAACAACATTCTATCCAGAAAAATAGTCTCTAGGCGCCACCACAATCTAAAATTTCTCTGAAGTAGTCCTAGGCTAGTTCTTAAATTATCTGATTGTGGGAGAATTGTAGCCTACTCGATAGTAACATAGATATACAATTCAATCTCAAACATCCAGCACGTAAAACACTTTAAAGAAATACCTTAATTTTCGTCCCAATAATCTTAATAAATTTATTTTAGTCGAAATCAACAAACACACATACGTCAATTCAATTTTGAGAATCTTTAAGTTCAATTAATATTAAAACCAAAATCGCCAAAAGCTCAAAGAAATTCTCAAGCCCTGTATACACATAAAATCAGGGTTGCAAGACGTTACGTGCTTTGAATTTACCCTTATATAAATATGAACTAATATTTATAATTTTCATCAAAATTCTGAAATAAATCAGTATTATCCAATCTGGAAAATTAAGAATTAAGCTCCTTAATTCTTATCTTAACTCCTATCTAGAAAGTGAAACAAACGTAACGATCGGTGTGTCTTTATGAATCATATATTCTTCTAAATACTGAATTTTTAGTATTACATATTTTTAAACTTTGATTCAAATTTGAAACTTTTATTTTTTTATCTGCACATAAAAAATAAATAAATAGTGACAAATATTGTGATAAACAACTAATACAATACAACCAATTAAATATTATAGTCGGTCTGTCCGAAAATAAACAATTCTCATTTATGAATATAGCCAAAATACAGAAAGTAACTTTTTACTTTAATTAAAATAAAATTGTGGGGTAAGGACCATTATAGTTCAAATAAAAAGTAAGTTAAATTACAGAAAAACAGTTGGGAATAGTGGGAATTTTGACCATATTGACATATGGCTGGCATTTTACAAGAATACGTTTCTAACGGATTGCCACAGAAATCAATAGAATGCATTTTTTCTTCCTATTATTAAAATTGCTAGAACCTTTAAGTACGTCAGATCACGTACGAATGTTATCGATCTCGAATTTGCACGTGTGTGTGTCTGTGTGTGTGTGTGTGTGTGTGTGTGTGTGTGTGTCGTGTGTGTGTGTGTGTGTGTGTGCGTATGTGTGTGTGTGTGTGTGTGAGTGTGAGTGTGAGTGTGAGTGTGTGTGTGTGTACGTGTGTGAGTGTGTGTGTGCGTGTGTGTATGTGTAAGTGTGTATGTATGTGAACTTGTGAGTGTATGTGGGTGTGGGTGTGGGTATGGATGTGTGGGTGCGGGTGTGTATGTGAGTGTGCGTGTGAGTATGTGTGTGTGTGTGTGTGTGTACGAGTACGTGCGTGCGCGGAGAGAGCGTACGAGTGCAGATACGCGTACGTGGGTGTGCATGTGTGCGTGTGTGTGGGTGTGCGGGGGTGGGGTGTGTGGGTGTGGGTTTGTTGGTGTGGGTTTGTTGGTGTGGGTGTGGTTGTGGGCGTATGTGCGGGTGTGTGTGTGTGAGTGTGTATGTGCGTACGTGTGCGCGCGTGTGTGTGTGTGTGTTTGTGTGTATGTGTGTGGGTGTGGTGGGTGTGTGCGTATGTGTGTGTGTGGGTGCGTGTGAGTGTGTGGATGTGGGTGCGGGTGTGGGGGGTGTGGGTGTGCGTGCGTACATGTATGCATTCAAGCGTTTGATCGTGCGTGCGTGCCTATGTGTGTGGATCTGCACATAAAAAATAAATAAATAGTGACAAATATTGTGATAAACAACTAATGCAATAGAACCAATTAAATATTATAGTCGGTCTGTCCGAAAATAAACAATTCTCAGTTATGAATATAACCAAAATACAGAAAGTAACTTTTTACTTTAATTAAAATAAAATTGTAGGGTAAGGACCATTATAGTTCAAGTAAAAGGTAAGTTAAATTACAGAAAAATAGTTGGGAATAGTGGGAATTTTGACCATATTGACATATGGCTCGCATTTTGCAAGAATACGTTTCTAACGGATTGCCACAGAAATCAATAGAATGCATTTTTTCTTCCTACTATTAAAATTGCTAGAACCTTTAAGTACGTCAGATCACGTACGAATGTTATCGATCTCGAATTTGCACGTGTGTGTGTGTGTGTGTGTGTGTGTGTGTGTGTGTGTGTGTGTGTGTGTGTGCGCGCGGTGTGTGTGCTGTGTGTGTGTGTGTGTGTGTGTGTGAGTGTGAGTGTGTAGTGTGTGTGTGTGTGTGTGTATGTGTGTGAGTGTATGTGTGTGAGTGTATGTGTGTGAGTGTTTGTGTGGGTGTGTGTATGTGTAAGTGTGTATGTATGTGAACTTGTGAGTGTATGTGGGTGTGGGTGCGGGTGTGGATGTGAGTGTGCGTGTAAGTATGTGTGTGTACGAGTACGTGCATGCGCGGAGAGAGCGTACGAGTGCAGATACGCGTATGTTAGTATCTACTATAGCTGCAGCACGACAACACGTACACACCTAAAAATTTCGTATTTAACCTTATTTCTATTTCTCCTGGAGCTAATTAGATTAAGTTAGGTTTTAGCGAAGAGGGTAGGCTTTGGTTGTTATCAAATATTTCTGATACAGTTGTATATTTCACAGGTACAGAATTACCAACATGTAGACATTAAAGATGTCGGTTAATTATGCTCTATGCAATTTTTTGATACGACGCATAATTTAGCGGCAAAAAGTTCCTAAAGTAGAATTTAAATTTTTTCAATATCTGGACAAAGATTCATTTCACATAACTTTTCTTTTTAATACAAAGCCAAAATTCATTAAAAATTAATTAAACATGGTTGAAAGTGCTGAAACTGTATTATCAGTATTCGGTCGGCGGAATTTCGAGTGCGGCACGTTAGTTTTTGTGAATTATCGCAAAATAGAAAATAGATAGAAAGTACATGGCATAGTAATATTAAAGGGGATTAAATTTCCTTTAAAATGAGATACAATACTTAGAAATTGCTTTGGCGTAAGTTGAAAAAATAGAGGTTCAAACATGACAGTTTCAAAATGTATGTCTGTATGTGTTCCAGCGCGATACCGCCCACAAAGATAATCCGATCGTCATGAAATTTGGTACTCAGGTTCGGACCCATGAGTAGACGGAATGGTGAGCGAAATCTGTCCAGTCGAAATGGTATTCGAGATTTCGACTATTATAGAGTGTATAAATACGAAAGGCTATTCGTAGCAAACCGGCTCGTCTTTACGTAGGCAACTAAGAGAACCATCCTAGAATTGAATATCTACCAAGTTTTTCGTTTGTTCGTTCAGTTGATGTCCCGGCGTCTCGGTTTTTTTAATCTTATCTTATTAGACGTGTTTTTGGCCTTTTGGTTAAAAATTTTCGAACTATTTTGGCCCTTTGGTCAAAATTTTTTTGTGCATTTTTAAACGTTTTGAGCCATTTCTGACCATTTAGAATTTATATAAACAACTGTTGTTTTCGCAACAACGAAAGTTAACTATGGAATAAATGAAAAAATGATAACCGCATCAATCTAAACGTTTGGGTAACAAGTAGGTTTATATGTTTATAAAAATTGCACTTTTATGCACATATTTACACATTTTCAATTTAAAAACTAAATAAATAGATACTGGATGACTATGATTATTTAATTTCTCTGATCACCTTTTTCGATCGTAATCATTTGTGTTTAGTACGTCAAGGTTTATAGGTATTATTTAAATAATAACTTAAATCTAAGATAATGCGTCTTGATCGTCATATTTAATTATTTCGGAAGAACACACACGCCCACGCACACGCACACACACACACACACATACACGCACACGCCCACGCACACGCACACGCACACGCACGCGCACGTGCACGCGCACGCACACACGCACGCGCAAACTCACACACACGCATACACACACATCCACACACAGACGCGCGCACACACACACACACACACACAAAACTTTTGTTTTCTGGTGTACTTAATAAAACGTCATCAATACTAACCGAAATTAAGAGGATGCTGTAAAACTAAGTACTCCTAAACAAACAACCTCTAAATGTCCATTACCAAATTAACAACTGTACTTCGCAGAAATTGGTGAGCCATTGCGCATCCACATGCTTGTAATATTTTTGTTCATATTCGAAATAAGATGTTGACAACATAATTCTACTCCTTCAATAAACTGATTGTCGTTTAAAACTGTATGTCTCTTTAAAATTATAACCAACGGAATTGGAATATTAGTAAATAGAGAAGAAACATCCAATGGTAGAATAAAACGTTCATCTTTAATTTTTCTTTGAATTCTATAGAAGAACTGAATGTTACCTTTTGTTCACAATTTTTTGTGTAACATTTGCTAAAAATTTAGATAATTTATAAGTGGGAGAATTAGTTGATGACGATTTTGTTTAGTAGAAAATAAATCTGTGGAACTGTTGGATGTTTACATTTTAAATCAGTGAATTCTGTTCTTCTGTATCCAATAATTCATTTGTTATGTTATAAGTACTTAAATCACTTAAACGTCCCTTATCAGCTTTAATCATTATAATATTTTATCTTTAAGAGATTAATGAACTTGTCATTATTGCTGTCAATTTCGATAGTTTAAGTTGCCTTTTATTTGTATATTATTCGAATCACATACGTCTGAAACTAGTAATGGGACTAGGACAATGTGATTTTGATAGAAAATTTCAGATAGATGCACACTTCTCATCAGTCATCAATCCGAAGTATACTTATCAGTCTCTTGAAGATAAAAAGTATATTACATTCGTCGTGTAAGTTTCGATCAATTTTGCAAAACTTGAGCTCAATAATGATCAACTTACATCGTCTTACATAATAATCTACCATTTATTTGCACTTATCAAATATAATAAATTTGTCGATAAAAATTGTTCTTCATGTTTCCTTATATTTCAAAACAGTCTTCAAATTTTTAAGAAATATTTCCGTTATCCTATTATTATATCTTACCAAATGTTTGTTTAAGGAATATTCCAAATTGGTAATAGGTTTAATATTATTTATTAATGGATAATTAAAATCTTCACCCAAGTTTATACAAAATAAAGCGTCAATTTTTTATTTTATTTTATTTTTATCTTACCGTCATTTTTAATCCAATTATTATTAACTTTAAATTTAAATGAATACGTTTCTGTTAATTTAAAAATGTGTGTAGCTGAATTTGTTTTATTTTTTTTGTGCGTATTGCTAAAATGATTACTTTGATCGTTATTAAAATCCATATATAGGTTTACTGGAATTTCTGTTTTTAACTTATCCATATTAAAACTATATAACATTTTTTTTTATATTTATTGATTTATATAAGAGAAATTGAAATGTTAAGCATCTAAATATAAAATTGTAACTGAATTTTCATAAAAGCTGGCTCATTCTTTATTTCAGAGAATTTATTTTCTCTAAACTTAATAAAATCGGGATAATACTGTTTGGATTTGGAATGTAATTAAAATTTCTTCCTATTTAATGCTTTAACTTATTTTTCAAAAGTATCAGATATGAACTAAATTCCTTTATGAATAAGTAAACCATAGACTTCCAAAATCATCAGTTTACCATGTAACTGTACCATAACATATATTGATTATTAGATGTATATTATTTAATCTATCGAATAATTAATTGCTACGTACATCAATTAATACATTAGAAAGTTGAAAAATTCCACATATTCCGATTTTGTTTGAAATCATGTTCTGTGGAAAATTATAAAAGTAAAAATTAAAATCTGAAAACGTAAGACATTTTGCTTATTTTAGTTTTCAATGGTGTATTTTTTCATTTTATTACTACTGCTATAAGTGTTATCGAAACTTTTAGATTTGTGTAAAACATTAATAAAAAAACACTAATAATAAGTGTTTTAAATATATGTAATAATGGTAAAAGTTTACATTTTCATAAAAACTTACAGGGATCGACAGCAAACATTTAGATAGCTAAGATTATTAGAAATATTCCAAGATGTGATTGAAAATTGTTTAATAAGTAAATTAGTTTAAACAGACCTAATATTTATTAATTTTTACTTACAAAAATTGCATATATATATATATATATATATATATATATATATATATATATATATATATATATATATATAACAGGGTTTTCCACGTAGGCGTTCGTTAGAAGTTTATGTGGTTAGAAACAATTTAGAAATCTGAATTTTGGACTTAAGGGTTATTTAAGATTCTCTTTCATTCTAAAATATTTTCAAGGTCATGTTACTTCCGGTTATACCGGAAGTCGCCACTAACTTCCTTATTTTAAATGGAACACCCTGTATATTATTTTATTTTTGGATTCTTGACAAAATTTTAGGATAAGTCTTATAAGGGTTCCTATACCTTTTTCAACTGTTTTTTAGATATCTTGATTTTTCAAAATTTTGAAAGATGGAACCCTATTTTCAACACTGCTTGTCTTACTTATTTTTGACTGATGGAAAGTGCTTCTGGAGTAGGCAGAAGCATAAGAACTATACTTTTGAAATACTCATTGACAATTGATTTATTGCATACATGGTGTTCAAAATTTGATGAACTATTAAACAATTTTCAAAGTTGAAAAACTTTGTTAATTCAAATGTGACACCCTGTATATTATTGGATGAATAGATGCAGCATTTAGTTATGCATCGTTTGGCTATAACATTACCTATACCTATTATCGACAATTTTCTTGTTAATTAATATTTTCTACTTTAATGTGATTTTTGACAGAAACTGAAATGTTTTTCAAAAATAAAATGAACTTAATTCAAACTACACAAATTCTATTTTATTAAAACAATGAAATAAAACAAGAAGATAACAAAATTGAGAGCATAATAACAAATGAAAAACATAAAACAATTATTTGAACATAACTAGAAGAAAAGTGATAAAAAAGATAAAATGAATCATTACACATATTCCACATGACCGCCAATTTGATTTAAGTATTTTATAACTCGTATAACTCCGTATTTTTTATAAAAGCCGATAAAATTCCAAAACTGCAATCTAGTGAGCCTTGATTTTGACACGCATTAAAACATTGTTGTTGATTTAATGTCAAATAAGTACAATTTAAGTGATTTTGTAATTTTTTAAGTATTTTTTTTAAGTACTGTTTATAATGGAATGTATTCAAGAATATTCTAACAATGATTTATTAAATTTGTTTTACTCGCATGGTGAATGTTGAAGAATTGTTAGGAATTTATTCTTGTACAAATGACCAAATATCCGAGATTTCTACATACTATTGAATGCATTGTGAACACGATTTAGAAATTCCTCTCTAGTTTGAACTGGCCTAAAGTACACTAATTCTTTTATACGACCCCAGAGGTAAAAATCCAGGGTCGTCAAATCGGGTGATCTCGGTGGCCAGTTCCCAAGGTCCTTGTGGGGGCCAATCCACCGATCTTCAAACATCAATGTCAACTGTTGGTGTGCAGCTATAGTGGAATGTGCGGGAGCACCATCCAGCTGATACCAACTGTTTGCCCTGTCACATGCAGGTAGAGTATTTAGAAAATCCACAACAAATCCACGGAGAATTTCAAGATATCTCGCCCCATTCAAATTTTCATCGTACACTTGATATGCCACTCTATTATCCATAACTAAACAAAAAACGTTAAAACTAAATTGGAACTGGTGATTACGTTCTCTTGTTACATGAGGATTATCTTGTGCCCAGTAGTGATTATTTCGGCGATTGAAAATTCCTTCTCTACTCAATTTTGATTCATCGGTCCAAATAATGTTGTGAAGAAATCTCGGATATTCGGTCATTTGTACAAGAATAAATTCACAAAAGTTAACTCGTCGTGCCTGATCACCAAGATGTAATCCTTGCACAGTTATTACCGAAAAAGGATGCATTTTATACTTCTTTAATATTCTGTGGATTAATGTTTGTGAAATATCCAAATCCAGTGCAGCTGCTGTAATTGAAGTTCGTGGATAAGCGTGAAAATAAGCCAACACGTTCACCTCGTTAACTTCATTATCTATTACTGGCTTTAAATGCGTTCGGGTTGTCCTTATACTTCCAGTTGCAATAAATCGAGCTTCAATTCTTGCAAATTTTCCAGGTGTCATTAATGGTAGGTGTGGATACCATTCGTTAAACAACCTGCATGTTCGCCTAACAATTCGTCCACATTCACCATGCGTGTAAAACAAATTTAATAAATCATTGTTAGAATATTCTTGAATACATTCCATCATAAACAGTACTTAAAAAAAAAATTACAAAATCACTTAAATTGTACCGATTTGACATTAAATCAACAACAATGTTTTAATGCGTGTCAAAATCAAGGCTCACTATATTGCAGTTTTGGAATTTTATCGGCTTTTATAAAAAAATACGTAGTTATACGAGTCATAAAATACTTAAATCAAATTGGCGGTCATGTGGAACATTTGTAATGATTCATTTTATCTTTTTATCACTTTTCTTCTAGTTATGTTCAAATAATTGTTTTATGTTTTTCATTTGTTATTATGCTTTCAATTTTGTTATCTTCTTGTTTTATTTCATTGTTTTAATAAAATAGAATTTGTGTAGTTTGAATTAAGTTCATTTTATTTTTGAAAAACATTTCAGTTTCTGTCAAAAATCACATTAAAGTAGAAAATATTAATTAACAAGAAAATTGTCGATAATAGGTATAGGTAATGTTATAGCCAAACGATGCATAACTAAATGCTGCATCTATTCATCCAATAATATACAGGGTGTCACATTTGAATTAACAAAGTTTTTCAATTTTGAAAATTGTTTAATAGTTCATCAAATTTTGAACACCATGTATGCAATAAATCAATTGTCAATGAGTATTTCAAAAGTATAGTTCTTATGCTTCTGTCTACTCCAGAAGCACTTTCCATCAGTCAAAAATAAGTAAGACAAGCAGTGTTGAAAATAGGGTTACATCTTTCAAAATTTTTGAAAAAATCAAGATATCTAAGAAACAGTTGAAAAAGGTATAGGAAACTCTTATAAGACTTATCCTAAAATGTTGTCTAGAATACAAAAATAAAATAATATACAGGGTGTTCCATTTAAAATAAGGAAGTTAGTGGCGACTTCCGGTATAACCGGAAGTAACATGACTTTGAAAATATTTTAGAATGAAAGAGAATCTTAAATAACCCTTAAGTCCAAAAATTCAGATTTCTAAATTGTTTCTAACCACATAAACTTCTAACGAACGCCTACCGTGGAAAACCCTGTATATATATGCAATTTTTGTAAGTAAAAATTAATAAATATTAGGTCTGTTTAAACTAATTTACTTATTAAACAATTTTGGCAGAATCTTGAAACACTTGCTGTTTCTTTTTTAATTCTAAGTATGTATATCATACTTGTACATTTTAATTCATAATTTTTTATAAATATAAAATTGAAAATTTTGTATTGAGATGCCCCCGAATGGGATTTGAACCCATGTCCTTTCGTTCACTAGACGAGCGCTCTACCAACTGAGCTACAGGGGTTATGAATTCCATTCGATAGAAACTTAATATGTATATAATATATGAATAGGATATTGTATTAACTTACATGGTAACAGTTACCATGTGTACTATTCCCATGTGGCCCGCATATCGCTAAGGTTGCACACAAGACAAGTACGTAACTGATTGTTTAATAATAATTGCTATAAGCACATTTTAAATTGTACATTTTAATATATTAGCATTCATGATTATATATATATATATATATATATATATATATATATATATATATATATATTGCTGTTTAATAAACTCAGAATAAAAACTCTGGGGAACATGATTCTATGAAATTAATTATTATATTTATTTATTTCGCCTCGACCAGCTCATCAGAGTATAGAGTTTGAACTTAGCTCAATTAAAATAGTATTAAACATTTACGTTACGTTATTTTGTAAAATGAAATTCAATTATTATTAAAAAAAAAATTGGGCGCCATAAATTTTGGATGTAATTAAACATGTATATTAAATTCTATAGTAAAATAAAAATTAATTATTATTTTGAAATAAATTTAGAACCGTATAAAAATTATTATTCTCCAACACCTTGTATCATATGCGATTACACAACATAGTGCGCGTATGCGGATATCACTTAGTTGAACTTGTGCACGAATTGCTTCAGGGCTCAACAAAGAATCATATGTAATTTCAGTAAGTATACTTTACATTTTAAAATGATATTGTGTCAATATAAAATCAATGAGTTGTTGTACTATTTGAAAAGTGGTGTGTAATCTACTCGAATCCTTTGCATATGTACACCTAGGTGATAAGTAATAATCATCAACATAACCTCGAATAATATTATAAGATTCATTAACTTATATTGATATAAATCTTCTTTCGCCTGCTCTAATTTTCATTATTGAAGATGCATTATCCAAATCATATGTTTTGAATCCCATGAAGTATACTGGTCCAACGGTGGTTCATATACCGCATCAGCTTGAACAGGTACGATGATGAAATATTTCTTTAAGATTTTGCATAAACACTTTGATTTTATTTACTTCATAATTAAATGCAATAATTTTATTTTTGGTTATCGTATTATTAAATACAATAATTTACCTGCATACAATTTTCTTTAGTTGGAATTTTTAATTTTATTTGCATTGAAATAACAACACAATGTTAACTTTGTTTAAAAAAATTTATATTAAAGAAAAATTGAAAGCAAGATTTAACATTCGATTGTCATCACTATTAAGTAGTTTAAAAAAAAATTCCATTGTTTTGTTTCTAATTTAATTTTTGTTATGCGAAACACACGATCAATCTTAAATATGATCACATGTAGATGCCGAGTGACATGCTTTCAGCTTGAAGATTGTATGCAGACTAAATTGAAAAGTTAACAAATGCAGTACCAAATATTTCCCTAACAACCAATTTGATTGGAGCAATTTTACCATACAAACACAACAGCCCTTAATTCTCATTGGTTGTTCATTTTTCTAAAATTTTCAAATTATAACTTTCTTATATGAGGATTGATCTTAAACATATTATCAGTATTGGATTCTACACAAAATTTCCTTTCCAACGATACCCCACTTGCCCTATTTACTTTTAAACTACTTAATCCATACAAATTTCAGTAATTATGAAATTTTACATATACAAATTTACTCATACCTAACTTATTTTACTATGAACAGAAATAGATTCTAAAACCCAAAAAACATAAAGATATATCAGTCTCTAACACAAATATAGTTTAATTTGAAAAATTCCATCTCAACATCTATGTTCGGAGATGACATAACCTAGTTTCTCAACACTTGCACTTAAGTTGCATTTATTATGTTAATTTAGGTTGCAACACTTTCTCTTCAGACTAATATGTAAGTTATTTTCATAATAATTGTTTAATTTCACATTTTTCACTTGTAAGTTGTATGAATCTTTTATAAAATCGTCTTTTTCCCTAAACTTTATCATACCTACGTTATCTGATACAAATTATTTTCTTTTACTTTCAGAACTGAAGCAGATTATGCTATCAGAACAGGATCTCCTTATTCAACTGAATAACATGAATTTTATTAAAGCAAATACAAATTTTAACACTTCCGAAGATGATCGGATACTATTTTTGTAAATAATTCTGTTTTATAGCCATAGTTATAATATAATACTTGTGAAACTTAAATCAAATAGCTAACAATATGCTGTGTAATCACATATGTACTCAGTTTTATGCTAATTTTAATTTAAGCAACCTGCGGTTTACATACATGTGTAATTAAATCCATCGCAATGGCTGTAAGTTTAATGTACCCTTTATACTGAACTTATTCTTGTATTACTATCATATTTAGCATTGTAAATATCATCTCAATCATATATATATATATATATATATATATATATATATATATATATATATATATATATATATATATACACGCTGTATCGTAAAAACGCCCCAAGCTATAATTTCGTTATTTATTGGCAGATTTTAAAAATTCAAAACCAAATGAATGGTTTGATATACTCTACAAGATGTCACCTACTTTCATTTTTTTATCTTTGCCTCAGAGACAGCGATAGTCAACTTTTCTTTTCTTAATAGAAACACGTGTTTATTTTACGTCATATTATAGACAATTAGCATAGCTTAATATTAATTCCACAATTTCTGGAAAAAATAAAAATTAAATAATTAAGTAATTTGTAATTAGGAAGAAAAAGGAAAAGGCCACGTATTTCATTCCTTCCCCAAGGGGAAGGCGGCTGCTCGAGCTTTCCGAGCTCCTTCAGCCACAATCATGGATTCCCAGCATACATACATACATTACGTATATATGCATGGTGGGATTAAGTGGTGTGCTCAGGATAGAAGGAACGGAGTTAGGGTTCTGAGGGGAAAATACTACCCCAGCATTCGCCTAAGTAGCCACACATGGTGTGCATATACGTAGTGACCATGCCGCTACATGTATATGAGGAAACCCCTGAAAAACCTCATACAAGGTAGATGGTAATGAGAATCGAACCCATTACCTCCCGAATACTAGGAAGGTCGTGTCATCACTGCGCTACCCGTAATGATTAACAAATGCCATTTAAATAACTAGTGAAATCAGTTCAAATTGTGTGCCGCCTTGACGAATACACAGCTCGTATCTTCTAATCACTCGAAAAGTAGCGTTCATTATAAAATTTCGATGTGTGTCTCGATAAACCTCGATTATTCTTCTTCTGATGTAGTTTTCATTCTGGGGCTGGTTTAAATAGACTTGGTCTTTAAGGTAACCCCAAAACCAAATGTCAAGTGGCGTAAGGTCAGGGGAACGAGCAGGCCACCCAATAGGTGCATTTGTCCCAATCAACCTTGCGTCAAATCTGTTATTTAACCAATTTAAATTCATATGTGCATCTTGTTGAAAATAAATTCTATTGAGTTCAGCAAGGGGTAGCCCATTTTGCTAAAGGCATGTGAGGAAATGAATGCGAAACAAAAAGCGACTTATAAAATTATGTCAAATCGTATGCAATTGTTAAATAAATATTAAGTTATGTTGTGCCATTGAATTCAGAAAAACAATTGTCTACAATATGACGTACAAATAAACGCATGTTTCCATTAAGAAAAAAAGCCGACTATCGCTGACACTAAGGGCAAAGATAGAAAAATTAAAGTTGGTGACATCTTGTAGAGTATATCAAACCACTAATTTGTTTTTTGAATTTTTAAAATCCGACAAGAAATAACGGAGTTTCAGCTTGGGCGTTTTTACGATACAGCCTATATATATATATATATATATATATATATATATATATATATATATGTAGCCTGTTTCAGAGTAAGCGCCTTATTGTTTTAGCCACACTATGGGCCCTACTTTCAAAATGTTTGGCAGCAATGTGTTTAAGGACATTCTCTACACGATGGTGGAATTATTTTAAAACGATGACTTTCAACTTCTTTGTTTTAAGTGGGATGCAATAATTTTTATTATTGAGATCCTAAAAACACTCTTTTACGATAGTGTTTTGTTTTCTTAAAAATTCATTTCTTTCCTATCAGAAAACAGACTAACATTTTAATTTAGGAGCGCATGAATGTTTTACACTAGATGTTATTTGTTGAATTTCA
>JARFJB010000299.1:97500-152421 GCA_036346205.1 Vesta saturnalis | reverse complement strand
GCGTGCGTGCGTGCGTGCCGGGCGTGCGTGCGTGGTGCGTGTGCTGTATGTGTTTTAATTATTATATTTCAGCATGCTCCATTTTACAATATTACATGCATGTATACAACTTTACATTTCATTGTGGTAATTTACAATACATTAATTTTTAGTGTTGGTTTGTTGGTACTTAAACTGTAATCAAACTTTTAAAGTCAATTGCATTGGTGAACTTCATAAAGTTTTATAGATATTTTGACACTAAAGCTTGTTTATTGGTTGGCCAGATGTCGCCGTTGCTTTCTATCGCGTGAATTAGCACTTCCTTTCTTTTTCAGAATGTCAGAATGAAAAGTGTATGGTCTATCGTTTGATCGGTTGCACTACACTGGCATAAAGCATTGTCTGAGATTTTAAATCTGTAAAAATAACTCATGCTGTTCCCGTGCCCAGTTAACTTTGTGCATAGATTTGCAGAATGTGGAATATTTACTTCAAGTCTGTGGTTGACCGTTGGCAAGAATTGCTTAGTTATCGCACCTTTAACCGTTAGTTCCCATTCGTTTTCCCACTTTGCTATGCTGTTGCTAATTAGTCGTTTTGTCACTGCATGTTTTTGGACTTTTAGTTCATTATCGTTATTTACCGTCTTTTTAATAGTCTTTATTGAATTATATATTTCCGCCACTTCATCCATTTTAATTATGATCGGAGTAGTACCAGCTATAATGCACGAAGCGTCGTACGATACGGTTTTATATGCTTTGATTATTCTGATGTTTATTAATCTTTGTACCCGTTTAAATTTTATTTTGTTTTTATACTTGTTTAGGGACTGTAACCACACGGGAGCTCCATATGACAACCAGGTAGTATGGCACCTTTATATATTGTTTTTAACGCATCTGACCCCAAGCCCCAGTTTAGTTTTGCTGATCTAGAAAGTAAGTTGATTTGTTTTATGAATTTTTCTGTTACGTATTGAATATGTCTGCCGAAGTTGAGCTTGTTGTCTAGAATTATTCCTAAATACTTTATATAAGTGGTCTGTCTTAATAATCTGTCGTTGAGGTAGACGCACACAGTATCATTTGCGAGTGCGAGTGCGAGTGCGAGTGCGTGCGAGTGCGAGTTCGAGTGCGAGTGTGTGAGTGTGAGTGTGAGTGTGTTTGTGATTATGTGTGCGCGCGTGTGCGTGTGTGTGTTTGTGTCGTGTGTGTGTGTGTGTGCGTGTGTGCGTGTGCGTGTGTACGTGCGTGGGTGGGTGGTTGCGTACGTGTGTGCGTTCGAGCGTGCGTGCGTGCGTGGGTGCATGCGTGCGTGCGTGCATGTGTGTGTGTGTGTGGTGCGTGCGTGCGTGCGTGCGTGCGTGCGTGTGTGCGTTCGAGCGTGCGTGCGTGGGTGCATGCGTGCGTGCGTGATGTGTGTGCGTGCGTGCGTGCGTGCGTGCGTGCGTGCGTGCGTGTGTGTGCGTGCGTGCGTGTGTGTGCGTGTGCGTTCGCGCCTGTGCGTGCGTGTGTGTATGTGTCTGTTCGAGGGTGTGCGTGAGTGCGGGCGCGTGCATATAATTGTGTGTGCGTGTGTGTGGGCGTGGGTGTGGGTATGTATGTAGGTATGGGTGTGGGTATAGGTGTTGGAGTGGGTGCGGGTGTTTGTGTGTCAGTGTTTGCGTCCGTTACCTTGCCTGTGTCTGTGCGTACGTGACTGTACGTATGCCTTTGTGTGCGTTTATACATGGGTGTGACTGTGGGTGTGGGAGTTGGTTGTGAGTATGTAAGTGCGTGTTGGAGTGGGCGAGGGAGTTAGTATGGGCGTGGTTGTTGGTGTCAATGTGTATGTCTGTGTCTCTTTATGTGTGTGCCTGTGCCTGTGTTTGTGTCTGTGTCTGTGTCTGTGTCTGTGTCTGTGTCTGTGTCTGTGTCTGTGTCTGTGTCTGTGTCTGTGTCTGTGTCTGTGTCTGTCTGTGTCTGTGTCTGTGTCGGTGTCGGTGTCGGTGTCTGTGTCTGTGTCTGTGTCTGTGTCTGTGTCTGTGTCTGTGTCTGTGTCTGTGTCTGTGTCTGTGTCTGTGTCTGTGTCTGTGTCTGTGTCTGTGTCTGTGTCTGTGTCTGTGTCTGTGTCTGTGTCTGTGTCTGTGTCTGTGTCTGTGTCTGTGTCTGTGTCTGTGTCTGTGTCTGTGTCTGTGTCTTTGTCTGTGTCTGTGTCTGTGTCTGTGTCTGCGTCTGACTGTAAAAGAACTAAAATTTAGTATATAGGTTTTTAACCATACAGACACCAACTCATAAATATTTTACCACATTTTAGTTTGCTTTTACGTGATACTCTACGCTTTACTAGCTATTCAAGTGGACTAGCGTTTACATCAACTTACATTATGTACACTAAAAGATTTTCGCGCAAACTCAAGCTCATACTTTGTGAAAAACACGTCTTACGCACAGCAAGAAGCTGCATATACCCAGTGCTACTTAGAACTCATTAAACTTTCGTAACTTTCAGTTTGACCTTCACTTTCACCAGATAAGCGACGAAGCGTGGTATATATATATTTGAAATTTGAAATAATTCGCCCTAGTCGACCGCTGATTATGATAGCGTAGATG
The DNA here is from genome assembly GCA_036346205.1 of Vesta saturnalis. Taxonomy (NCBI): domain Eukaryota; kingdom Metazoa; phylum Arthropoda; class Insecta; order Coleoptera; family Lampyridae; genus Vesta; species Vesta saturnalis. The sequence goes on along the minus strand of JARFJB010000299.1, from coordinate 149,842 downwards.
TTGAAACGCGTTCGGCGTTTTACTGATTTTGATGTTTTATGTAACTGGGTCCTAATGTACTTGTATTAGCCCATTTTTTCTAATGTGAGCGTTGCAATTACAGCTTTTATGTATTACTTGTTCCGTTTTACCACATTTTCGGAATCTCCCAGCTTTCACTCTACCATTCCCACAATACACATTTTTTTGACAAACGGCAAAAAAATTTAAATATACAATGCGAATCATTTTATCATTTTATTCATTTTATACTCAGTTTAATTTTGTATTGCATTTATAAAGTGTGTAAGAACGGTATGTAATATATTTTTTTCATACTAATTCTTATCAGAGACATAAATTACTAAGATATTCGATCAACTCACTAAACAATTAACATTGCGTAAAAAATATCCATATACGTTGTATCACACGTTATATCGCCAACCACTGTACATTAACCAAATTCCCAGGTGATTGTACACGAGCTTTTGTCTGCAGCTAACGGCCGGTTACGCTGTAACCACCTTCCTTATATATAAAAAAGGAGTATTTTTATTGTTTACTAAGTTAGTTGCTTTGCCCAGCATAGCTCCGGTCGGAGACTGAGAGAGGTTCGCAGAATTTAAGACAACTTTCATATCGTAACGAAACACACTTATTCCTGTAAGACACAATTCTAAATATATTAATTAATCCTATTTCTATTTGAAATCTAATAATACAATACCAAATGCACAAAACTTGTTTATGTACATAAAATACGGGTTCACTCAGGATGGACTGGGAACGATTGTATGCGGTGGAAGATCTTCTGGTTTATGGAATACCTGAGGATCGGAAAATTAATAGCACAGCAGGTTAGGAAGATACTCTGCGGTAAGAATGGTCCCTTTTATACAATTTTGGAAATTAAAATATGTACGCAAATCAATTAAAAATTGAATTCGAAAGAATTCAACACCTTAAGTTAAACTCTGCGAATTAAACAGGTGCTTTATCGATTTCTGTATTAAAATAAATTGAAAGTATGGCTTTTATTTATTTAGAAATCTGTATACTTTTAATTACGCAAAAAGACGGAACGTCAAATATTGGGATCGTAAACTCTAGCAAGTATGAATATTAAAAGCAGTTGATGGATTTTTCACCACTTTTATGAAAGGTGATAATTTCGTAATTATTAAGACGTGTAAAACAAGAGGTTATATTTCATTTTAAATGCGATTTATTCTTATTGCTTAATGGAAAATTATGCAAAACGGGATTCTCTTTTAAAAAATTAAATCGGAATTTCTACGTTATAGTAATACGTATAAATTAAACGGAATTTAATTTCTCTTTCAGGAAGCGGATTTTAAAACTTCATGAGATTAATTATTATCGCTTAATGGAAAATTATACAAAACGGGATTCTCTGTTGAGAAATTAAACCGGGATTTCTACTTTATACAAATTTGGTTTAATTTTTAAGGAATTTATTTATTCTTTCAGGAACCGGGTAATACTTTATTAAATATTCTGGATACGAACACAAAGTGTTCGTATTATGACTGGTGGACAGATTTGATAACGTTTTTAACAGGATATCCTGGCGGAAACGAAAACTTATGACGATTATTATGAGATTAAGTATCTGCAGGTTTTACTGGATTTCCACTTCGAATGCGCTCCATTGGTTAATTAGAAGGACGCTAGACTGAACAGGCTCACGCCTTCCAGACGAGCAAACGTAAGGAAATACCTACATTGACATACTCCTTGGGGGAAATTTTCCTAGGAATCTCTGTACTTTTCAGTAATAAGCGTAAAGGTAAAGAGGAGGATTTTTGTAATAGAATATGTTTGTTTACGCTGGGCATACGCCCGAGTAACTGTCAGTGTAGAAGTACTTCGGTGTTTTGCAGACGAGATAGATTACTAATCTGCCAGAAAAGAAATCTTTATAACGGAAAACTGGCCTGGTAAATATGATAAAAATCAGGGCTTATCCCAGAATGGGTCAGCAGGTAGAAATAACGGTTTCTGATTCCAAATAGGTCGGAATAGAAATCAGGAACGAAAGCAGGTGGACTTCGGCAAAGAAGTAAGATGTTTACTTCAGGACAGAAGTAAAAGATAATTAATCTCGCGTCGAGCTTCCGCTTATACAGTCCGCGGTCTTACGTTATTGGATGAGACAATTGAGGTGAAGCTTTGGTGGGGTTCTTGCGTCAAAATTTAAAACGTTTTCTTAACTACGGAAGAAGGCGAAGCAATTAATTGTTGGAATACACTAGAGAATTTTTAATACAAACAAACGGATAAATTAATAATTAAGTTACGGATTTTTGGATCCTTACAAAGCTCTATTAAAACTTTGCAATTCTTTTGTTTATATATTTAGTCAGAACTAAAACATTCAGTGTTAATTTTCCCAAGAGGTTCCTTAGTTAGCAAAATTTTTTAAACCTTTCACAATTTCAATCAATAAACACGTCAAAAACTAATATCTATTTAATCGAATGTTTATGTATAATAAATTTAATTTAATGATCTAGTTATATTTAAATTATGTTCAGTAGGTAAGATTGGAGACTTTTGGAACGTACCACATAACCATAAACACAATAGAAAAAATAAAAATGATATGTTAATATATTTATTTGTTGTATGCACAAATGTAATCAGTTTGTTATTCAGATATATGATTTTCTCTAGGAATAAAACACTTTGATTTAGTACAAGTCCTTTCCACTTCTGTATCATTACACCTGAGTGAAGGTGGTGCAAGTAATTGAGCGTTGAGCGGAGATGCTCCTGTAGCGGGGTGTCTGATGGTTGCCATCGCTTAATTCAAACTCCACACATGAAGCATTCAACTGTATCGTATGCAGATGCACCTCTAGAGGATTAGCAGATGTTCATCAGTGATACATGATAGTATACCATCGCAGCAACATTGATATATTTGAGCATATACACCGTGTGGTGTCTATCTGTCTGTCTGTGTCTGTTTGTCTGTGTGTCTGTCTGTTTGTCTGTCTGTCGGTCTGTCTGTCGGTCTGTCTGTCGGTATGTCTGTCGGCCTGTTTGTCGGTCTTTCTATCGGTCTGTCTGTCGGTCTATCTGTCGGTCTGTCTGCCTGTGTAGTAACCGACGCGCCCAGTCAGTTAGTGTGGGTCTGTTTGGTCTACGGCCGCACTATTTAGGACGACATTTTTCTGGAAAGAAAGCATAAGTTGAAGGAGAGCTGTGTCGTAGCTATATTATGTCTGCCTCGATCCTAGGAAAGACCACATGACGAAGAGTTACATAACGAACTCGGATGAATTCGTAGAGTGCTACTGTCTCTTCGACAGTTTCCATCATTTTCAGATGTGTAATGGCGTGATCATACCCACTTAGCACAGATAGGCTTATAACACTATTCCTGTCAAGGTATAATGTTATAAGCCTAGTATGGTCCCGTCGAGCTGCACTACATACCGTAAATGTAAGACGTTTCCATGAGATTATGCGATGTGCGTAGAAAATCCAGTACCACCCAGCGATAATAAGGAAAGCGGAATTGATTTGGGCGGTGCTGTTTCCCGACACCATCGCACACATGATGTTGTATATGGGAGGAAGAATAGTACGGCCTATAGTCATAGGAATGTGGGTTGCCCAAAACCAGGTGTTGTCAATTTATTCTTCGTCATTGTTGTGCATGTCGTCGTCACTGTTATCGCCATCCCCGTGGTCCGGGAACTCCTGAGCGGCGTTATTGTCTTCTGGAGCCCTACCAAAGTCATTGTCATTGTCGTGTATGTTGTTATGTATATGTTACTATGCACAGAGTTGGTCTACTCCGTCCGATAGGTCTTGGGCGCTACATTACTGTTGTCGCATGTTGTTTGTGACAGTGTCCATGAAGTTCCCCTCATCGCTGCCCTCTTCAACAATGATTTCGAATTTCGCGAATTAGTCGTTGTTGACGTCACTCGGCGTTATCGTAGTTGTCTGAATCATAACTGTAGGCATAGTCCATGTCAACGTCAGAGTCGTACTCACCGTATTCGTTTCCAGCACAAGAGGAACATACTCTCTTAACACTGGAGGATAAGCTGATTATGTCATCACTATCACTGGTATGGTCATCTAGTTCAATAGTTACTGTACTGTCAAGGTCTCCGTCACTGATAGTGATGACTTCAGCATTGGTTAGGTCAGGTATTATGTTATCCGCATCAAGATTGTACTCTTGTAGAGAGTTCAGGTCGCCATCTCATAAATGTCCTCATCACTGGATTGGTCGTCCACGTGAATAGGAGAGGATGTAGAGGGAGGAATCTACAGCACCTCAGGCGAATAGGATAAAGCAACCTGAGGCGTGGGAGTTGGTGGGATGCCAGGATGGGGTGTTGAGGAAGCAAGCGGGGTAAAGTTAATGGGGTACATAATTTCCCCAGGCGATGGGGATCGGGAGATCAAATTAACCTGAAAAAAAACAAATAAAACGTTAGAAATGTATCAATAGTGGTAAAAAACAAAAAAGAATTAAAATGTAAAAATGGTGGTTCTTACCTGGGGCAATTCATCGTTTCCAGATGAAGAAGATGATGGGGAAGTTGCTCTAAAATTCATTATTATTTTAGTATTATCTACTATAGAAGCAGTCGTACGAATAAAGACTACTGTTTTCGTTTCGCTACATATAGGTGTTTCCTTAACTAAAAACAACGTTTTTCATGCATTATTAGAGGACATCTTTCAAGGTCTGCTTGGTCTTAGAATGTAAATCAAGTATTTTGTTGGGGATGATTTAAACAATGCAAATGTTTTTCCATTACTTTATGTTTATTGCTTTATCTCTTGTACCGGGTGGACCAATAAGCCGATCCTCCGGCTATATCTCAGGAACTGTTTATCGTACAGCTTTGGGAAAAAAATTCCTTAGTAAAAACGGCCAAGAAAAATCGCTGGAAATAACTTTCAAGTTTTTAGCTTTACCGCTAGAGGGCATAATCTTTATAGAAAAATTTAAAAACAATTTTTTTATAAAATATGTCCAACCATAGTAAGTATTAAATAAGTAAATTAGAATGACGCATAATTTCTGCACAAGTTTTGTTAAATACTTTTTTCTCTATTTTTTGAAATAAAGGGTGGGGAGAGGAATGTTTGTATCAGTAAATGCCTATAACTTTGGTTTGGATCAATCTATTTTAACGAAATTACTCTCATTCGAAAGGGCGTAGATGAACCAATTACATCTACTGTAAAACAATTGCATTTAGTTTTAATTGTCGTAGATAGAGGGCAATTTCGAATAAAAAAAATTTAAATTTGTCACTGTTAAAATTTTTAAATAGAAACAACTAAGTATTGTAAATTACAACGGAAACTGATTAAATTCGTAACAAAATGGCGCAAACCGTACGTCGATATCTGTTGTCTAACTCGAGATATAAGTAAAAACGCGTAAACAAACGTAACTAGTATTGGCTCACTCTGTATTATAATTTAAAATAACAAAATATATGAAAAGAAGATCGCACACATTAAAACTTAATATCCAATTAAATGTTCAAAATATTTTCCATCATTGTCCACACAAAGACGTAATCTATGGCGGGTAGACATAACAGCTGCTTCAATCTCAGCTATGGAAATACTATTTATTGCGTTTCTAATGCGCTGTTTCATGTCTTGCCGCGTGGTTGGTCGAGTTTGAAAGACTAACCGCTTCAACCTTCCCAATAGATAAAAGTCATATAATACGGAGTGAGCCAATACTAGTTATGTATGTTTACGCGACTTAGACAAAGGATATCGACATGCGATTTGCGCCATTTTGTTACGAATGTAATCAGTTTCCGTAGTAATTTGCAATGCTTAGGTGTTTCCATTTAAAAATTATAACAGACCAATTTTAATTTTTTTATTCGAAAGTGCCCTCTATCTACGACAATTAAAACTAATGCAGTTGTTTTATAGTAGATGAAATTGGTTCATCTACGCCCTTTCGAATGAGAATAATTTCGTTAAAATGGGTTGATCCAAACCAAACCTTCCCACTCTCCCCCACCCTTTATTTGAAAAAATAAAGAAAAAAGTATTTAACAAAATTCATCCTTTTAATTTAATTATTTAATACCTGCTATGATTGGACATGTTTATAAAAAAATCGTTTTTAAATTTTTCTATAAAGATTATGCCCTCTAGCGCTAAAGCTAGAAACTAGAAAGTTATTTCCAACGATATCCCTTGACCGTTTTTACTAAGGAATTTTTTTCCAAAACTGTACGATAGTTCCTGAAATATAGCTAGAGGATCGGCTTGGTCCACCCGGTACACTAATAGCAGTAATCGCTTTTAGATTCAGTAAACCAAATTGTAGCCGCTGCCGTAGTGGACAATACTGTGCTAGTCGTAAATAGAGGTAAGAAAGCACTTTTATCTATTACTGCACCAGATGAATAATTTATGTTCCTTGACTTTTTACGTAAGTCACGATCATGGTATTATAACGCAATTACGATTAGGCAGACGTGGACGAAATACTGCTCACCCCACAACCTGTACGTAAGCCGTATGAGAGTAGTATTTACCATGTCTTAAGTCCTGCCTGCAATGCAGAATTTGGGGATGAATGGTCTCCAATTGCGGAAGAGCGTTCATCGTCAAGCTCTGTAGCGCAGCCGGTGCTGGGGATAGATGAATCTCAGACCACTCCGACACCTGCAACACTCGCAGAGAGCAGAATTGTAGGGAATCCATTGGAAGGTTTGCTGAGCCCTGCTTCTACCGTACAATTTAAGGGGGAGCGGTAGTTCTACGGCAGAAGGAGAGGTCATAGAGCACATTTTTGAGATTGTCCTGAGCCCTACTTATATGGAAGAGTTCGCTGAAGAGTCCTGTGAACTCTTCGATACCAGTCGAGAAAATGGAGGATTGATCAGGGTATCCTAAGTTCTGTGTGTGCTACGGATTCTATAGTTAATAAATAGTTTGTGAATGACAGCATTATCTGGAAGTCCTGCATCATCCATACAATACTTACCTGCACAATCACCGGCGAGGGATATAGTGGAAAACGTAGTATCTTCTCGCCAGAATCCATAGAGCCCAACATTTGCTGCGGAGTTTCTGGAAAACAGTTGGGCTAATACCTTGTTTCCAGCCCAAAGCACATAGCAGGGTAATTCACACTGCTGGGTAGAATATGTGTGATCAGCAACACTCTATCCCGAATATCCTTGCTACTGTTTCCCAACTCTAATCTACCCCTCAACCTGACATGTCGATCATATATATTATCCTGTTCCTAGCGATATGTTACGTTGCATCCTCGTTCGCATCACTGAATATGATTCAATTTTTAACAGTTGTAATTAATAAAAACTAATAAGGAGTTAAAAGAGGAACCATAACAGAACACGTAACTCTACCCTTTCAGTACAAAATGTTTGAATGCGAATGTCTGAAGAAATTTTCTAGAAAAGACTCTCTACTTTGACATCAAGAAACGGTGTGTTTAGTAAGTATACCAACTATCCCACTTTCAGAGGTGCAGCAGCCTGTACCGCAAAACCACATCACACATAGAAATGTGGCGCAACCAAGTACTTCCGACACCAACAGAGCGGAGTATAGTCATGTGACGGTGTCCCTTGCACAACCTGGGCGATCAGGGTTAAACAACTCAGGGAACAATGCGGAACATAGGCGTGCCACTGATTCCTTTGCACAACCAGGACCATCAGGGTTGAACAGCTCAAGGAACCGTAAGTCGGATCAATGAAACAAACCAGTACAAAGGAAAAGTATCAAAAGTCTTGAAATTTTCCACTGCACTGATTGTTCAATTGATGTTCTTCGATATGCTTTTCAAGGATACCTTAGAAGTAAAAGGCACCAATCAAATGTGTGTCTACTCGTTGATACTGAGGTTGAAGTGATTCGAAATGGTTTTAAACAACGCATTGTTTCGTATAGACTATCAGCATGCAATACCCATACTGATGTGCAGACATTTACGGGTGACGCTAAAGTCAATGTTTTGAAACTATTGCAAATTTAGTTGCAGAAACACTTATCCTTGAAATGTAATGTTGAGTTGTTTGGTTTGTATTTTCTGAACAGTAGTGAAAGTACTGAATTAAAGTCCTTTTTAACTAAGTAGGATATATCGAGTGTTGGGAGACTATTTTCAAAGAGTAATGGAAATCTTGGACGCTAAGCAATCAGAACTTCAGCATAAAGATTCTGATAAGTGTGTCATGAGTATTAGTGTAATATATTATTAATATATGTTGTTTTGTAGGGTGGTCGCTGGTGCATTTCGTATATTTAGAGGTAAACATGTTGAAATTTTCTCCCACTACGGTTTCATGCAATACCAATGTCCCGGCCAAAATTACGTATAAACACGCCATAGTGAATGTGAAGAACGGTGATCATTGTCGCTTTGCGTGTGCTATTGTATCAGCATTAGTGACCCCGAAGGGGCCACCACCACGAACGTCTTCTTACTTTGATTTTAGGACGCTATTCAACTGGAATGGTGTAGAATTTCCTGTTAAGCTGACTAACATTTCAACTTTTGAGTCCAACAATGTTCCATCAACGTTTATGGATTGGATGATAGGTATCGTGATGTTCAGCGAATTACGGAGGTAGTGGGTCCTCTCTACTATACCAGACTAAACAACCTATTCATGTTAATTTATTACTATTAGTCAGTAACCAAACGGATAACAGCATTACGTACGGACAAACAATTTTTCTCGTTTGCTTAACATCCAAATAAGCCGAGTAATGGGGCAAACTATTTTTGAGATACATGTATTCATTATTTTAAAACGCGGGAGCACTTAACCCGCCACGTGTTTCATGACTGTGATTTCGTATACACTAAATTACCTGACCTGATGCAAACAAAAGACAGAACCGGAGAATTTTATGCGGAAAATATACTCGCGTTTAGGAATTATCAAAAACAGATACTACTACCATTCGTAATATATGCAGATTTGGAAGCTCTATTAGTACCGGTAAATCCGGTTGGTCCGATACCGAACAACCGTTCACGATAAAAAAGTGTAGACATGAACCACACTCATCCAGTTACTATATTTAGTCTGGTGTAAACGATGCTTAGTCCAAATTAGAATTTTATAGGGGGTTAATGCCGCGGAGGTATTTATTACACGAATAGAAAGTGATGTGAAACGGATAGAAGTGAACATTTCAAAACTGTTGTTCCAATGTTACCACTGACTGATGAACAAAAGGCGATACATGAACAAAGTCTAAATTGCTATAAATACGACAAGCTGCTTACGGATTATCTTACAAATTCCAAAGTACGATATCACTGTCACGTCACTGGTGTATGTCGTTGTGCGGCACATTCAAATTGCAATTTAAACTATCAATTACCTATATTTATCCCAGTTTTTTTCCATAATCTCAGTGGTTATGATGTTCACCTGTTCATCAAACAGTTAGCGAATAAAACTGAAGAAATTACCGTACTACCTGTTAATAGTGAAAATATAACGTTCCGTAAGCATATTTATGTAGACGAATTCAAACGGTCGTGGTTTTAGGAAAAGAAGTTCATAAATTTGGATTCGTTGATAGTTGTACGTTCATGGCTGCATCCTTAAATACTCTATCTCAGAATTCATCAGATGATCAATGTAGAGAGGTAAGGAAATATTTTGGTGATGATAATAATTTTAACTTAGAAAGAAGGGCAATTTCCCATATGCGTACGTAGACAATTTTAGTAAACTAGACATGCCACTGTACTTCCCTATGAGACAAACTCTGCGATAAAATAAATAAAAATAAATAAAATGCGTGAGATCACTTAAAATGTAATGAACTGGGCCATTATGCTGATATATATTTAAAATCCGACGTGTTGCTGTTGGCTGACGTCTTCGAAAACTTTAGGCGCCTATGTATAGCCGTGTATAGATTAGAACCTGCGTAGTATATTACTATACCAGGATTGGCATGGGATTCCATGTTCAATTTTACTAAAGTAAAGCTAGGATTAATGGCTGATATGGATATGTACCACTTTCCTAAGAAAGGTATTCGTGGTGGAGTGAGTACTTGTGTTAAGCGGAGAAACATTGCTAACAACGAGTTTGTTCCAAATTATGACCCTAATCGTCCTAAAGTGTATTTACAGTATTTGGATGCTACGAATTTATATGGATGGAGTATGCGGCAATGTCTTCCACATGATGGGTTTATGTGGTTAACTGAAGAGGAAAATAATCAATTTGATGTATTAAAGGTTAATGAGCACCTGCAGGATGAGCACAATGATTATGCTTTTTGTCCCGAAATGATCCGCGCCCCACATTCCAAGGAGGAAGAATTAATGCCTAACTTGTGTGATAAGACCAACTATGTTATACAATACCGGTATTTGAAACAATGTATAGTGCATGGGTTAATTGATACTCGTATTCATAGAGTTTTACGCTTTCGTCAAAATCCTTGGTTAGTACCATGCACAGACCTCAATAAAGCTCTCCGAAATCAAGCCAAAAACACATTCGAAAAGGATTTCTTTAAATGCATGAACAATGGCGTATTTGGTAAAACAATGGAGAATGTTGACGAAAGAAGAGTAATCAAGTTATGGGAAAATAACGGTCGTCGTTTGAGTCTAGCACGGTACGTCGCAAAACCGCAATTTAAAAATTTTATTCAATTCACTGACAAATTATTTGCTGTGAAACTGTCGAAACAGGTCGTTACTTATCACAAACCCATGTATGTCGGATTTAGTATTTTAGATCGTTCCAAAATTATACTGTATCGATTTCTTTATATCTTGGTCAGTCCTTATGGTAATAATGTAACATTGCTCTACACAGACACAGATTCTTTAATTGTCGAGATAACAACTGATGATGTGTATGCGCATATGCGGAATAATGTTGGTGAATATGACACATCCAACTATCAAAACGATCTGCATGGTATTACGACTAATACATCTGTCGTCGAAAGAATGAAGGATGAGTATGCAGGCAAAGCGATTCAATATTTTTATGGTGCAGGATCAAAATCGTATTGTCTAAAGCTTGCTGATGATCAAGTGGTTAAGAAAGCTAATGGTGTTAAGAAAGCCGTTATTCAAAAAGTGTTGATGTAGTGTGTAAAATGTTCGTCTTTAGATCAACTTACATGATATACATGCTAAGGTGTTAAACAAAATCGCCTTTAGGTCTCAGGATGACAAGCGGTAAAAATTGGGCATACTTGTGGTCTTAGATATATGACATTACCTCCATATGAAACAATATATATTCATATATGATAATATGTAACATAACAATACAGAATTTTAGTTCGGTAGTTAATGTAGCAACCTTTAGTGGATTACATAATAATGTTATGTAATAATTTATTATCCAGATAATAAGTACATAATATACTCATAATGTGTATATAATAAATAAATTTTATTACATTAAAAACTTTTATTTAACTTACTTGACATTGTATTCGTTACACGTGTTTTAAGAATCGTTAATTTTCACAAATTTAATTGAATAAATCTTAAGAATCAATTTTGGAAAAAAATCGTATGATGTGTGTTAATCGTTTATAACGGGTCTTAGATTTTTTGTTACCTTTGTATACCACATCTACCAATTTTTGTTAGTTTTTGAATGTACAAGAATTCAGATACATAGGTATCAATAACCTTATATTTACTGTTAATGATGTTTAAGTCCATATGTAAAATAACAACTTTGTTGGATTGATATTATGTTAATTGACTGTCTGAAGAAGAACAAGCATATGTTTGAAATATGTCAGCTTCGAAACGTTAGCCACTTCATAATAAATTTCTACTTCGTACATTGAAACCACTGTGTTTTTATTCTAGTTTAGATAATAGTTACTAACTACTAAGTGAGTTTCGTGGTTTTTGTCGATTTAAATTTTGAACCGTTATAGTGATCTTTTATCAAATCTCAAAATAATAAATAAACATAAATATATTTATTATAAGATTTGTTATGAACGAATAAGTTGAAAGGTAAATACGTAATTAAAAATTATTATTAATTTTATTAAATACATAAACAAAAAGTTTACCTCGAGTAGGATTTGAACCTACGACCTGTACTTTTAGAGTACTTAATAAAATAATAATAATAGTGTTTAATAACATATATTTATTTATTTTTTTTATTAAAAAACGTGTACAAGGTTTACTGCATTACATAAGTATCGTACAGATGGTATATATTAGACAAAGCACAGTGACATAATGATTGACAATGATAGTAACAAACTGGTTACAAAGCAGGAAGAGTAGGATATTCATCAATTGTCTACAAATTTTCTGATGTAACCGCTTTCTCTGCCTTTACGCAAATAATATCCTAGTTGAATCAACGACTGAGAATTCTTCGAGATTGGTGTGGTGGTATATGCCTCTCCTGTTTTATACAGTGTTGATTATGCATTAACCAAGTAGCTTGACGGTGACTCTCCGCATGTAGTGTATGACATGGATACGGTGATTTGAACATGTACTGACGACTTGTGTTCCATTAAAATTGAGAGTTCTATCGGTATAAAAGCTTTTGAAATTCTAACCTTTGTACGTCGACTATGACGGGCATCGTATTACAGCTGTCTTATGGCTTTGGTTAACGCGTTATACGTAACTAATCGATCATAATACAGTATGATGTATTTGCTGGTACGTTGATTGATGTTTCGAATTCTACACTGCTTTAGAGTGCAGCGTCTCTTTTTGATTCGAACAGCCTACCACTATAAATGGTGTGACTGCCGTAAATTGATTAGGTGTGAGTAATGGTTGACCATCTCTTTGATAATATGACATTTGGAATTTAGCAAACATTTCATACAATGTAGCAAAGCAATTGCTATCACAACGTTTAAATTATCATACGGATAACGGTCGGTGTTAAAGAATACCCTAATATTTCTTAGTGCAGATTTATTGAATCTGCTCATATCTTGAGAAACATTTTCTCGCTCCGTTTGAAATCCTATAATAATGTATCTAGTCGATGTTTTGATTGCCCATGTGTATTTATGAGTTGTTGGAACGGATGGATATATGATTCCCAACTCCTAATGCTACTGGAGTATTTACATTTTTATCAATGTACTTCGTTAATGCCAATTTCTCCGCTAATGCTGTAATGATATGCGGAACTTTCCAATACACTTTATCTATATTAACTTTTAATGCTTCATCTGCAACAGTTGAAATTACTGCGTCGGTATCAATGTTACTGCGAATTAAAACCAATTCTATTCTAATTTCATCACAGCTTTCCAAATCTCACAGTGCATGGCTGATGGGTGCAGTTCGGAATTTACTATAGCATTGTCAACAATTTTTCGTTTACTTTTCATATACTCATTGTATTTCTGTAAAACTAAGACTTTGCAAGTATGTTCCATTCTGCACTGTCAATGCTTTGAGCGTTAAACGCTTACTGGCTCACATTTCGATCTTTTATAGTTTGCCTTGCTATGGTTACATGCACATGTGTTATCCGGCGTCGCCATCTTTTCTCTAAATGTAATCCTATCGTTATGGCTTCACCGTTAAAATTGATGAGATCTACTATTTTAGGTGTTATGGTTGAAATGGTGAATGTATTTATTGGTAAATAGATGACATGTATTGGGGATTCAATTATTTTGTATCCCGCTGATACACTGGAACGAATTGATGAATAATATGAGATGACTCTCTATTTTTATAACTTCTACTTATTATATTGCACTCGATAACTAACGAATTAACTTTGATAATGTTAATTGGGTTTTCAGAGGTATGCAATTCTTTATCTTTGTAAACGTTTTTGTTGCTTTCATACTATTATTCTTCACTCGTAAATTAATAAACACTCACAACTTCTTCAATGTATCATTAATATGTTTATTAACATCCGCAATTTCGTACGATAGTGGTGGTATTGTAATTGTAGTTTAAATACGAGTTGGCTGTTCTTGGAAGTAACATTTTGTATGGTATTGAAAAATTCAAAACTAGTGAACCCCATTACATATTCCGACCCATTATCGAGATAAATCGATGGGTCAAAGTTGGCTTGCAAGATACAGCTTGTACCGGTACATGTAAATGTGTACGACATTACGATCAAGCAACGACTACAGAGAATCAAAACGAGCCTTCATATAAAAATCGTACGACTGAGTGACCACAATTGCATGTATTGAGGTTTTAACCTTGGTAAAGTTATAGTCAATCGCGTTTCTGCTTTTAAAATAGTGAATTAACTCTAAGAGTGGTTTAATATGCCATATGCTGTCAAAATATGTAATCCATTACGCTTGATGTAAGCCGTCCTGGGTATTCCCTTGTTATTGTCATCATCCCGATTCACGATACCACATTTATTCGTATTGTAGGTAGCACACTACGAAAATTTGATGAATACATTGAAAATATTCCGATTAAAAGTGTTGTCGCGATAGCAAAAGTTAATTACTAAAAGTTATTATATAATAATTGTTATTTGAGAATGGTTTGTATTTCTTTGTTTTTGTAAGAAATTTGTGTAGGGTTTTAACTGAGGGCGGCCCGCAACCAGATGGTTTAAGTTGCAGGTGCAGGCTAAACTTCCTTTATCGAAGGGCAAGACAAATCACTAAATATGTCTATAAAAGCGTCAAAGCATAAGTTGTTCAGGGTTTGAAATGTGATATTTGAAATACAGGTTTCTACGGTTGATTGCACATGTTAATTAGAAATAATGTTTCTTTGTATAATTAAAGTCAAAAGCGTTCACACGAAATAGTTTTATTGCTTTTGTTAGTTGATATAGAAAATAGGGGTGAGGGAATAAAAACGGTTTGTTGGCTTAGAAAGGGAGTTTGATTAGAATTTTCAAAGCGTGCGGGAGAAGATTTGACATCGATTCGGTGTTTGTTTAATTAGATCTTCTTTTCTTTGTTTTGTGTTAATCGATAAATCCGAGTATTTAAACATTTGTGCTGGTGAAAGCTTAAAAGGATAACCTACATTGATAATGTAAGTAAAAGAAAAGATTTTACGGTTTGTGAAATTACACAGAAAAGGTCATTCTACCTACTCATTTAAATTGTTCAAGCCAAACTGAAACCCGGACCTGCAAAACTGTTGTGTTCATTGAAATTACGCAAGCATAGCGAAGCACGCTCTCTTTTCTCTTTATGTGTTCTATTTTGTGTATTGATAATTCCAACCTGTATTTATAATGATAAAACCACAAACGATCATAGGTATAAAATCAGAAAAGCTGATCCTAATGATCTATATCTATACAAACGTCTCTTTGTTACCGTTATATGCCTATATGTCTATATTTTGTGTTTTGTTTTATGCCTAAGAAAAATTGAGAGAAGAGCGTTATTATCTTGCATTTGTAATAATACGTACTAATCATGTTGGTGAATCGGTGTTGCAGGACTTTATGTCAGATGTTATACTTTGTCTACTGCGGATTAATGTGTTGGCCCGAATGGTTTTCTGTGTAATCCATTATATCATTCATTGTTACTGTACATGTGTATCATTTGTTGTGCTCGTATCCACAAATTTGTATGTGTAACGTACTTGCCCTTTTTCATTTGTGCTACTTAAATAATCTGTAACCTGTTTAATTTTCTGTTGTTATTTTTTTATGTAGGTTGAATTTGTAATATGTATTACTAGAGTGCTTAATGTATTTTTGTTAATAACCGCCCTGATTGGTTAAACAAAAGGGCCACATGATCGGGATTACACTTTTCCTTTTCTTTTTTTAGATTGATTGACGATCTTATTGTGGATACGATCACACTGTTTATATTTATTGCCTTTATGTGTAGTTATTGAAATTGCCTTGCATTTTATTTTGGTGATATTTAAATTTTGTAAGGTACGCCTTTTAATTTGATTTAATGATGTCCTTTGTTTTTTTTGTTCTGTTTATGTCCGGTAGTCCCACACCCTGTATAATGCTTTATATGTAATTATTTAACTAAAAGCAGACAGGAATTGGTTCCAAAAGGGATCCCCTGTTACTTGTTTATTTTTGCTTTAATTTGAATACCATTTATAGACCTGATTTTATGTTTATTTGTGACTAAACGTCGTTTTAGGCAATGTGATAGATTTTGTACGCCTTTAATACCGATAGAGTAGTGTTGATACCTATTTAACCTTTGATTTGGATTACTTGTGTTATCTTATTTTGTTTTTTCTTTGTGTGATTATTATTGGAATAAAGGGAGTTTTCTTGGTGATTCTTTTCTCCCGATGTAAATAGGATGACGAGCGAATCACCAGGTAGCGCAACTCGTTTATCTCAATTGTAGTTTTGTTTCATTTAATTACCTTGCCACCTTATGCAACAAATTAACCTTATCCGACCCTATCTCCTGCACATTACACAACGTAGGGTATTTGCCCCTAGACGATCACTGTTTTTTTTTAATCAGGTTAGAATTTTGCGAGTTCTAGATCAGATTTGTAAATCAACTCTGATTATTTAATCACGGCCAGTAAGGAGATTTAAGCTATTAATTGGAGTAAGCCTAACATTAGCCGGTGTAGCATCATTCTCAGTGACATCAATTTAAGCAATTAATAATAGCATCTTATCAGTCAAATTAAGATGCATCCTTTAGCTATTGTTTTGTCTCTTGAATTTGCATTAATGCGAACAAGTTCAAATTACACGTTTCATGATAGGGTACGTCTGGGTTACGACAGAGTGGTGCCGGTGACCAGGATAAGGTTTTGTTGCATTTAGGGGCGTGGTTGATTTCTTTTCATTTTATTCACGCAAATTCCCATTTAATTAATTAAAAGAAAAGGAAAGGATGAAAAAAAAAGGAGGCTGAATTGTCGACATTGGAATAAATCAATGTAGGGTTTGCTTTTGAGCCAGTAATGTTTTATTGAAAAGCACTTATGGAGGTGAATGATGATGTCTATTATGAAGGGCAAGAGGGAAAACAATGTCCGCATACAAGTAAAACAAATAAATAAATTTTTTTCTCAAATTGCAGCTAATCTGGAAGGCGCTGACTTTGATTATTAAAGCACAATATTTGATTGAGGACAGTCCTATTGTCTAATAGGCTTTAGTACTAAATTTTAGCGTATTACACCACCATATTATTGGTGTCAAGTCTTGCTGTTGACAATCGATACTGGTTATGTAACGTATTTTGGGAAGGGTGAATGTTTATTTATGGTAATCCGCAAAGACCTATAGGTACAAGTGCCTAACGCCGCCTATTGTGTGTCAAGGAGAGCCGAAGTATGTACTCGTTGGGATATAATATATAAATACTAACCATGTGTATGTAAGGCCGAACTGCGTTACCTTCCAGTTTCTAATTGTCGTTACAGCTCGTGGTTTAACACATTTTGGGAGATGAATGCGTATTTATGGTGAACCGCAAAGACCTCATAGGTACAAGTGCCTAACGCCGCCTATTGTGTGTCAAGACGCCAAGTACTATCGTTGATATATAATATGTAAATACTATTTTTATGTACTGCTGAAAGGTGAACCGCTAAGACCTCATAGGTACAAGTGCATTTGCCGCCTATTGTGTGTCAAGGAACGCCAAGCTATACTATCGTTGATATATAATATGTAAATACAATTTGTATGTACGGCTGAAATGTGCTACCTTCCACTTTGCTGTCGCTTAAGATGTGGTGTCATACCCATTATTTGTATTGGCAAATAACTATGTTTTTGTTTTGATCATTCAGAGGTCAGCAACCTTCGAAGATTTTATTTATTATTACATTTTTAATTTTTTTTCCAATAAAAAGTATGAATTGTTAAACATAGAACCGACAGTTTTGATTTAAGGAATTGGTAGGGTTGTCACTGAGCATAAATTATTAGTAGTTGATCGCCTCCTTTTGCTCAAATTTGCAATGGTACTATTTTAATAAGCAGTAATACCTGTCGAACGACGGGTTAGTCACAAGAATTTTTTTCTCTCTAGCGGGTAACTCTTGCTTTCAGGGTAATCTATTAAGGACAGTTTAAAGGCGTACCTGTAACTAAGATAATACTAATTTTTGTTTGTTTATGAGAATAATTATGGACCAAGCGGAAGCTCTTGGAGTGGAGATGGAGCCACCCGTCAAGATGCCCATGATGGACTAACCAGATGGCAGGATCCGGAGATGGCAGCCAGAAGGACGCGGAAATGGAGGGTCTCAAGGAGGTTGTCGAAATCAGGGAAGATTGCTGGAAACACTCCTCGAACAGAGCGCGATGATGCAAAGGACCATCGAAAAGCTTGTTGCGACACCCGGAACCGGAAGTCCAAATGGTGCACAGGGTTCGGGCCTATCCGCGCACAAAGGAACCATCATCGGATCTTTATGAAGGTCAGTCACTTAGGTTAGAAATATTAACTCTGCACGGTTTATGACTTCCACCCCGCGTAAAGTGAACGGAGATGGCAATACACTCCTGATCATGAACAATCGTTCAAATCGCTGATGTTAGCTTTTCAGGTGCTGAATGTCGCAATATCCTGTTGGCGCTATCTAGCAAAACTAGGTCCCCTTTAAAATTGAAGAAGCCCATTTTCGCGGTAACCATGCGGTGCATCCGTGCCTATCACTTGTCGGGTGAGGATTACTTGCGAGCGGTGCAAACGTGTTTAGAAGCCGGTGCACAAAGTTGGGCGTTGATAAACGAGGTCGATTGCCGAGATTACGGTTCGTTTAAGGAAGAACTTTTGGCGTATTTTTGGTCTCCCGAAAAGCAGGTTGTTGAACGCAATAAACTATACAACATGCGTTATCACCCGGACGGCAGACTGTCTCTTGCCGAATATTTTCTTAAACAAATTAATGACTATCGCCTTTTGACCCTCCCATCGCAGAGGAAGTTATTCTGATGAAATTATGCGTCAATATCCTACTGCCACCCAATCGTTATGGGGAGTCTGTTCAGACCGGAGTTTGAATGGCGCTCTTTCCTTTTAGAAAGGTTATCGGCTATTGAAGCAAGGAAACCGAGAAATGAGGTTGGGAGAGTGCAGGCAGTCAATACTACTGGTGGAGTACCGGCATCGTTGCCGCCTTTCAACGTACCCCGCCATATTGGATCCCTGATGCGACGCATCCTCGCTCTTCGGGAAACGACCCTTGGGAAACTAAAGTGGGATGGTTTCTCTTCCGCCACAAATTTTACTCCCACTAAAGGTAGCGCCAAGCCTAGCTGCCCGCTTATTAGATTTGTAAAACCAGGTTTCAAAATAGTAAGAGTTCTAGCAGTTCTCAAACTCCCAGCCTAAATTTATTCTGTGCTTGGCCCTCCATGTGGCCCTCGGGAATTAAATAGATTGTATTTGAAGGTGTCAAACTAATTCAGGGTACGGGTGGAAATTTGGGACCGGGTTGGGAGCAAACAACAAGGGTATTAAGAACCCGTTGCAGTTGGTCCGATGGGATGCAAGTGCCCTGCACAGGAATCGAATTTGTCTTACGCGTCGGTAGTGCCTCTCCACATTACAAAACAACGGTAGTCCAATAGACCTAACCAAAGTTCGGCCATTGCCCCATATTTATATCAAGTGTTGTAATATCTCCCTATTGAGTCTGTTAGATTCGGGAAGCGAGGTTACTTGCATCAGTGAGGAGTGCTATTTCAAAATTAGTCAGTGGGAAAAATTCTCTAGACTTCCGGTAACGGGTATACAGCTGCGAGGAGCGGTGGGACAAAGGAGTGCTAGGGTCAGGTACCAGGTGTGGATCCCTTTTCAATTGAGAATATATCCGTTACGTTTGAACATTCTTTTCTGGTTATTAAAGGTTTAATCCGGCCCGTCATACTGGGGATAGATTGGTGTATTCTGTATCGGGGAGGATAAATTTTGTGGATGATGTCCTAACCGTCCTCAATGACGAAAGAATATTCTATCCGTTTCAATATCACTGACCAGTGCGTCGATCAAAGATCACGGACCCTGTATTGCTTTTCCAAACGGCGTCCGTTGCTCCGAGCCTGGCAAGGTCATGTTGGATGTTGCGAAGGAAATGGAAGAAAAGATAAAAACATTCCCAATATAGACCCTAGTCAGCGTCAGCAATTCAAGGTTTTATCGAGGAGTATAGACAACTCTTCAGCGATATCCCGAGTCGTCCCAACAAATATACGCATGTTATTAAGCTGCACGACACCACCCCATTTTTGCGTCGGCCCTATCCTATACCCTTTTGTTTGAGAGCGTCTGTGGAGGAGGAAATTAATCGCATGTTAAGGTTGGGTGTCATCAAAAGAGAGGCGACGGAATATGCCAGTCCCATGACTGTTGTCAAGAAGAAAGACGGGAGTGTTCGCATATGTTTGGATGCGCGGTTTTTGAATTCGCGAATGGTCTCGGATTATGAGTCTCCGGTACCACCCGAGGAAATTTTAACGTCTTTTCTAGAGTCCGATACATAACAACCATAGATTTAACCGCTTCTTATTGGCAGATCCCATTAAGCGAAGACAGTAAGCAATATACGGGATTTTTGTTTAACGGGAGGTCTTACACTTATCAAGTCCTACCTTTTGGTTTAAAAACGGCTGTCGGTTCTTTCTCGCGAGCTATGGATGTGATTATAGGGCCCGAATTACGCCAGTTTGTATTCAATTACGTTGATGATCTTTTGGTCGTCTCTGAATCATTTTGTGACCATATACAACATCTTAGGAAACTTTTTGCGCGATTTAAGGAGGCCAATGTAACCATAAACGTTAGGAAAACGGATTTTTTATTGCCAGAGGTAAAGTTTTTGGGGCATGTTATAACTACTAGGGGCGTTAAATCTGATCCTGAAAATTGTCTTCGATACAACAGTTCCTAGGCCAAGAAATGTAAACAATTGAGAGCTTTTATTGGGTTGTGTAGCTATTACGTCGATTTGTCCAACTTACAGTTACCTCATTGCGCCTTTGTTGAGGTTACTCCAGAAGAGGGTTAAATGGTATTGGGAGGCGGAACAGCAAAGGTTTGAACAAACCAAAAGGTTATTTTTGAGTACCGTCATGCTATCTTTCCCGGATTTTTCGAAACCCTTCTACCTACAGGCGGACAGTTCCGAGTTGGCTGTCGGGTTGAATTGTATCAACTTAGCAAGGAGGGCGAACATCAGGTTATAGGGTTTGCTAGTCGCGTCCTTCACGGGCCCGAATTGTATATACGGTTACCGAAAAGGAATTGTTGGCTATTATTTTCGGATTAAAGAAATACCGTACGCTAGTTTTGGGCTATCGCATTGTAATTCGCACAGATCATTTTTCGTTAAAATTTCTTCGCCATTGTCGGCTTCTGAACGATCCCCTAACGCGATGGTCGCTATATTTATCGCAGTACGATTATACGATCGAACACATCAAGGGGCGTGACAACGTGGTGGCGGACACTCTATCTCGATTTACGGAGGGTTTGTCAGACGCCCACTTAGTACATAACGAGGCGAAAAACCCTAAAGTAGCTCACACTCGTGTTACTGGTCTATTGTGCGCCTTTGAAAGAGAGTTTTCCAAGGATATTTGTAAACAGCTCGGGAATATATCTAAACTGCAGGAGGATTACTTTTTGGTCCTTATATCAATTCTATACCGGGGTCCCTTGTCGTATTAGACAAAACCCAAAAAGTTGGTTAATGATTTTCAGTTGATCAGCACATTTTACTATATAAGGATGCTTCAGGAAGTTGCCGAATAGCATTGCCGCGGTTCTAGTCACTGATGTGATTCGGTCTTTGCATCAATATTACGGCCACTTTGGCACCTCCAAGTTATGCGCCCTCTTAAAGCGGTGGTTTTATTTTCGTAAATTCCGAACAACCATTTTCAGGGTCATCCAAAGTTGTGATTTGTGTCAGAAGACTAAATCCCTAATAGGACGTTAACTGGGCCGCTTCAGGTAATTTCAGCCGCGGCTCCGGGTGATTTGGTGTTTGTAGATTATTATGGACCGTTGCCAGAAGGAAGGGGCAAAGTTGCTTATATTTTTGTGGTAATTGACTGTTTTTCCAAGTTTTACGGCTCTACCCAGTACGCAGGGCTCTGCAAGGATCTCCGTAAAGTGCATACTCCAAGACTACATCAGGTATATTCCTATTAAGACTATTTTATCGGACCACGGAACCCAGTTTACTGCGGCGTACTGGCAAAATCGCTTTTTTTTCTTCCATACGACATCCGCATCTAATCCGGCGGAGCGGGTTATGAGGAACTAAGCAGGTTGTTTAGGGTCTATTGTCAAAATGCACACGCTAGTTGGGCTAATCACGTGAAGGATATAGAGTGTTTATTTAATATCATCCCCCATTTAAGCACGGGCTACCCCCCTTTCGACATTGTAAATATCCCGCGCCCGAGGGACCATTTCGCCACTTGCCTGGGGAAAATATTGCCTATCTCCACCACTGAATCGCAGGCTGTGATTTGGAATAAAGTCAGAGAGAACTTGGACAGAAGTGCAAGGGAGCGCGTCAGAGGTTTCAAACACCAAGGTGACCGACTGTGTATCGACGACTACGTTTTGCTTAAGGAAAGCAATATTTCGGACGCCTCGAAGAAACAAATATCCAAGTTTCTCCCCTTATATTCTGGACCCTTTCGTATTATAGCCAAACCCTACCCGAACGTGTACCGTTTGTTGGATGAAGAGATGGACTCTATAAAGGGAAATTATAATATTGCTAACCTGAAGTTTTATCATAGGCCCGAATCCTAGGAATATCGACGGCTGTGCCCTAGGCACTTGCTCGTCCACAAATAAGTGGAAACCTGGTTGTATACACCCATTATTTTTCTTTTTCTATTTTATTTAATATTGTTTTTTTCTGATATTATTTATGCATGGGTCATTTATCATATTTTCTCATGGTTTACTGAGCATGTCGTCTAATAGACGTTTGGATTGCTTAGTTAATATGTTTACTAATTACGCTTTGTTGTAGTGTAAAGGAAAATAGTTCGTGGCGAAGGATAACGAAGACCACGATTCGAAACGAAGGATGTTGAAAACTCTCCGAATGTTCACGAACAAACATCGCAAGCTTTCAAAGGGGCGTTCTGTAGGTAGCACTACGAAAATTTGATGAATACATTGAAAATATTCCGATTAAATTGTTGTCGCGATAGCAAAAGTTAATTACTAAAAGTTATTATATAATAATTGTTATTTGAGAATGGTTTGTATTTCTTTTTTTGTAAGAAATTTGTGTAGGGTTTTAACTGAGGGCGGCCCGCAACCAGATGTTTAAGTTGCAGGGCAGGCTGAAACTGCCTTTATCGAAGGGCAAGACAAATCACTAAATATGTTTATAAAAGCGTTTTGAAAATAAAATGTCAGTATTATACAAAAATTACACCGCGGTCAAAGCATAAGTTGTTCAGGGATTGAAATGTGATATTTGAAATACAGGATTTCTACGGTTGATTGCACATGTTAATTAGAAATAATTTTTTTGTATAATTAAAGTCAAAAGCGTTCACACGAAATAGTTTTATTGCTTTTGTTAGTTGATATAGAAAATAGGGGTGAGGGAATAAAAACGGTTTGTTGCTTAGAAAGGGAGTTGATTAGAATTTTCAAAGCGTGAGGAAGATTTGACATCGATTCGGTGTTTGTTTAATTAGATCTTCTTTTCTTTGTTTTGTGTTAATCGATAAATCCGAGTATTTAAACATTTGTGCTGGTGAAAGCTTAAAAGGATAACCTACATTGATAATGTAAGTAAAAGAAAAGATTTTACGGTTTGTGAAATTACACAGAAAAGGTCATTCTACCTACTCATTTAAATTGTTCAAGCCAAACTGAAACCCGGACCTGCAAAACTGTTGTGTTCATTGAAATTACGCAAGCATAGCGAAGCACGCTCTCTTTTCTCTTTATGTGTTCTATTTTGTGTATTGATAATTCCAACCTGTATTTATAATGATAAAACCACAAACGATCATAGGTATAAAATCAGAAAAGCTGATCCTAATGATCTATATCTATACAAACGTCTCTCTTGTTGCCGTTATATGCCTATATGTCTATATTTTGTGTTTTGTTTTATGCCTAAGAAAATTGAGAGAGAGCGTTATTATCTTGCATTTGTAATAATACGTACTAATCATGTTGGTGAATCGGTGTTGCAGGACTTTATGTCAGATGTTATACTTTGTCTCACTGCGGATATAATGTGTTGGCCTGAATGGTTTTCTGTGTAATCCATTATATCATTCATTGTTACTGTACATGTGTATCATTTGTTGTGCTCGTATCCACAAATTTGTATGTGTAACGTACTTGCCCTTTTTCATTTGTGTCTACTTAAATAATCTGTAACCTGTTTAATTTTCTGTTGTTATTTTTTATGTAGGTTGAATTTGTAATATGTATTACTAGAGTGCTTAATGTATTTTGTTGTTAATAACCGCCCTGATTGGTTAAACAAAAGGGCCACATGATCGGGATTACACTTTTCCTTTTCTTTTTTTAGATTGATTGACGATCTTATTGTGGATACGATCACACTGTTTATATTTATTGCCTTTATGTGTAGTTATTGAAATTGCCTTGCATTTTATTTTGGTGATATTTAAATTTTGTAAGGTACGCCTTTTAACTTGATTTAATGATGTCCTTTGTTTTTTGTGTTCTGTTTATGTCCGGTAGTCCCACACCCTGTATAATGCTTTATATGTAATTATTTAACTAAAAGCAGACAGGAATTGGTTCCAAAAGGATCCCTGTTTGTTACTTGTTTATTTTTGCTTTAATTTGAATACCATTTATAGACCTGATTTTATGTTTATTTGTGACTAAACGTCGTTTTAGGCAATGTGATAGATTTTGTACGCCTTTAATACCGATAGAGTAGTGTTGATACCTATTTAACCCTTTGATTGCGATTTACTTGCGTTATCTGATTTTTGTTTTTTCTTTGTGTGATTATTATTGGAATAAAGGGAGTTTTCTTGGTGATTCTTTTTCTCCCGATGTAAATAGGATGACGAGCGAATCACCAGGTAGCGCAACTCGTTTATCTCAATTGTAGTTTTGTTTCATTTAATTACCTTGCCACCTTATGCAACAAATTAACCTTATCCGACCCTATCTCCTGCACATTACACAACGTAGGTTATTTGCCCCCTAGACGATCACTGTTTTTTTTAATCAGGTTAGAATTTTGCGAGTTCTAGATCAGATTTGTAAATCAACTCTGATTATTTAATCACGGCCAGTAAGGGAGATTTAAGCTATTAATTGGAGTAAGCCTAACATTAGCCGGTGTAGCATCATTCCCAATTTAAGCAATTAATAATAGCATCTTATCAGTCAAATTAAGGTGCATCCTTTAGATATTGTTTTGGCTCTTGAATTTTCATTAATGCGAACAAGTTCAAATTACACGTTTCATGATAGGGTACGTCCGGGTTACGACAGTATGGATTTGTGTAGATAACTTATCTCGCATATTTATCCCTCTAAATTATGGGATTTTCAATTTCTCAATAAATTTTGATAGCTCAACGTTGCTTAAGGCGTGACGTGGTAGCTTCAGTGGGAGTTTTTTTAATACGGTTGCAGATATAAGCCTAAATCTCGCCTATATGGTTTCATGTATGAACCTTTTCCTAAGCTAGCTGCTTCCATTGCTTGATTGTGTTGTTTGGTATCGTCTAACAGTTTTCTCGTCAGTAACCGCTTTTGCAACTGCGGCTGCACCTCCACCCAAAAGACCTAAAGCTCTTAATGATACAAATACGAGAATAGGATGTGTGGATTTTCTACGTTTCGGTATTGGTAATATTCTGCTCCTGGGAGTCAAGATTTTTCTGTGTTTAAAACGTTTAAGGCTGGTACCGTAGATTTTAAAGATGATCGAAGTTTACTACCTACACGACGTGGTGCTAAAAGGACTGCTTTGTTGAACAAAATTGGTCTGTTTCTGTGGGAACGCTTCCTACGTCGTGATTTGCCTTTCATTCTCATTGTCCTTTTCTTTTCATTATACCGGCTATGGTTCATGCAACTGCTCCCCCTCCAAAGGTGGCGTTTGAGGTACGAAATCTATTCCAACCTTTTTGTTGCAGTCTTAACAGTTATGTGGTGACGCTTTAGATCGTTTGACTGGGAGTGTGCAATATCATGTTCTTTACACGCTTTGTCCGATTCGTTAATACCTCTGTCACCGCGAACTATTCGTTCTCGTAAACGGGTACCCTGGCCAAAATATCTGTACGGAGGTATATGTAACTCCACGGGTAATTTATTTATAAAGGTGTTAATTAATCCAGAACCTTTTTTATTGCTAATACACCGAGAACTACAGTTCATACCAGACTGACTGACAATTCAGTACTAAACTGATTAATGCGTACTACGTACACACGCACGCACGCACGCACGCAACCACCCACACACTCACACACACACACACACACACACACACACACACACAAACAGACACACACGCACACGCACCCGCACACGCACACGCACACGCTCACGCGCAAGCGCACGCACACAAACACGGACACGCACGCACATGACACACACGCACGCACACACGCACGAACGCACGCGTGCACGCACGCACACACGCACACACAATCAAGAATTGACCATCAATATATATATATATATATATATATATATATATATATATATATATATATATCTATATCTATATGCATATATTACAACCAGACAAGTGGTGGTTCATTACTCCAATGGCGACGTCCGTTTTGTTCCACAAGATACAAAATATAACCTCCTCTTTAAACATTGCTCTTTTAATAATTGAAGTTATCTCGATGGGTATGTGGTTATACACTCCCAAAAACATAACCGCGTAAGTCATTCCAGTTGCCAACCATGGTATAATAGAGCTTGCTCCGATGCATCATCCCAAAAACAAAAAGTCTATACCAAATGGAAGTCAAATAAATCTGTCAAAATCACGCCGAATATATCGACGCAAGGAGTAGTCGCAAAAAAGGCGAAAAGGATGTTTAAAGGACGTAAATGCAGAGAATTGGTCTCATGTACTTTGGTAGTCGTAAGTTTTGGTCATTGGCTAAAGCCATCAGTAACAACTTTAGTACATCCTTCTTTCTCCCCACGCCGTCTCATGACGGAGCTGTAGTGGCTGATCCTGCTGACAAAGCCAACCCCTTTGTGGATTATATCAATAATTCTGGTAAAATTGTGCCGTCGCCCAAATCTACCCCATACGCTATGGAAACAATCCACTATCGATACAAACTCCTAGAATATATTATCAATAAACTTGACTCTAGCAAGGCGATTGGCCCTGACGGTGTTCCAGCTAACTTCCTTAAAAAATGCTCCCCAAAGCAAGTACCTACATTGTCCAAACTCTTTTGGATCTCCATGTCATCTGGAGACTTTCCCTCAAGTTGGCGAATGTCCAACCTATTCCTAAAAAGGGCGATAAAACCGATCCTTTAAGCTATCGCCAATAGCTATGCTATTACTACCATTCCATCGAAAATCATGGAAAAGCCATCAACCATCAACTACTTTTGTTACTCGAGTCTAATAGACTCCTCAGCAACCAACAAATGTGGTCTCAGACAGTCGTTCAACGGGTGACATTCTTTCATATCTCACCAAACTTTGCAATAACACGTTAGAAAGGTCCGGTAAAACTGTCGTTACTGTAAATATTTGAAAGGTTTTTGACCAGATCTGGCACAAGTGCCTACTTTCCAGCCTTACCTCGTTTGGATTATCCGATATGCTCATCAATTGGGCTTCCAGCTTTCTAGACAAAAAACGTGTGGTGATGTCGTCTATGGCATCTTTTCGAAAGAAACTTCTATTAACGTGGGCGTACCCCAAGGATCAGTGGCAGCTCCCACACTTCTCCTGTTATACATTGCAACGGGCGTAGCACCCTTAGATACTACTCTAGTTTGTTTAACCCGCTCCAAAGAATAAGATTTGGGCTCTTTTAAACCTTCTTATATTATCAACATTATTGAAGAAAATTTAATACCTGAGATGATTATTTTTTATTACGTTTTATAAAAACTGAATAGATTTAATTTATAAAGATATCATGTACTAGTTAATTTTTACTTTGGTTGCTAATTAATTTCGGTTTGCGTAAATTAATTCTAAGATTTATGTTTACTAACTCATTTCTTAATTGATTGCAACGACTAGCTCAAGTTAATATAAAAAGAACGATTTCTGTTATCATTGCCCATAATTATGTAAGCTTGTGATATTAATAATCTTTAACAATAAAAGTAAATCAAACGTTATACTCATTTAATTAAATTTCTAATCTGAACGAAAATGCATCAATGCGTTGTTTACAAATATTTATATAAAAATCCCACCTACGATATAAGATAACCTTCTTAAAACATACAACAAATAAAATCCTTATCATAATTAAACTCGTTGTTCTCGTTTAATTGTGACAATCAAATGTAAAGTTTCGAGAAAATCAACACACAAAAAGTTTTATTTATTAACACAACAAAAAAAGGTTCTTACTTATTTTCGTTGCAACTGATGATGTAATACTGGCGTTTCTTAGTCCGCTGACAAGGGGCCTCAGAACCGCGAATGCTCCCTTTTTACTCATCAATTAATTCAAGTTATTGTTCTTTATACTTTCCCAATTTGGGTCGATTACTGGCTATTATATTTATTGTTCACTATTTAAACACAATTGATTACGGTTCTGAGACATACAAATCGCGTTATCTTCACTTATTACGTCACTTTCTATTATTTTAACAAGGAAGGTAATTTTCTGCTTCTTCTCCATCACCGTTAATTAATTCTTATTTGTAATTTTAATACTTTATATGGCATCGTGACTATACAATGCCGCTTACACTGAATTCTGACCGCTTATTTTTATGCGACCCTTTCTGTTCGCTTGCTTATCGCGACTGTTTTTGTTCGCTCACTATATGCGACTGACTTAAAAAACTGTACATCATTATTATAACAGCGTCATTCCTTCCCAACACGGTAATGCACTTGCAAATGCCCCGTATTTTAAATATCTTCACATCCAATATATAGATGACTTATTAAAAGAAACTCAAGCTTTTCATCTTAAAAATTAATTACATTTAAATACAATTAAACAATAACCGTTTCTTTATTAATTTATAAATACCTAATCTCGTATAATTTAGCGCGAAATTTTAAGTTTTCTAAAGCTCCCGTTACAACATAAATAGCCAAATTTCCTCAACAACTAGCCCGGTTCATTGCTTTGAATACGACAGCACTCTACATTGTAGTTCTTCTCAGTTTTCCTACAATAAGTCTAGTCAAGGCCTTAAAGTGAAAATGGCAGCCTCAATCAACGGAAACTTAGATTGTGTCCTTGAACGGGGAAAGAATAATCTACTCTCGTTCAACACCGATAAAACCCAGTGTTGCCTTGTGTTGGTCAAGAAACACCGATCATTTCCTGTTGTAAACATGAATGGCTTAGATCTCTAGTTTTCAAACCTTATTTACATGTTGTCCCTATCATCAAACCTTTCATGAGTTGACCACCTTTTGTCAGCTAGCAAAATAGCTACCCGTAAACTGGGCTTGATATAGATCTAAACACTACTTCACATTGCAACAACTCCTTTTACTGTACAAGGCCCAAATTCCATCTCATTTGGAATACAATTCCCACCTCTGAATCAGTGCTCCCCAATATGCCCTTGATATGTAAACCGCATCCAAAAAAGAGCTATAAGACTGATAAATGAGTCATCTATACCTTCTGACTTACGGTCTCTTGAGCATAGAAGAATAGTTTCGGTTCTTTCATTGTTCTAATAGTGGCAAGTGTGTCTCCGGTCATAAATATTTCTCGGCAGCGTAACAATATCCTTAATTTCCCCAGTGTTTCTGAGTGCTTGAGCACGTTAAGCAAATCTTAGCCTCTTGAGGAATACTATTAGTAAAAAAAATTTAAAATGGTAAAATGGTAAATTTTCTAAGAACGTTTTTAATAAAACTCTTTTCCTGTAATTATTTTCGATGTCTAAAATTTTTGTGTTATTATAATTAAAATTGTGCTTAAAATTTATAACATGTCTTGCCAAAGTGGTGCTGTTAGCTTTAACCCATGCATCTGATTTGTGTAATATGATTCTGTTCTTTAATGTCTGTAACGAAGTGCCAATCAAAAATGCAATTTTCATAAGGAATTTAGTATCGTATTAGCTAGTAATCCTTTTTTTAGCTTACATTTTAGATTTGAATGCAAATTTTTACCTTTGTTTTGTGGCGAAGAAACTATTGATCAACCACAGTCTAATAACGACATTTCTGGATGGTTTTATAGAATTACACAAACTTTGACCAGCCACTAATGACTGGTTACGTTCTATTAAACATCCTGTCAGTACAAACATTACGTTTCAGTAAAGTCCCATTGGTCATCTTCAGGTTCTCTCCAACTGTTTGACTAGGCCCCTTGTTACTGGAATCGCACATAATTTTCGTAAAAGTTTCTTTAGTTAATATAAAATTGTTCACACCTTTCAAAACTTCAATCAATAAACACGTCAACAACTAATATCTTTATTTAATCGAATGTTTATAATAAATTATACATATTAAATAAATTAATAATATCTAGCAATACTTCCGTAAGGATAGCTTAAGTGTCCTGAATAAGGGTAAGTGAATGAAGCATTGTAAGCAGTAATTGATGGTGCCAAGACTCTAGCGACTGGGGCAGAAACTTTGCAGACACAACTGGAAAGGTTGTAATGGCTGGAGCAATAACTTTTGCAGTTACAACTGGAGCTGGTGCAGGTAGAACAGCTGGAGCGAGAGGGAGTTTTCTGACTACAGCGTTAAAACCTGTGAGGTCATTAGCAGCGTAATCAACAATTCGTTGAGTTCCATCAGAGTCAATAAGAGAATATTGGCCTTGTACATCATCTCCATTTCTGGTTTCAACTTGGCTCTTGACATCGCCTGTTAGTGGATCGTTTACTCCATAACTGAATGAATATTGAGGGTGTGGATCATATTCCACGGTTTTGGCAACTGTAGTTGCAATGGGCCCTGGCAACACAGGTATGCTAGCACTGACAATGGCAGCAAAAGTAACAAGAACTACAACCTAAAATTTTTAAAGTAGTATTACACTCTTTTATTGTACAAAGAAAATTTTAAAAGTATTTGAAGATAAATGTTCGCTTACCTTTCCAATCATTGTGATTTTAGGAACAGTCACTGTAACTGATAACTAATTCGCTCCAAATTTGTCTTATATAGATCTCGATCTATTTTGCATATTTAACAGTTGTCATACGTTCAACGCCCGTGGAAGGTTAACTACGCAAATTCATTAAAACTGGTGCTAATTTAGTAAGAAATTTAAAATTAGTTTAATTTAATTGTCTTGCATACGTCTCATACAATATGACTAAGTTGATATAAAATGCTGTTTTCGAATTTTTGTACTTTATGTATACTATTGTTGGATATATTTAAAGTGATCCTTGTTAACGAGGGATTTATATTTTAATAGTTAACATACCAGTTAAGATTAATGATTTATCTCACATTTTTCCTTTAATCACAGATTTTTAATAATGTTTATTCATTTCAAGTTTAGGGTGTATTCGATCAAACAGGGTAAAACGTAAGCCTTATGTTAGAAATAAAAAATTAGAGTATAGTTCAAATTTTATGAGGTGCCAATGTGAAAGAAAAATTTTAGGCTTGAAGAATGCTTGTGAGTGTTAATTTGAAAATCGCGTCATATATAACAATTTTTTTTTATCATCCAAGTACAAAATCTCTGTCATCTAAAGGTTTAAATTTTTATGTTTTTTTTTAACATGAACATAACATTGGATGTGTCACTAAAGTGTTGCAGAGTAATGGCTAACATAAATTGTGTACTATTCATAAACATAATCATACTGTTAATAAGCATTTTCATCAAAAGCTAAATTAAAACGAGATATTGAAAAATTAAGTCTTAATTTATCTAAATTAATTGCATACGAGGAAGTTATGACTTATTATTTGGAATGTTAAGCAATTCACGGAATGAAATTCATGTCAATTCATCGCGCGACAATTCTTTGCTGACAATTCATCGCGAGATAATTCATCGCAAAGACAATTTATCACGCGACATTTCATCGCGCGAAATTTCATATTGACTATAGAGACTGGAAAATATGCACTAAAAAAGATATATGTATGCAATATGCACTAAAATGTATTCAAATATACACTAAAATATGCAATATTCAGTAAAAATAACCAAATTTTAAAAGACAAGTTCAACAAAGTTTATTAAAATTTTTAGAAATTAACAATTCATTTTATAATACATATCACACTTAAAACTAAATATAATAATAAATGTGCATTGTGTTGTATTGGTGGCGCGCTGCTGAGGAATCTTCTTCCTCTTCAGCGCGTGGATTGCGAAGTTGTTGGGTTGTGGGTCGTGTGGATTGCCTTTTGACAGTGTTGTGCTTTCCATTGTTGGTCGTTCGTAAAAAAAAAGATGTGTTGTGGAGATGTGGTGATGTTGGAGTATGTTGTGTGGACTGTCCTGTTGCCGTTCGGTTGTGGCTTGTAGTTGATGCCCTGCGCATCTGAAATAAGAAACATATGTTAGTTGTGTGAAACATTGTCGGTTTTAACAGAACAGAATAAATTAAATTGTCGATACTGCATACTTATCTGCGGCACCCGACTTCGCTAAGAACCTTTGTTTGATTACCCGAAAAGGGTAACCACCTCTGAATCGTGAGAGAGGATCACTCCCGACAGGTCAATCCCAGTTTGCGCCTGAACGAGCGCCGCTGCCACCTTACGGATGACAGGTAGGGCCTTCTCCATATCGAGACCTCCGAGGAGGCCCAGTATGGCGTCCAACCCTAAGGCGGGTTGGGCAGGCGGGGTAACGGCAGCGTCGGGATCCGATCTCAGTACTTCCGCCTTCTCAACCTTGCCTGCTGTCGCTCGGGCGTAACTGACGCCGGTACGGTTTGAAGAAGGCGCCGTCATTGGCGGTGTCCTCTTCGGTCTCTAATGTACTTCCGTATTCTTCCGTTGCGGAGGTCGATGGAACTTCTGGCTTTCCCTGTAGCTAGCGAGGTGGTCCCCACTGCAGTTAACACACTTTGCCCGGTCTGTACGGGGTTTTGTGCATTCACTGCTGTGGTGATCGCCGGCGCACTTGACACAGCGTGCTACTGCCCTGTAGCAACGCTGTGCGTGACAGAAACCTTGAGACCGGTGTCACTGCCCGATGTCGGATTTTGGCCGCAAATCTTCGACGGTGACTTGGATGCGGGCGAAGTGCTGCACATCCCGGATCTTCTTCCTGTCGTCCTCGGACGCAACTCCACCATCACAAGGGGGATCAGGCGTCCTTGGTGCTTCATACCAAAGACAGAGAGAGCATTAACACCTTGCGTTTTTCGCTCTGAGCTAACGTCGACCTCGGATAGCTCTACTGGCATGCCGCGTATCACCACTTTAGCAAATCACTCGCTCTTTTCCTGGTAGGTGTGATACGGATTCCCTCGCTGAAGGCCTTGGTCCTCGTGAAGACGATCCGCTGTCGGCCCATTTCTCGGGAGAACGCGATCCAGTTCTCCTTCGGACGAAGGATTACCGGAGGCACCTTCTCGCTGGTGTCCTCTTGCGTCGTATGCTCCATTGCTGCAGGTTTGTCGGTGTAGGGTTCCAGGGCCTGAATCCGTTGTCCGTGGGCGGCGGCGTAGACGGGCGAACCTTCGGTGTCTTCTTCGGCTTCTTCTTTTGCAGCACGAAGTCGTCGGGGCTTGTAGATCCGGGGCGGGCCTCTTCTTCGGTGTTGTCGGTTGCGGCTGCGGCGGCGGGGGTGGACGGCGTGTCTTCTAGGGGGGTGATGCCTTCTAACGGTGGCAGTCGCGTATTCTTTTTCCGCCTCCTCTTCTGTGCGGTAGCGGCAGGTGGCGCGTCGCTGCTCGCTATTTCGAACGGTAGATCGAGCAGTGACGGTATCGCTGGCGGTATCCGGAACTCCTGGGCCGTCGTCGGAGACAGCGGCTCTCCCCGAGCTACCATCTCTTCTAGGAACTGCTAGTAGCGGCGCCTGTTGTAGCCCGGCTCCATCACCGTGAAAACGACGATATCGTTTTTTTTTCAAATTGACTGGCTAGTCTCATCTAAAGTTGACCTTTTTGGATCGAGATCTCAACCTGGAATGAATTTGTTGAGAAATCGTCGCATTTATAAGTGTTACCTATATATATATATATATATATATATATATATATATATATAATATATATAATATATATATATATATATATATATATATATATATATATATATTTAAATTCATATTCCCTTTTAGAAAGCCAGGTTAATTGATTGTCTAGAATAAAAAATAAAATCAGACTGTGGTGATTTAGTGTCATTAATTTTATTAGTCAATCAGATTAATTTTCATGTCTGAATTTTGCTCAAAATAATTACGGGAGTAATAACATTCATTGTAAATAAGGAAATAAATCGTAAATTAATTTTAATGAACATTTGCACCAATGAATTAGGTTATTACCCAATAAAACATCAATATCAAATTTCGCGCGTTAAAATGTCGCGCGAGAGATTGTCGTAGCGATGAATTGTCCGCGATGAAATGTCGCGCGACGAATTGACGATGAATTGACGGGACACCCTCGGAATGAATAAGAGCCATAACTTGCGAGTGTAATGGAATGTTTTAGGCAGAGGAATGTAAAAATATTCTTATGGTCATTATTGAACCAATTATAAAGAGCAGTACGAGCCCTTTCCCATTCCAGTTGACCCACCTATTGTTAATTCTTTGGGAACTATAAAAATAGTAATATACTGTACTATTTTAGGTCATAAATTAATTAGAGTATAATTAACAATACATGCAATAGAAAACTTCATGCCTCCTTATAACAAACAAAATATATCTCTTTTTAAAATGGTGATTGTCTTTTAAGGCCAAAGAAAAACCACTCGAGTTATTAGGAATAAAAGCATGAGGCGTTCCATACTGACTGTCTCAAAAGAAATGTCTCAAAAGAAAGTAACATTTTCTGCATCGGTCATCGGCTGGGGCAACGTATAACCCAAAGGAGTGGGAAACTTTTATTTTTTATTGATGGAACTGCGAATACAAATAAATATTTGTACATTTTACAAGAATCGCTTTTATCGGTCATAGAAGAATATTTGGCATCTGGAAAGATTTTGTGTTTCAGCAAGACGGTGCAGAATGCCGCACCTCAAACGAAGCTGTAAAATGTTCTACGGAAACATCTTGGTAGATCAATCCCTGAACTCAAGCAACGGTTGCAGCAAATATGGGATTTGTTTACACCAGAATATTCCAAGGCTGGGTTAATACTATGCCCCAAAGAATTTAGGAAGTTACTTCGGTAACAATGGGGATGTTACACAATGGTAAACTTTTGTTTTTTATTAATTTTACGTATTTGTACACATTTTACATTTGGTCTCATTTTGTGTTAGTTGTGGTTGTAGTCAGTGAATATCTATTTGTTGTGTTTAAGAGATGCAATAAAATGAATGCAACAATTTGGAGTTTATGAAATGTTTGGTTCAGACGAATTTCTCAAAAATCCTATGGGCGGCCACCTGAAACGGAAAGGGCTCGTTGTACTAAACAGGTTATTGTCAAATTTCCTTTGATTGAATATGAATTACATGAATTTAATATGTATGCGCATGTATCATGCGAAAAGGCTTCGAATGCTTTAATTTTGGCTTCGGATTCGAGTTAAATCCAACGAGAGATGAGACAATGCTATTTAAAAATTTATTTATCCGACCACCGCAACATGGTGAAAATGGTTGGCGATGCTTGACTATTTTTCGAAAATTCAAATTTTTTCTATTCTTAGAGAGAATAATAGAATAGAATTGGAACGTCCCTTAAACATTGGAAATGTAGTCAAAACGGTCAAGGTTATAAACTCAGCTCTCGGTTTATTTTCTCAGCTAGCTATGCATAGTCTGTTTGTATAGTAAACTAACCATGCAGCAATAGTGCTGTGTGGATATCCATAATAAAATCGCCCTTAGAAAGTATGTGAACGAAGCATTGAGGAACAAAATTTCTTGGTAGAATGACTCGTGCAATAAATTTACCAATTACAACTGGAACTGGAGCAGATACCAAGGAGTATGTTGAAATTTCTGAGCTAATTGGCAGCATAATGAACAAAGTTTGGGGTTCCATCAATCATAGTCCATAATACAGTATTGTCCTTGAATTGCCCTTTTATCTCCATTTCTAGTTTCAACTG
This sequence comes from Vesta saturnalis, assembly GCA_036346205.1. NCBI lineage: Eukaryota > Metazoa > Arthropoda > Insecta > Coleoptera > Lampyridae > Vesta > Vesta saturnalis. Next base: position 113,495 of record JARFJB010000299.1, on the reverse strand, counting down.
AACATTTAGAAACGACAGTGTATTGGTTCTCCCGGCGTAATAATATCAGTATTGGCCATCAGAGAGAGAGAAGCAATAGGTACGGTCTAGAATTTTGAAAAAAGTGTTAAAAAAAGTTTAGAGATATGAGTTTAATTTTGTTTCCATCTTCCATGGACAGTCACAATTTCCCTAATAATAAATATGCTTAGAATCTTTTTTTTTCTATTTTAGGGTACTCTTTTCATGGAAGTTAAGTGTTATATTGCATTTTTTTAACACACAAAATAGCACATTATGATGCGTTCTAATTACCAACATGATCTGTTTTAATACAAATTTGTATTAGTAAATCTACCACCTAAAACCTTAAAAAAGAACACGATTAAAAATCGTGCGACGGAAGTGTGAAAAGGCATTTACTTTATATTAGTAGATATACTAATAATAAAGTGATAAAGAACATTATTAAAAAAAATAAGTATGTACAAACTAGTCAAAGAAATTGTTCATCTTCAACATTACCGTCAGCTGAATTTCCATGCTGTTCTGAAATTATTAATGGTTCTACCATGATATATAGCACTAGAACACCTTCTCGGTAATTAAAGACTTCTTCTTTTGAGTATATTTTGGAACCTACTTCATTAGTAACCATTGCCTGCGATATTTTAATGGGGTGGTTTAAAAGGCTTCCATGGCATATCTGAGGCAAATATTTCGAATGCTGTCGAGTTTTTTTAAACATAAGTCGCATGCTGACATGTAGAGAATGCATCCGTAGTATATGCGCGTTAATATCAGTGATTTATATACACGGATTAGGGTTTCCTTATCCGCACTCCATTTTGTGTTTGCTAAACACTTAATTACATTTACTATGTTCCTCATTTTATTAACCAGGTTTTCAATGTGGTTGAACTAGAGCAAGCCATTATCTAATATCTCGTGGCATATTTTATTAAAAATAAAAAGCAAATCTAGTAACATTTCTTGCGATAGGTTTTAATAACTGCATTTGGAATGTTGTGAATTCCGCCTGCCGAGATTTTCATTTCCCTGATTTGTATTTTAGCTCATCCATAGTGATAGGTTGGTACATCCCTTTACTGGGTCATCCCTAAATCAAAGGGTATTTCTCTTTGTCTTTTACTTGCAATCAAACCTGGCTCGTAACTCCTCGTAGTGCATACCCTTTCATAGTGATCTGCGTGGCATTCGGATACCAGCAGTGCTTTGATACCAGCTGTCCGTTATTAATTAACTTAGGGTGCACTATTCTTTTTCTTTTTTCTAATATAGCACTTATTCTTCTCCACGTTCGGTTGTTTTGTTTGCTATATCATTCATCTACTTTTGCTACGATGTTTTTGTGCCTTCCGAATTTCAAGATGTGCAAGTGCTCTAAGTCTTTCGAAATTAATTACATTGTCTTCATTTGGATTTTAGCGGAAAATATACATTTTCAAAGCTTTTTTCCTTTCGTTTATAACTTCCTGATATCTGAGTTGTACCAGGGAACTGGTAATCTGCTCGTCATGTTTTTGGACTTTGGTACAGTACTTTGAGCCGCTTGGATGATAGATTTATTAAAGGTCTGTACTAAAGTATCTGTATCTTGATGACGATCACTGGGTGTTAGTTAATCCCTAAATTATTTCAATTTGGCTTGGAATCACCATTTATCGAGAAGTACGACCGGTTGTTGTTGTTGGTATGTCAATTAAGATTTGGAAATGGTCACTTCTGTGTAGATGTTGCACTACTTCCCATGTAAAGTGGGGTGCTATTTGGTACACGAGTGAAGTCTGTAGCGGAAACGAATTTGATTTTGAGTTAAAAACGTTGGCTTGCCGCCGTTTAGAGCATTAATTCGTTGTGGTGTAATATTTCTTCAACTATTTTCCTCACTTTATCGTATTTCGTTTATCCCATAAGGGACTATATGAGTTGAAATCTCTCTATAGTAAATACAGGCCTGAGAGTTGCGATATTAATTCTTGTATGTCTTGCAGAGTCCATTTGGCATCAGGAAGATACAAATTACACATCGTTAGCTTCATTGCATATGTCGCCAACGTCGCTATTGCTCGTAATTTAGTGTTTAGTTTTATTTCTTTGTACACACATTCTTGGTGTAACAAAATAACCTCACCTTTTTGGTGTAGTATATCGTGTCGTAGCAAGTTATAATGGCGAATTTTAAATGTTTCGTTCCTTTCAAAATGTGTTTCCTGTAAACAGATCACCCAAGGCTTGTATTTATTTATTTATTTAAATAAATAAATAAATTCAAGCCCTGTGATCTGTTTACTCATTGATTATTATAACTTTTAACTCACTAGAGCTCTTTCGACAACCATTACAATCCTATTGTAGTTTTCCCCATTCTGGAATTAGTTACTTAAGTATCAAATGAATTAACTAGATAAATAAATAAATAATAATTATTATTAGTTATTATTATTATTATGATTATTATTTTCTTTAAATTTCTTTCTTCTGCTTCATCATTACTCAACAATCCAATATTAAGGTTCTATCGGCAAAACACTCGTACACGTTAAAATATCAGATTTGGCAAAGTTTGCTCAACAACTCACCAGACATTTTCAAATGAGTCAAAAATGTATCTAAATCTACGATATACTCAATTCCTCTGGTATTTATTAGGAATTAGATTAGACCTACAAATTATATTATGAACTACATTATTGAATTCACATTAAAACGTTTCTCTATTAATCAAATTTACATTTACAGTGAGGTAAAATAAAATGACCGAATTATCCCAACAAAGGAGAATCACTATTACTCTTTCAAAATATAAGTTCACAATGAAAACTGATTTCGTAACTACTCTAATTACTTTTCTAGCAATGTAAGAAAACTCATATATGAAGTCGTGTACATTATAAAACCGATTACGATAGATAAAGATATTAATTACTACTGGCGGCGTCATTTTTGCAAAGATACATGCTTCTAGGTTTACTTTGTAACAACATATAAAATGGATTGTATTAAAACACGTATTTCTTATTTATGGATACAAAATATCAACTGAAATGGGAAAGGGCTCGTATAACTCCTAAATAATTCCGGTTTGCTTTCTGCAATTAGTTAATGACCATAATATATGAGTATTTTTGACATTCCTGTAACTAAAGCATAGCATTACACTCGCATACTACGGTTCTTATTCATTCTGTGAATTGCTTAACATTCCAAACAAAACTTCCTCCTATGCTATTAATTCAGATCACATAAATTAACACTTAATTTATTCAACATCTTTTTATTTCTCACTAATCTTTTAATGTGGCTTGTTATTGAAAATGCTTATTAACAGTATGCTTGTGTTTATAAATACTACCCAATTTATGTTAGCCATTACACTGTAACACTTAGTGACACATCAAATGTTATGTTCATGTTAAAAAAAAGCATAAAAATTTAAAACTTAAGATGACATCAGAGATTTTGTTCTTAGATAATTAACACAGAATTGTTATATATGAGGCGATTTTTAAATGAAGAAATCGTGCATTAACACTCACAAGCGTTTTTCAAGCCTAAAGTTGTCACCTCATAAAATTTTAACTATACTCTAATTTTTTATTGCAAACATAAAGCTTATGTTTTATCCGGTTTAATTGAAATGATAAATATTATTAAAATCTGTGATTAAAAGAGAAATGTGAGATAAACCATTAATCTTAACTGGTGTGTTAACTATTAAACATAAATCCCTTGTTAACAAAGATCACTTAAATATATCGAACAATAGTATAAATTCAGTACAAAATTACGAAAATAATTAAAAAGTTTATATAGATTTATTTCCTATTATTTATAAATTTAAATATTTGGACTTAAACTACTTAAATAAAATAAATAAACATATATACAGGTGGATTCTTCGATTCGGATTGCTCCTGGGAGGAGGGTTATGTGGACCTCTAGAGTATCTGCAATGTAATATTAATAGAAGGGTTGGTTTTTGACTTTTAATCTACGTTCTTTGACTGGTTCAAGTTTACTTGGTTAACTACCAAAATAAAATATATGATTTTACCTGAATGCGTCCCGGTATAAAATACAGAAGTCGGGAGCAAGATAAAACTGTTATAAACACGTGTGAGATAAGACGACGAGTTCAGTGCTCTGCTTGCACAGAAATATTCAATATTTTAAAGCGGTCGGATTTCGAACGTATAAGAATACTGTAGTTTTATACCTGCTTTTCTTATGAAAATAAACTCATTCACGTTTAAATTCAATTTTGCCCTTTTAAATAAATGAAAGCTTTTCGTTTTGAAGGTAGATTTTGCACGGTAGCTGCGGATTATTTGTTTACCTTCAGATATTAATTATACTATTACACAGGTTTTTATTTATATGAAATAATTTTGTTATGTTGGCCGAGTTTAAAATATAAAACCTTGTTTTCTATTAAACTGAATCGTTCGCGTCTAACAATAATGATATTAATTATTTAACACGAAATAGATCACCGGATGGTTTCTGGTTTACAGGTAACAATCTTACTAATTGCAAACGGTATAACTTACGTTTTTCGGTAGTGGCGGCGGCGGTTTAATTACAGGCGATAATTTAGTACTGATGAACACGTCTAGTTTTTACGGTTACGTTTCGATTCTACTGGATTAACGGCGTAAACTAGGTGTTCAGCTTAATCTCCCGACGAGGGTTTAACTACAGGTACTCTACGGTTTCTGGTACGTTTGTCGAGGTGTTTTTTTTTAGTGTTAGCGTAAATTTGTGCAGGTAGGTCTCCTTTGTTAGTAATCTGGGTAACTACCCGTTAAACCAAACAAGAGAATCTCCGGCGGTCAATGGAATGAAGGGCAACTACCGCCCCTAACTGCACAGTGTAGGTGTCTGGTAATGAAAGAGTATGTCGGGCTTCCAACCCTGCATATGCATCTCACCAGGTGTATAGTGATGTAGGTATCTCAATTTACGTACGTTCAACGTTAGATCTCTGCAACTTTAACCCTTTGGCTTCGGTGACGATATCAAGTCGCGGTGTCGCGTTTTAAACAGGTAGCAGTCGGCGCGAACGCGAAAATGGAGTATACGATTTCTGCTCGGATTCTTCTGGTAGCTATCTTCTGGTAGAGATTCTTTTAGCAGCGCGTCCGCGTTTTATAAAGCAGTTCCGAGGGTGGCTACAAAACTTTGGGGGTGCGGTTCCGTAGGCCAGTATTGGCGGAAGATGCTCTGACGTAAACAAACTTTTAAACGTTTTGAGATTTACGTCTGGGGGAGAATGCCTGATTAATTATTGTGCAATTTATTATGAAATATGTTTAAATTTTACTAAAAATTCTATGAATTTTATAATTGCTTGCACCTGTGCACTTAGCAAGTCACTTTATCTTAATAAATTCCGCGAATTTTATATCAGTACTGATATATTATTTAGCAAATAATTAATCATGACACGAAAATTTTGATAAAGTCCAGTTGTCAAAAAAAACACATTAAATATATCAAAATAGACAAAATGCGGGTGATAAAAAACATCCAACATAACATATGTAAATCCACAAATAATACAATTACGTCACGGTTATTGTTGAGCTAAAATACTCTTCCAAGGAATAATATGAGTTGCTTACAAGTAGATTTTTTATTGTTGTTTTGAAGAGTGAACTATTTGAGGAACAAATATTTTGAGGCAAATGATTGTATCTTTTATACGGTAAAAAGTATTTTTGTGACGTTGTTAAACGGAAGTAGGTTAAATCACAGATGTATACATCTGTGTTAAATATAATTTGTCTTTATTTACTGTAAAACGTTTTCTTAGTAACTGGTAAATTATTAACGTAAGTTACGCATGCATCGATAAAACAAGGTAATGTTAAAATTTTAAACAATTTAAAAATGTGTCGCCAATCTGCTCGGTATTGAAGATCCGCCATGACTCGGATCACCTTTCTTTGTAACGAGAATACTCTTAAAGCTGCACTTGATGAACCCCACAGTATTATACTATAGGTTATAAGGGAATGGAAATATGAATTCTTACATTATCTAATGTAAGTATGGGTTTTAATTTTATGATTAAAAAAATGTTTCTATTTAATTTTGTTGCCAGATAGTAAACATGAGAAGACTAAGTTAATTTGCAATCAAGATAAATTCCCAACAATTTAACACTTTCAGTATCTACAGACAGGGGACGCAAACTATGACGAATAATTTGTGTTTTGCTGTTGTTTATTTTAACCAATTCGTCTGCACCCAATTATTTAGATCAAGTTCCGTTTTACTTGAAGCAATTAGCGTATTTTCTAATGTGCCACTTAAGTTAATTGTGATTGTATCATCAGCGTAAGTATTAAGTGAGAACAGCTAATATTGAAGGTAAGATCATTTATGAAAATTGAGAAGACAAAAGGGCCTAATATCGAACCTTGAAGTACACCAACTAATTTTTCTTAGAAGAGTTTGCTCTATTCCATCTGACAGCTTGGTACCTATTTTGTAAATAACTCTTAACATTTCACACGCAGAATCAGATACATTGTAATATTTAAGCATTGAGTATATATATATATATATATATATATATATATATATATATATATTGACTCAATGGTTAAATGTAATGAAATTGAAATTTAATTACCGGGAGTATTTTTTAAATGAGTCATCACAATACACATTATTAATTATTAACCTTTTATTATTATTACAAATATGTACATTTCCCTCTGCTGTAGTTAGTACTCTATTCGACCTGCTTGAGCTTATGGCCTCCTCCATTAAAGTATGGGGTAAGAGACCCGATCCTCAATAAAAATTATACATCCATAAATAGAACAAATTGCAATATAAAATTACTAAATTGAATTATTTATTTTATCTATAGCTTTTAAGAATTAGAGATAATAATAATTAAAGAATGATTAATAAACCTATTGAAATACCACATTATTAAGGGAATTATATTGTACCTGTAACAAAATACTATTAGGAATAATGTTACATGTAATGAAATTGGCACTTTAATTACAGGGTTTTTTTTTAAATGAGTCTTATCACAATGCACTTTATTAATTATTAACCTTTTATTATTATTACAAATATATACATTTCCCTCTGCTGTAGTTAGTACTCTATTCGACCTGCTTGAGCTTATGACTTCCTCCATTAAAGTATGAGGTAAGAGACCCGATACTCAATAAAAACTATACATCCATAAATAGAACAAATTGCAATATAAAATTACTAAATTAAATTATTTATTATATCTACAGCTATTAACAATTAGAGATAATAGTAATTAAAGAAGGATTAATAAACCTATGCAAATACCACATTATTAAGGGAATTATATTGTACCTGTAACCAGAGTACTATTGGGAATAATATTACATGTAATGAAATTGGAACTTAGTTAACAGGTGTATTTTTTTAAATAAGTATTGTCACAATACACTTTATTAATTATTAACCTTTTATTATTATTACAAACATACAGATTTCCTTCTGCAATAGTTAGTACCCTGTTCTACCTACTTGAACTTTGTATTACCAAAAATTATAACCAATCCTATCAAAATCAATAATAGCGTCTCTCACCCTATTATCAAATTCAGATCGGTCTTCTAATTCATATATGAAAGAAAATTTCTCTTTGTGGGAATCGTCATCAAAAATATCAGGAATTTTTTGAGGTGTGGCATAAACGTATGTTAACATAATTGCCATAAATAGTCCAACTATGCTATATCTTCTTAATTCACTTTGTAGACGTTGAAAGGGTAGCAATTTTTCCACATCGCTTCCCAGTTCACTTAAAAACGAAGATAAGGTTTGATAGTATTCTGAAATTAATCTATCGTAACGACTTCTTACAGTTTTATCTGAAGCCGAAAATAGAAACGTTGCTAAATCAACAGCTGGAGATGCTAAACGAGAATGTTGCCAATCTATAATGGAAACATCAGTCGGAATGCTTAATTGATTCTAAAACATACCATGTCAAAATAAAGTTGTAGGGATTACTCACATACCTCATAATTGAATAACAAATTTGGAATTCCTGTGTCAACGTGGCTTATGACCCAGTATTGATTCGGTTCATTAATTAATTTCGTCATCACCGGAAACAAATTATTACAATAATAAGAAAACTTATCAAATACTGATTTATCATTAATACTGTCTAAAGATTTTAAAGCATTTTCAATCCTGTGTTTAGTATATAGTGCGGTACCTTCTTGTTCAAAATTTTTATAAAAGTGATCATACGTGTTTTTTACAAATTTCTCAAACAGCTTTGGTTTTTGGTCGCGTGTTGCCAAACTTAACGCATGTAGTCGTGCGTACTCTTTAATTACAATAACTATGTGATTGTAATCAAGAGGCCTTTGTTTATTTGCATGTCGAAATCCCAATTTCTTTAGATTTTCAAACACCAGCATTTCACTTGTTGATGTTAATGGTTTGTAGAAAATTGGGTACGATTTAAAAGGTTTTAGTACGTTTCTTTCGCGTTGAAGGATTCTAAATTCCGGAAATATTTCGGAGTACAAATATATTTCTCTTTCATAAAATGCCTCAATTGGGATCAATGATAATAACTTTGTACTTCGAGGTATAACTTTTACTATGAAATATGATGCAGTTGCGTTGTTTTCCCACATAATTCGTGCATCTATTATAATTCCTGCAAAGTTTTCACCTTCTTCTACTCCCGCTGACAGCACTATCGAAGTCCATTTTCCACCTATACTGTATAATAATTCACTCAGTATTGAAAATTGGTGATCCAGTAAGAATTCTTTGTAGTTGGTCGTCATACTAAAACGCAACATAACATAAATGTTTCACTTACTTAAAAAAATGGTTAACCGGGCCATACCTACATTTTTAATAGCAACACAATAATATCGAGTGTAGCGTAAACATGCTACTAGGATACAATATTTAATAATGCGTATAGATAAGATTACTTAAAATCTAATCAAGTTCAGCAAATAATTCAATAACAGTACTCTGCCCTCCATTCTTAAAATACATATAAAGACCTAGGTCCTTATGCAATATATATATATATATATATATATATATATATATATATATATATATATATATATATGTATATATATATATATATATATATTATATATATATATATATATATATATATATATATATATATATATATATATATATATATATATATGTCTGGATATTCAATAAAAATAGGCAACTATTTTCTATAACCATTTTTCATATCTTGCATTTTATTGAGAAAAATTTCAACTATTGTCAATTTAACGCTAATCCATACGCTACTGGTTGTTACATGTTTAATCCGCACTAGGCATCGCGTATGCTTACATTAGTAAGCAGGTTGCCAAGCCAGCTACAGTGGAAATGAAGGGTCGAGATAAGGGTAAAATGATTGAATAACAAGCTCAAATACCTTACACTTACCATAAATTCACAACTTACACAGCTCATTGCGGGAAAGATGTGTTTTAAATTTTGCTAGAATAAATCGTCTTAGGTGAGACGGTAAATTAATCCTATAGGACTGTGGAAGACAGGATTGCAGCCTACTCAGTAAATTCATACACCAACTTCCCAAAGTCAAAGCCACAAAAATTAACTCAAAACTTCAGAAAATTTAGTGATACGAGGGTTGTTATACTTTACTGAACACACCCTGTATAAATAGAAACTCGAATTCATAAATTTTGTGATCGATCTGGCTCATTACGCAATTTCCAATCGATCCTTAAATTCGAAAATATGCCAAGACTAGATTCGCTTATCAGAAGGTGTAACCAGCTAGGCACACGATTGACACAATTAAACGACAAAGTAAAACAAACTGTGGATGTATATTAACAAATTATGCACATAGATTAGAAACTATGGCGGGGTTAACAAAAGCCACCCATGAATACGTACAGTTAAAATTTCCGCTTTCTTAAAACTAAACACAACAAACTAATCAAAGTTTGATGACCTTTTTGTAGAATGAATCGTACTTAATGCAACAATAACAGAAAAAATGTGTACTTAAATGGTAATCGTACTTGTTTTGGTTCAATAAAATTCTTATTTCTAGTCCTTACTTATTACTTTCATAAATCCTTTTCGGTGTTATAATTGTAATTCATCTAGTCTGCTTTAGGTAACCCTTTTAAAATTCTTAGCTGCACTAAACACAACACGAGACGTAGCCGTATTTGCTCCACGCACTCGGCTATAGTGCTCACAAACGCAATGTCTATGGTTTGTTCACTCACGTCCGGGTATAGCGGCTCTTTAGCCTAATAACAGTGATGTTTGTCCTTCAAAACGTTTACCACAATAAAGTGATGGTTATTTCCATATATATATATATATATATATATATATATATATATATATATATATATATATATATATATATATATATTTTGGAAACTACTTATGTCGTGTTTTCCTTTATATCGGACGAATTCACGAGCAATTCTGTTTTTAATACTTTGCGTAAAGTAATTTTGTACATTTTTAAATGTTTTGTTTTCTTTATTTTGTTTAATAAAAATTCGATATGCTGTGGCCTTTGCCATATTTAATACATAGTTTGCCAGTTTATCTTGGGCTGTGTTTTCTTTTAGTCCAGCTATAATGTCTTTTTTTAATAACTTTCGTTTGGTTAATTGTTCGACTAGTGAATTTGTTTTCCTCCAAATAGGCTTAATTTGGCTACACTCTCTTATGATGTGCAGTGCTGTTGCTGGTGTTTGGCAGGTTTTGCAGTTGTAGTTGTTCACGTATCCGCATTTGCTTAGAAAATTTCCATCGGCTAGTCTATTTTTTGCAAACCTCCATGCTATCGCGCTTTCCTTCCCGAGTGTAGGGTATTGTAAGCTGCCCAATTTGTTTCGTCATGTGTTATCTCATTTGTTAATGGTTGATCCTTATTGAATATTTGTTGTACTATTCGGCAATATATCTTTTTTTTCCATTTATTACTTTCTTCTAAATTATATTTTGTTTCTTTCAGAGTTATCTGATATTCTCGTGGTCTTTGATGTTGTCCATTGGTTTGCAGTTGCCTACTATATTTTTCTCTTAAATACTTCCAGAGTTCGTTTTCGTTTTTTCTTAACTCGGCTTTATTTATGTTGTTGAGGATTTGCCACTTTTGTTTGTCTTTTATGTCATCTATTTTGTAGAAACCAGCTTGGATCCACAGAGCGGAAATGTTTAAATGTTTTAAATACAAGTTGTTTGTTAGTGGGATGCTTAAGATGTCTTGATTGTTTTCAGGATAGGATGGGGTTTCTAAGGACAATATTGAGCAAGCTTTTATCATTTGCCTTTGAAAAGGTGCAACATATCTGCAGTTATAGTCCCCGTTTTGTAAAATGAAGTTCTCCCATGTAAGGTTTCGTTTTCTGTTCTTCTTCAGTTCTTCGTCACAGAGTAAATGCCAAAAAATGCTTTCCTTTCTTACCAAATATCTTTTTACAGTTAGTATTCTAAACATAGTTTGTTTTGCGGCAACGTTCACCAGGCCAAGTCCTCCAATATTTCTGGGTAAACATAAGTGTATTATTTTTGTCCAGTGTTTTTTACCGGCCCAAAAAATTTTTATAAAAATATTTTGTAACCTGTTTAACATTTTTTCGTTAAACGGGAGGGTTTGCAAAGAGTACCACACTTGAGGCGCGATAAATCTGTTTATTAACGATACTCTCCCGGCATATGAAAGATATTGTATAAGAGGTTTCCACCTCCTGCCTGCATTTTCCACCCTTTTTATAAGTTTTTCCAAATGATTGTCCGAAATCGTTCCATTGTTATGAGTAAATGTTACTCCTAAATTTTAATTTCTACATTGTTCCATTGGCAGGGTATTGGATGGTCTTGTCGGTTTTTCCATTTTCCCGTCCAGAAACCTATGGATTTACTTATGTTTAGTGTTGCTCCAGAAAAATTTGAAAAGGATTCAAATATCGTATGTATTTTCGGTAAGTCTTCTTCATTTTCGGTAAATATTGTTAGGTCATCGGCGTATGACGCTAGTATCAACTTCTCTTGTTTTGTCGTAACACATATTCCCAGCAAGCTATTTCGGAAACATTCTAGAAGCGGTTCCACAGCTAGGATGAAAAGTAATCCGGAGATGGGACATCCTTGCCTTATGCCATTTTGTATAGGTATGCTTTTTGTTAATGTGTTTTCACATTTACGTATGCTTTAACATTTGTATACAACAGTTGTATGTTCTGGATAAAATTTTGACCTATTCCGAATAATTTGAGTATTTCAAAAGATATCCTTGATTAACGTTATCAAAGGCTTTCCCTTGATCTAACGATATTATTGCCATCTGTCGATTTTCGTTATTAATATGGTCAATCAAACTTCTGGTTAGGTGTAGGTTGTCGAATATTGATCTTCCTGGGATGCCACATGTTTGGTCCCGTTTCACTAAGTGTTTAATGACATGTTTCAGTCTGTTGGCTAAAGCCTTAGTAAATATTTTATAGTCTACAGATAACAGCGATATAGTTCTCCAGTTGTTTAGATCTTGTCGATTTCCTTTTTTGTGCACAAATGTAATGACAGACTTTCGCATATCTGCAGGTAGTTGTCCTTTTTTCTGTGCTTCTTTAATCATGTTTTTGAAGGGCTGCTTAAGTAATTCCCAAAACCTCATGTAGAACTCGGGCGTAAAACCGTCAATCCCAGGTGATTTTCCTTTATTTAATGAGAAGAGAGCCTTTGTGAGTTCTTCAACCGAAATTTCTTGTTCTAGATCATTTTTATTTTGTTGGTCTAAAGTAGGTAATTTTGGAAGATCGGGTCTTTGGAGATCTTGTTTCTTATATGTGTCCGTTAACTGTTTGTGTATATACATTTGCAAATCTTCTGCATCGTCTAGAATATGGTTTTCAACTTGTAACGATGATATCGGTTCATGATAGAAGCTTCTTTTTATCATGTTTGCTTCTGGTCTATCTACATTGTAGAGTTGCTGGAAGTTTATGGACTTCAGCTTTTCATTTACTTCATCATTGAACATTATTTTCAGCTCACTTAGCGTAGTTTGGTCTTCTTCAAAATATTCTTTACTGTTAAGCTTTTTAGTAATGTTTTCAAGGACTCTCCTTTTTTCTTTTTGCGCTTGTAAAGTAAATTGTATCGTTATATCTTTCGCTACCATTTTGATATTTTCCCAATGTAATATAGGGTCTTTCTGTGGTATTTTATTGTTCAGTTCAATGAATGCTGTTACTATTTCAACGTAGTTGTGATTATCTAACAGCTGGTTTTTAAACCGCCAGTATGGTGCTTTATACTCGTGGTTCAAATCAAATGTGAATTCAAGAAGCATATGGTCTGAGAAGCTTGGTTTAACGTTTATGTTTGTAATATGTTTTATTAGCTTGTTGTTAGTGTAAAACCTGTCAAGTCGTGATGATGAGTTTCTTTCGTAATATGTGTGTCCGCTGTAGTATGGATGTTTTGTTCTGTAGATATCTTGGTAGCATTGCTTGTCTATTACATTCTGAAGGTAGAAGCTACTTTTGGGAACCTATTTTTGGATTTGCGCCTGTCTAATTTTGAATTTAGTGTACAGTTAAAATCCCCTCCTAAAAAGACGTTATCTTGTGTATTTTGTAAATACCCTTTTAAGGTCCGTAGAATATCTACCGCTACGTATTGTTCGTGGGGAAGATAAATGTTAACGAAGACGTACCTTTTCTTGTTTTTTTTTAATGTTACTTTCTGCAAGTAGCCGTTGTATAGATTTTCGTGGCTGATTAGCTCAAAAAGTGTAGGTTTAAAGGCAATAATAGTGCCATTGTAAGGTGTAGTAAAGGGATTTATGAGGAACGTATATTGTGATTTTAGTAAAGGAGTTGGATTTATGCTAATATTGGTTTCTTGTAAAAACAGAATGTCTATGTAAGGGTGGGATTCAATAAAGGATAGCAGTGTGGTCCATTTTCGTAAACTTCGGATACTTTTAGTGTTTAAAGTCGTCACTGTGAATGTAAATTTTTTTTGATATTGCCCGCTCCGTTTCTGAATCAGTTGTTTGACTTTTTCCATCAATTTCTATTTGCAATCGTCTCCCTATTCTTTTACAACGTTCTGCCAGTGGTCGGTGTTTAATTAATGAAACGTTTTCTTTTATAAGTTTTATTATCCCTTGTACATCCGTAGTAAAGGTCTTTGCTATTTCAATAGGGTTTTCCTTGCCTTTACACTCTGCCAAAAATTCTTTAAACTCATTGAACGTTAAAGGAAGTAAATTGTTTTCGTTTTGAAACACGTGGCGTAGGCTGTTTAAAGCTTCCGGTGGATCTGGTTCTTGCGTCTTAGACGTTTTTCTGCTTTTTTTGGTGATCGGTGTAATTTTGTTAGGTGGTATCATTGTTTCAGTATCGCTGGTTAGTTCTTGACTTATATCTTCGTTGGAAGAAATTGATGCCAGCCGTTTATCCCTCGGTACGCTATTGTTTGCGGGGCTGTTACATTCCCTGTGAACGATTACTTCTGTTTGTATAGAATTTTGATTAACAATTGGTATTTCAATAGATGTGTCTGAATTTTGCGTTGTGTCCATATGTTCAGGTACATTTTGTGATGTAATACAGTCCTTTGATATGTGTCCAATTTTTTTGCATTTAAAACAACGTAATTCGTCAGTTGCTAAAAATAATCTATAATTCTCGTTGTCATATTTAATTAATAACGTTTCAGGGAAGGTTTCTTTATCGTTAAAAACTATAAAAACTTGTCTGCGGAAGCTCATAACGTGTTTATATTCAGATATATGTACTCCTGCTCCAATAAAGGTGACGGGAGAGACTACTTTTAAATTAAACGATTTTAGCGAATCTTCTATAACTTTATGCGGAATACATGGAGATACATTAGATAGTATTATTCTTTTAGCAGGTGTTATTAATCGTCTCACCGGTACTGTTTGATTTCTAATGGTTACACTTTCATGTTTTGAAATAAAATTGTCAACAGTTAATTTTGATGTTAAATAAATACATATTCGATTGTTTGATAGCCTTGAAGCGAAACGTACATTATTAGGTCCAACTAGTGAACCAATTGTAATTATATAATCGACAAGTTTGATGCCGTCAATTGCATCTATAATAACGGCTTGCTCTTTTTTTTGGAAAGACGTAATCTTTCTTTAATGCATTTGCGAATGTTGATGTCTGTGTTATTAAACCATTTGGTTCATCAGTGTTTGAGTATACTTGTTCCTTGAGATCATTGTCTACGCTAATGTTATCAAAAGCGTTTACATTTGTAGTCATGTTATTGTCCCTGTTATCAGAAACAATCACAATACTTTTATTTGTTTCCATTTTATTTAAATTATATATACATTATGGTGCACGCCACAGATTAATACCCGCGCCTAATGCCAACATCGGCACCGGCTGGGTTTATTATCATTAACGTTTAACACAATAAGTAATATTTATTAGAAAAGTAAAGTATGGTTAATTGTCTTTTAATCTTACCAATAAATTTTACACTTATATTTACAACGAAACTAGAAAATTTTTACTATTTAAATAATTTAACAAATAAATAAAACTCATAAGTAATAACTTATAAACTCAATTAAAACACACAGCTCTCTCAAAGTACGTCCGCACTCTTCGAAAATACGGGTGTGTGTGTGTGTGTGTGTGTGTGTGTGTGTGTGTGTGTGTGTGTGTGTGTGTGTGTGTGTGTGTGTGTGTGTGTGTGTGTGTGTGTGTGTGTGTGTGTGTGTGTGTGTGTGTGTGTGTGTGTGTGTGTGTGTGTGTGTGTGTGTGTGTGTGTGTGTGTGTGTGTGTGTGTGTGTGTGTGTGTGTGTGTGTGTGTGTGTGTGTGTGTGTGTGTGTGTGTGTGTGTGTGTGTGTGTGTGTGTGTGTGTGTGTGTGTGTGTGTGTGTGTGTGTGTGTGTGTGTGTGTGTGTGTGTGTGTGTGTGTGTGTG